>WAAF01006869.1:35198-113499 GCA_013400475.1 Tricholaema leucomelas | reverse complement strand
TCAGCCTCATTGCATTTCACCCCAAACTCAGGTCTCAACTAGCCCCTTCATAACAATCTTCTAGCTATAAAGATTTTTTTTAAGCAACAAGAAATCTTGGTTACAATTACAAAGCTTTATGTTTAAAAAAACCAAAACTCTGTAGTGCAAAAATACAACTGACTGACTGCAAAAAATCAGTCAGATGTATACCCATGCAACCCCACATCAGTAAGAGCTTGGATTCAAAGGATAGAATAGGTTTATCCAGTTGTTATGCTTCTTTCACACATGTATTTCCACTACTGGCTTCTTTAGTTTTTGATTCTAGTTAATTCTGCACAAAAGCCAACCCACAAGTAACTTAAAAAAGGAGATTTTTCGGTTCTTTGCATACATGGCCTTTCAAATGACTGAGGCTTCTGATCAACCAAAACCACAAAACACTGTCCTTGTAAAGAACTTTAGCCTCAGAAAGACTAAAGACGTGAAAAGGCAGAACTCATGTTTGTAGTAAGCTGAGTACAGCAACTCTTGTTCAGTCTCCGTGACCTGGTATACGTCAGTAGTAACTTAGTTTGCAAATCTTCCACATTCTGGTTGTGTGGTAGGCAGACAATCTGCAACATGCTTGAGTTCTCATAATGTATAGACACCAGAGGCGTAGATTAATGCAGGAATTCAAAGATCCATTACTTTCAGTGACCAAAGCAAGGCTTGTCCTCTCTGTACTACACTGCTGCCATATTCCCTGTCAGAAGAAAGGCACTCACTGAAGGAGTATCATTTGCTCATTTTAAAACATTTTGCACTACTGGTTCAAAAATATTGTTACATCAATAAATATCCAGAAGAGTTTCGGAGTATTATGACAGAAGACTGTCAAAGATAATAGGGAGGATTTTTTAACTTTTGTTTGAAAGAATGAAATACTATGACGAAGAAAAAAGGTATTGAAAACATAGTTTTACTTTGAACATAAAAACCTTACTTTGAAAGGAAAGGCTAAGTTAAACAGTTCACCCTGGCATATGTCCATATGCACACTGTGTCAGTATTGCTGTGCTACCTAGCTCTACTTCTTGTAATACTTTTTAGTTCACAAAATATCCTTTAGAAAATACTGATTTTTAGTTCAAAAGAGCACAATGGAATTTTGCGTTGTTGCCACTCATAACACTGTCATTTACTGCAGGAGAGAATAAAAACAGTGTATCTTAGGCATAGCTATCCATGTTATCTCTTCTCTCACAAACACCCAGGTTTCAAAGTAAATGTTATAATGCTTCAAATGGTAAGCACACCATTTGTAAAGACCAAATGCACTATTGTCATGCACTACCCCCTTCCAAGTCTGCCAAAAAATTAAATGCCAGTTCTGGTTATAATGAAGCATAGCAAAATGTACATTCGTGACAGAGAGGAACAAAGTAGGAAAACTGCTGTATCACAGCACATTAACATTTGGGAAAAGATCAGGGGTGAACTGTGTTTGAAGTCCATAAAAGAGTTTACTAAAAGAACTTGGTTTTCATAGAATCAACCAGGTTGGAAAAGACCTCCAAGATCATCCAGTCCAACCTAGTACCCAGTCCTCTCCAATCAATGAGACCATGGCAGTAAATGCCTCATACAGTCTTGAACACCTCCAGGGATGGTGACTCCACCACCTCCCTGGGCAGCCCATTCCAAAGGCAAATCACTCTCTCTGTGAAAAACATCCCCCTAACATCCAGCCTATACTCCCTCAGTCACAACTTGAGACTGTGTCTCCTTGTTCTGTTGCTGCTTGCCTGGGAGAAGAGACCGACCTCCTCCTGGCTACAATCTCCCTTCAAGTAGTTGTAGACAGCAATGAGGTCATCCTTAAGCCTGCTCCTCTCCTGGCTAAACACCCCCAGCTCCCTCAGTCTCTCCTCATAGGGATTGTGTTCCAGGCCTCTCACCAGCTTTGTTGCCCTTCTCTGAACATGCTCCAGTATCTCAACATCTTTCTTGAATTGAGGAGTCCAGAACTGGACACAGTACTCAAGGTGTGGCCTGACCAGTGCTGAGTACAGGGGAAGAAGAACCTCCCTTGTCCTACTGGCCACACTGTTCTTGGTACAGGCCAGGATGCTTTTGGCTCACTTGGCCACCTGGGCACACTGCTGGCTCATCTTCAGCTACTATCTACCAGTACCCCCAGGTCCCTTTCTTTGTGGCTACTCTCCAGCCACTCTGTCCCCAGCCTGTAACATTTCTTGGGGTTGTTGTGGCCAAAGTGCAGAACCCTGCACTTGGCCTTGTTAAATCTCATTCCATCATCCAGATCATCAGTAAAGATATTGAACAGGACTTTTCATTTTGTTACGAAGACTGAAACCAACTCTAAAAGCACAACACAGAATAAGGGGACACAGCCTCAAGTTGTGCTGGGAGAAGTATAGGCTGGATGTTAGGAGGCAGTTCTTGACAGAGAGAGTGATTTGCCTTTGGAATGGGCTGCCCAGGGAGGTGGTGGAGCCACTGTCCCTGGGGGTGTCCAAGAAAAGTCTGGATGAGGCACTTAGTGCCATGGTCTAGTTGACTGAATAGGGCTGGGTGATAGGCTGGACTGGATGATCTTGGAGGTCTCTTCCAACATGGTTGAATTCTATTCTATTCTATTCTACTGTAACACTTTTAAAGAATCAGATGACTAACCTTCGCACAGCAGTGTGACAGTGCACCTGTGAACATGCAACAACTTTAAGTGAATGTCCAGAGAACAATGGTGAGGTGTCTGTGCATGTATCCACAAACAGGGCAAAAGCACATGGGATCAAATGGGTTTACCACACTATCCACAAGCTGCAGGAAAGAGTGAGTGTCACAATGGCCTGCTGAAAACCACCCTGAAAGCTATGGGGGGTGGATCCTTCAAACACTGGGAGAAACACCTAGCAGAAGCCGCCTGGCTGGTGAGAAGCAGGGGATCAGTCAACAGAGCTGGTCCTGCTCAGTCTGCCCTATTGCCCAAGGTTGAGGGAGATGGAGTTCCTGTGCTCTGCAAAAGGAATCTACTGGGGAAAACTGTGTGGGTTGCTCCTGCTTCTAGGGGCAAACCTATCAAAAGAATGGTATCTGCACAGGGTCCTGGTCACACATACTGGGAAATGCTTGCAACTGGTACTATTGTGTTCCACAAAGAAATCTCACTCTAGCTGAAAAGGTCTAGATCTCAGAGTACATTCCATGTAATCTTGTATCTTAGTTATATCATAGTTGTAAAATAGTTGTGTAATAATTGTATTATAGTTTGAAAGTGGTTATAAGTTGTTTTGGCAGCTGTCACTAGTGGTGTTCCCCAAGGATCAGTGCTGAGCCCAGTCCTGTTCAATATCTTTATTGATGATCTGGATGAGGGGATTGAGTCCAGCATCAGTAAGTTTGCAGATGACACCAAGCTAGGAGCAGGTGTGGATCTGTTGGAAGGTAGGAGAGCCCTGCAGAGGGACCTAGACAGGCTGGATGGGTGGGCAGAGGCCAGTGGGATGAAATTGAGCAAGGTCAAGTACAGGATCCTGCACTTTGGCCACAACAAACAGTGCTACAGGCTGGGGACAGAGTGGCTGGAGAGCAGCCAGGCAGAAAGGGACCTGGGGGTACTGGTAGATAGTAGCTGAAGATGAGCCAGCAGTGTGCCCAGGTGGCCAAGAGAGCCAATGGCATCCTGGCCTGTATCAGGAACAGTGTGGCCAGTAGGACAAGGGAGGTTATTCTTCTCCTGTACTCAACACTGGTCAGGCCACACCTTGAGTCCTGTGTCCAGATCTGGGCTCCTCAATTCAAGAGAGATGTTGAGGTGCTGGAATGTGTCCAGAGAAGAGCAACAAAGCTGGTAAGGGGCCTGGAACACAATCCCTATGAGGAGAGGCTGAGGGAGCTGGGGTTGTTTAGCCTGGAGGAGACTCAGAGGTGACCTCGTTGCTGTCTACAACTACTTGAAGGGAGGTTGTAGCCAAGTAGGGGTTGGTCTATTCTCCCAGGCAACCAGCACCCGAACAGGGGGACACAGTCTCAAGTTGTGACTGGGGAAGTATAGGCTGGATGTTAGGAGGAAGTTCTTGACAGAGAGAGTGATTTGCCTTTGGAATGGGCTGACCAGGGAGGTGGTGGAGTCACCGTCCCTGGAGGTGTTCAAGAAAAGACTGTAGGAGGCACTTAGTGCCATGGTCTAGTTGACTGGATAGGGCTGGATGATAAATTGGACTGGATGATCTTGGAGGTCTCTTCCAACCTGGTTGATTCTATGATTCCATGAAAGGTGCACAATGACAGGATCACAGGAGCCATGAGGCTGTCAAAGGTCTACAAACCCAGAAAAGCACAGGGGCACAAAGGCAGCAGACAATCCAAATGAAAACCTCAGAAGAAGGGACACCACATTCAGGCCCCTTCCTTGGCTGTCCCAGGACAGTCTCAGCCTCATCATCCAGGTTTTAAGCCCACCAATTTGGGTCAACACTGAAGTCTTCTACATCTGGGCACCAATAAATGGGGAGACTGGGATCCAGGGGCAGCTGATGGAGGAACACACAGTGTATATATGTCTACATAGATAAATACTCTCACTATTGGGCCTCAGTGATGGTCTACAAGAGAGAGAGGACAGGATGAGGCAGTTGGTGTTGTTTGTGTGAGCATTCTGTGTGTCTATTTGTGATCTGTGTGGCTGGCTATGTATATGCATATATATGTGCATATGTACATACATATGTGTTGGAGATGTGTGTGTTGTTGTCATATGATGAAGTTGGGTCCAACATAGGATTATTAATGTTAAATGACTGCAATGCTCAATCTTGATGGCCATTTGGAAGCTGGCTCTGTACCAACTGTTCGGCACTTGGCACTCAGATCCTGCCACAGGGAGAGAGATGGCCTGAGGCTTCCCATCTGTTCTCCAGTAAATAATCTACTGTTAGCGGAGGACAAGCCATTCAAAATGTGTAACCTTACTAACCAAAAATCTCAACTCAACTTTTTTTCTGGAATTTTTAAGATAGTGACAAGGTTAAAAATTTGAATTACTCTGAGCAAAAAGAGAGGAGAACCCTGGAGTACCTAAATAATAGATTTTTATTTTTTTTTTGGTGGCCACAATTAGTGGCACAATAGGAGTACAACAAAAACAATTAGTAACATCAGTAGTCATAAAAGAGGATCCTAACATCTGCTGCATTTTTAGTAGAACTGATGATAATGTGTGGGCATATAAAGCCCCAACAAACAGATTTGAGCTTTGTGAAACAGATCTGTATCTTTCCTCCATTGCTGATGGGTAAGATCTGGATATTTGCAAATTTTAAACTCAAACTATTACTATTCATTTCATCACTCCGGCATGCTCCAGCTGAGCTCAAGGATTCTGGCTAACACAGATTCTTTTAACTTTTGCATTCATGAACCCCTTTATAATTACTGAAGCAATTAGTGAAAACCAATTAGTGAAATAATTATCAAAATAGAAAAGTTGAAGTAGATGAATCCGTGACAGGAATGGGAAAATTCCATCTTGGTCCTTCTCTCTAAGGATTTAAATCTAGTGGACATCCTAGCCTCTCTACTTCTGCTAGAACAGATGACATATTGAATTTGTGAAGCTTATTTTCAGTGATGGTACCAACATCTGTAGACTACACGGGCATATTAACATATGAATATGGGGAGGTAAAGAAGAGCTAAAAAAAATAACAAAATTTTCTTCTCAGCATCACAAAGCAACAAGGGGAAAGCATCAAGGCAGCAGTGGATATAAAAGCAAAAATGGAATACACTAACAACTTTCCTTCTGCAGCAGACTGGAATATATGAGTATTGTCCATGACTGACTGTTACTGATATATTAGTTACTGTTTACACAATATTGTGTTTTCTGTCTGGATTGAAGGGCAAATGACTGGAAAAATGCCATTACGATTTTGAAATAAGCTGACATTGAAAAAGACAGAATACCAATGACTCACCATTTCCTTCTGGCAGGCTTTATCTTTGTTGTGCAGAGCGAAAGAGTGCACACCATGCAACGAAAGGGTAAATGTTTAACCCTCCCTTGGAGGAAGATAAATCAATGATGCAGAAGCTGTGTGACAGATGTGACACTAACAAATTTCTGGTTCATTTTCAGCCAGTCAAAACCCACATTATCAAAAGCATCACAGATTTTCATTGTTCTAGTAGGAATCACATCTACTTTAAGGAAAATAAATTTAGCTTTGACAGTGAACAAAACACAAATGCTACCTTAACAGAGGACTTCATGAGAAGTTTCTGAGGCCCTAATTAATTTTGAAAAATCATGCACTATATTTCAGTTTTGAGGGGTTAAGAAACCCAAAATGAATCCAGTTCTTTTTGAAGGTAAAACTGAGATTATCTTATATATATCTATATATATATATATATATAGATATAGATATATAGATATATAGATATATAGATATATATAGATATATACTTTTGTAACATTATACAAGGAAATATGACATATGGTTTTGCTAAAAGTTTCAGTAAAAAAAAGGGGGTTGGGAATAAGAGAATAGCAAGAGATAGCAGAGCTGATACTCTGACATTTATTCATTCTTATGTATTTATCTCAGTGATAATCCATTACCATACTGTAATCTGGAAGTATATACTTGCTCAATAATGTCCTCTCATGTGTGCCCTGGGTCTTCATTTAACTCAGTGCAATAAGAATCAACATGGCATTGGAGCTCTCCTAAGATAGGAGGCAGGCATCTCAGAGACTTATCAATCTGCATTTTCTTTCTTTCTAACCACCAATTTCTGTCTGTTCTTCCCTTGCACATAAAGTATCTTGCCATCCAGAATCCTGCTGCTGAGTACTTGACTGAGTTATATTCCATTGCTATTGTAATATGCAAATAATTTTCTTCATAGTCCATGAATTAGCTTTGATGCTTTTGCTGCACAATATTCTTTCAAATAATATTACTGTCAGTTGTCAGAAGACTATTTTCTGACACTAAAATGGAAACTCACTAGATAGCCGTATACAGGATCAAATTAATATGTTGTAGGCAAAAGACACTCAAATTTACAAATTGTAATGGTCACATGTGTCCTTTTACTTAGAGTTACAATGATGGACCAGAAGGCTGCAGGGCATACTTAGATTACATTAATCAGCTTTTGGATGACCTCAATTTTTACATCTTTGGCACGATTTCAGCATCCTGCTTTCTTCCCAGCCATCAAATACACCTTGAAACTACTTTGCAATACCAATGTAGTGGGAACTCATTTATGCAATTAAAACATTTTTTTTAAAGAGTAAGTCACCACTATACACTGCATCCCTCCTCTCAAGTATTTCCTGTGCCTGACCTCCAATGTCCATCTCTTTAGAAGATAAGCTCACCAGATGAGTATTTTACTGTACCTCCACAGCTGGCACTTAAACAGCTGGCAGTAAGCCTAAGAGCAGCCTGAGGCAGAGTAGAGTCTTGACACACACTGTGTCACTCTGGAGGCTTTTTTGTCATGAAGGCTGCTAACAGAGTACTTGTATGGAATCTCCTAACCTAATCCTTGGCAAGAGGGACTTTGGCTGAAGGTGTGCAAAATAAATACAAGATAGTAAATTCCCTGTCAAAATCAGATGTATTCCTTTCCTTTTCTAATGTGTAGTATATACTTATTTTCAAAGCCTTTTGTTAAGAAAATTTGAATAGATGTTCATGTAGACTTTGGAGAAGAGACAACAAATTCTATGTTAGACATCAAGTACAGAGAGAACTTCCAACCTCCCTTGCATTTGATGGTCTAGTTGATTGGATAGGGCTGAGTGACAGGTTGGACTGGATGATCTTGCAGGTCTCTTCCAATCTGGTTGATTCTGTGATTCTATGATAAGACTATATAAAATGCATTTTAATATTTAATTTTTATTCACAGGAGTACAAAATCCTCTCCTACAACAAGGTTTACTTATGAGCAGACCAACTAATGCAACACATTCTTCACAGTGGGACACCATAACGACCCATGTTAATGAAGAGTTTTTATGTTACGTATAATGCTGCAAGCTGTGTCATACTGTGGGAATTGATTTAGCAGCTCATCATACAGACAAAAGGCTGTACATTTTGATTTTCTCCTCACAGAGAAGCTCAGCATTAGATTATCATCCTTCAAAGCTACTACTACAGATGCATATCACGTGCAATCACAAAAAATTATGGAGTCTGAAAGGAGATGGGGAAAAGTATTTAAAGGAAAACAATATTCAAGAAAACAACGGAAGTAAAAATACAGTCTGCACTTGCACATATTTTGACCATCCCAATGGTTCCATATTCCAGATGCTTCCAAATAAATGATCCTGTTTATCACCAATTTATGTTGATTGCACAGACTGTCAGTGTATCTCTGAGTAATGACCCTAATCAATACAGCTGATCCTAACTATGATATTTGAAAAGTGTAAGTGTGAAATATGGGAGTACTGAAGTAATATAATAAAGCATCTGTTTGAGTATATCACACTTTTAAGTAAATGAACAATTTACTTTCACTTAAAAAACTTTTTTTTTTTTCCTTGCCATTTTGTATTGATATAACACAGAATGATAAGGACTAGAGAAGACATCTGGAGACCATCTAGTCCATTATACAGATATATATGTGTGTGTGTGTGTGTCTCCTTACATTCACTATCCTTACTCACAGTGATGTGCTTTAGTTAGTTATTTTCTTCAAGCAACAAGCAATACTAATGCTGAGCAAGTCCCTTTTGCCCTACATGCTTACATCTAGTACTTTCCTCTTCATCATGTTAGCAACAGTCCTTTAATCTTGGACTGCTTTGCTATGCCAAAGAACCTTTCTCGCATTTCTAGGGTTACCTATTAACCTCTCACTTTTTGCCCCCAGAAAGCACCTGCATAGCAACGGCATTCTGGAAGTAGCAAAGTTTTTACAAGAACATTCAAGCTAATTTAATTTGCAAGAACATTGATATTTCTGCACCTATAATTTAGCTAGGATACACTGAACTGTTTTTTTTTGTTTGTTTTTAAATAGCAAATCTAGGTACATCTTTGCATATATTTGCAATATTTGCAGATACACATATGGCAGGTATCTGACAACATGACATCCCTCTGTTAACGTACTTCTACTTCTCATCAAACAATTCTCCAGAATTACAAATTGATCCCGAATTTTTACTGTTGTATCTCATGAAATTTCTTGCATATTTGTGGCTATCAATCCTTTTCTGCTTGTTTTGCCAGGAATGCCTTTGAAGTTTCTCCCACTTCTCAAATTCACTGGTCTGTATTTCATTTCCTCTGTTGCTTTTGCTTTAATTTTTTTTCCAGTTCTTGTATTCCATTTTTTAATTCTGATCTCATTAGATAATTATTTTTTAGAGTTATTTTTTTCTCATTTGATGCTTTGTACAAACTCTTACATAAACAACTCGGTCTTGTATGCACATAAGTTGTATTTTGAAATGTCTGTGTTCATGTTTTAACAAGGAGTTAAAAGATCAGACCTAATTTTCATCACTGAAAATGCTCACTAGGCCACTGAAGCCACCTATGTAAAGTTATTATGAATTATTCTTGTCAAAGATTCATTCAGCTTGCAAGCCACGTATCAGGGTTATCATGTGCACCATTTTACTTCTTATACTTCTTGTCCTTTACTTCTGACTTTACTAAAACATCAAGGATGTGTTACTTCTGTAATAGTACCAGAACTGATATAAATTATATATCAACATTTTGTCTTCTGGAAGCAGATCAAACAAAACATTCAGAGTATACTTGAACTCTAGACATAAAAATATGATTCCACTATTTTGTTCTTGCACCAGTATGTCTTCGGAAGCATTTTCCCTGCATGGCTGTTCACTTGCATGCACTAGAGATCTGAAGTCTGGAATTCTGAGTTAGACTACATGTGGCCTGGTTTTGATCTGAACACTTGGGCTTTGCTTTTTTTCACAGATACTTGAAACTGGACTGCCAAAATGGCAACAGCTGCCCTAATTGTGCTGTTAAGTGGTAATATGTTAAATAATTTTACCTTTTCTACTTTTTCCCCCCTTTTTTTGTTTTTTCTTCTTTTCAGATGAGATCATGAAAGGAAAGTTTGAATTAGTCTAGTCACATTTTGGTTTTGGGCTACTACTGATAAAAATTCGTTTTGTGAGGGCTGCAAGGAGCCAAAGACAACAATGAAAGCGATTTCAGCGTCTCCTGCCTGGCACCGGATGGCAGGATTGTCTTGCCGACTCACTCTCCAAGCAAGTAAACCGCAAGTTTACTTCTGCTGACTCAGAGAGGGTGACAGGAGGCATTAGACTTTACATTTTATTTCTAAGATTACAATGAAAGCACTAAAAATTTTGTAAAGAATTGAAAGAGTTGCAGATTCATTCAGACTGCCAATAGTGCTGACATGTGATTCAAAAATCGAATGGCTGTATTTATATACATTTGTACATATATTTACACACTTATATATATATATATATAACTTAAGAAATACATATATATTTGCCTCTCAAGCCATACCTATTATATATTGGAATTCTGAAACTAAAGATACTATGCTTGTTTTTGGTCCTAGAAGCCATATTTAAATACAAACCCTGGCTGTGGTGGCAGCTGTCAGCCATGTATGCAGGCAAGGATACAACTTTTTAAGTAAAAAAAATTAGATGTTAGATTTAAAATTGTCTAAACTTTTGAAAACTGAACACAGTGGCATTTTCAATATGAAACCTCCTAACCTCTCCTGGGGCTCATACTGAACCTTCATTAAACTAAAGTTTATGTCACTTTTCCTGTGAGTACTTTGAAATATACTGTCAAAACCATGTTAGCTAAGACATTTTTGTAGTTGTAGCTTCTCTCCAGTAATAAGAATTGTTTAATATTGTCTTATTGGCACTTCATCACTCACTTCAGAGGGCAGAGACCCGTCTCAGGAGGATGTAACTCTGTACATCATACAGGTGCTTGGGTAGACAGTAACTTTGGATGGAAATCTTAAGAGGCAAAAGATCACAAAATCAAAAGTTCATCAGTGAAATCATTCTATTTCTCCTGAGTAATACAGTGATATACTGGAAAAAACAAGAGAATAAAACATATTCTATGCACTGCCACAGAAATGACTGCAAACAAGTAAGTGTAAATGAACCAGCTGGACAGCAAGTTTTTTATAAGGTGTCATGGAGTACCAGAAACTGTTCCCAATGTAAGTATATTAACAAAACTGTGTTTTGCCCTGGAATGTAATAAAATATCCTGGGTTTGTGTATTGCAGAACTACACCAGGGTTACAGTATGTGGCAAGGCAGTACCATCTCTTGCTATCCCTCTTCCTTTCTCCCCTTTCTTTTACAGTCTTCACCAGATGATCTCTCTTTCAGGAGCAGAGGAACATTTCTGCATCTCTGCCATGGACAGAGTATTATCCTCCTCCCTCTCCTTCATATGGTTTAAGTCTAAACCAAACATCTGTGTTTCTTAGGCTGAGCAGACAAGGAATGCCAATCTGACATGCCTTTTTTTCAAGTGGAAATGCTATGGATATCATCCTGTCTCTGAATCTAGTTGCTTTTTCCTCATCATTAAACATACCAGAAACCACAGCTTGGAGACCGTCACAGTGGGTACAGGGAACTACAATTTCCACAGACCAGGCGCTCGTAAGGACTCAGACTCAAGTAAAAAAAAATCACATCCTGTGTATCACTTATAATCAGTAAGAATTCCTTGTGATAATCCTAAATGCTGCAGCAATTTTCTCTGCACAGACCAGTTAACTATGTCCAGAACGAGCTGTAAAATAAGGAGGGAACAAACTGAAATGTTGATTCTATGATTCTATTCAAAGAGAAGGCAAGCTCTCTTTTATTTTTTTTCTCTTTTTTGCAAAGCAGAGAACTAACCCAACTGTCACAAAACAGACCTAAGGAAGAAGAAAAGAAAAAAAAAAAAAAAAACAGAACATAGTGAGGTTAGAAACCTTATTTCTTTCCCTTGTGTTTATTTCAGCTATATCAAACCTGTGACCACTGCTCAAGGTACAGTGACTGCTCCTTGGTTCTGAAAATTCAATTTGCTAAGCAGAAGCTCAGCTTTCATTGTTTTCTTAAAAAGGTAAAATATCAGTCATTCTCATTGTTGAAACTCCTGACAACAACAGGTGAAAGCAATGCTACTGCTTGCATACAAAAGAAACCAGAAGCTCAGGTGATACTAATAGCCTCTCTCACTGTTGCTGAATGAACTCAGAAAGGCCTATTAGAAAGTCCATGGGAAACAGAATTCCTCATCTGACCTCTGAATGACACCACACTGAACTGTGAGTGTATTTGGGGGATAACCATGTATTTTCCTACACTGATTATGAGAGCTGCGAGCGACTGAAATGGAAGAGCAATGTATCTTTATATTAACCACTAAATCTTACAACAAAGGGAGCCCATAAATATCTTCATATAGGAAAAGTCATGGATTTCACTGAAGCTAAATTCTGCACAGCAGCATTTGAAGGAGAAGTCTCTGTTCACAGCTGAATGAGAAGCTATGACAAACTTTGCTTCATTTACATGTCTTTGCTACCGTCTGATAGGACTAGAGGAAGAAGTTGCTGAGTACACAATCTACACCACAGAAACTTCAGCTAGCCCTCACTATCTTAGCAATGTGTGCTGCTGTGGGCTCATTTTACCCTGCAGGCACGAGAGCTGCAGGTCAAGGTCACAAAAATAATGCAAGAGATTAGTTCCTGGCTGTGACAGATTTTAGCATAGTCTGGATCTTGATTCTTCTTTTCAAGACTTGCACCGAAGAGCTGTCCTGGTGTGAGTTAGAACAGAACTAATTCTGCTCAGTGATTTTTAGCTAAGTCTCTTCCAAGTAACAGCAATTTCTGAAATCGACAGCATATCTCACAGACAGTGTCTTCTGGTAGTGGTAATATTTCTAGTCAGTACCACAGTATGCATGGCAAGTTCACTGCTAAATCTTGTGTACTATGACAGGGGGTGTAGAGTTAAAGGCCACACCTGTAGTGAGGAGTGGATAGGACAGGTGACTCTAAGTTGACCAACTATAGGTATTGCATTACACATATGTCATATTCAGTATAATGCTGAGGGATGACAAAAGTTAAGTTCTCCAATGGCCAGCATCTGAGAAGGACTGTGTCCATCCTGCCTTTAATTGAGTCTCCATATTCCTGAATCAAGTTCCATAATCAGAGTCCAGTTTGAGACTTCCCCACTGCCTGCACACAGTTATCAGTGGTTGCAGTTACTAATTATCATCAGAGCAGTTGGGTACCATATTTGGTTTGTAGACATTTGTTTATATTTAATTTTATTGTTATTATTTTAATTAAAGCTGTTTCAGTTTTATTTTCCACTTCATAAATCTCTCTCCCTTATTCCCTTTGTCTTCCACTTTTGGCTACAATGTTATTGCCAGATTATTATACAACATGAAAATTTTATTGATAGCCCTGTTGACAGACAGGAACTATCCTGTCAGTAGGCTTTTGTACTATGGATTGGAGAACTGCTACTGAGAACCACCAGGTGGTAGAAGGTATCAGTGGTATTCTATTAACTGGGGAAAAAAAAAAAAAAAGAAAGTGCAAGCAGGTGATTCTGTGTCATCAGGACTTGTGTTCAAAGACATGCATGATGGCAACCTCTCAGACAGTCCATTAAAAGTAATGCAGTCAACCCAAGGTCAGCCTGAAGCATGAATGTGGGAGGTTTGGGAAGGGAAGCAGACTAAACTGCAGTGCAACTGAACTGCTGTGTTTTCTTGAGGGCAGCCGAGTCCCTGGGGCACATGCAAAGACCATACAGAGAAAGAGGGTTTGTCCTATGGACCCAGTGCTTTCCATGGCAATCCCATGAACTCCAGGTCAGAAACCAAGAAGAGAATATGGACAAAAAGGCATGAACCTATGTTCTCTTTTCCCATTTATCACAGCACTGCTGAACAGATTAGTCATTCCATTAAAAAGAATTAACTTCTGCCCCCTGAACATTTGTCAGGGTAAGAACTTTGAATGGAAGGAAGAATGTGACTGAGAAAGAAACTACAAGTTATTTGAAAACAGTCCAGTCAGGTAAAGTAGGGTATGCATGCTAGGGGATAAGCAAGTACCTTTTCTAAAGTTTATGGAATATGATCTTTAAAGGCTGAAGTGTTACACTATCTTTAAGCAATTTAGAATAAGAAGGTAATGCAGATGAAAAACAGACATCACTGAAAGCGACACAAAGGCTTCTACTTATTTGTTGCAAACTGCATGTTATGCACTTACATATCATGCATGAGTGAGAGAAAAAACAAATCATTCTAATCTTGCAAAAGCCCAGAACAAATATGCTATATTTTTGTTAATGCAATATTATTAATAAATTAGAAAATCTCTTCTCCTTCTTCTCAATTTTGCCTTGAAGGCTTTTCTAAAATTTTAGCATAGCATTAGGAAGCCCTCGCTGGATTCTAAACAATGGCTGCTTAAAGACAAATCTGATGAATAACCAGTATTAAACAAAAAGATATTTATAAAGACAAAGGCTATAAATCCTTAATATAGCCAAAACTCAGTTTGCTGATTCACTTTCCACTTAGTCACGCAGAGCAAAAATAAATATTTAAAAGCAAGACAAATTAAGAACATGCTTTTAGCCAGCGTAAAAAAAAAACACCTTGAGGTTGTATAAACAACTCACCTGAAGAGAAGAGATGCATGAGAAGCAGATAGCTGCTACACTGCACACTGAAAAGGAGTTTAGCCTATAGCATACATAAGCAATATGCACAAAGCCACCTTTGGCTGCTTTCAGAAGAGAGGCAGGGGTGCTGCAGGAACATACCACAGAATCCTTATATGGAAAGAAGACAGTGTGGCACAGCATGCAAAGCAGGATGAATTAAATGTGCTGATTAAATGAACAGCTTGCTTTTTGTACTTCAGTGAAGTTCAAAGCTTTCTGGCCAACCATTTAAAGTATACCTAGCAATCAAATATATTACTCACGTTAGATAACCTCCATGCAGGGAAACAGGAGGCAATGCAGAATTCACCTCTGTCCCTCATCTTTCTTTAGGACTTAAAAAGAAACAAAAGAAGTTATACTTTTAAATGCAGGTATAAATGCTGAAGACTGATGGAAGGGAGAGAACCTCCACAACACTAGAAAGAAGGTGACCCTCCTGTGTAAACAGGCTTTCTCAGAATTGTATCTCAGGCATGCTGCATGAAAATTCCTTGTGGGCAGATCTTTAGCTAAGGAATCTGGGGTGAAAGTCAATGTTGCTTGCCCTGTTAGATGAATGTCTCTAAGCAGCAAGACACCTAGTCTCTAATACTGACTGTAACAGAGTCTTACTGCTGACTGTATATCCACAGCAGAGGGAAAGGTGACAGAGAAGGTCCTGAAGACTCACTGTGAAGAGCAGAACTGAAAAGAAGAGCTTGAATAGAAAGGAAAAAGGAAAAGCAAACACACCACAACTTTTAATTCTCAGAATGAGGACAAGAGGAAGAGAAGTATTTTTGCTTGTAATGTGAAGTCCTGCTACATGAATCATTGACAGAAATTAAGTACAAGATCCTAGCAGGATTTGGGTTTGTTTTTTTTATAATGTATTTCATGCTATAACACCTCAAAGCTGATGACAACATTTTTCAGACAACAGATATCTGGAATTTGGAATCATGCTGTCCTGAGCTTTTTGAGTGCTGAGTTTTACTAAACTAGGTTGATTGCTCAAGTGCCTCCAAATGTATTTACAAGTCTATCCTGGGGCTGTCAATTAGAACAGCTGCAGAATGCTTAGAGCTCTTGACCGTTCATGGATACACTACATGGATGAAAACACTAAATGCCTCTCTTTTCTGAGCGTGCCCACAAGCAGAACTGCAAGCCTCTTGTTTTCAGCACTTCTTCAGCGTCTCCAGTACAGTGTGTAATGATTGCACATCAGACATCCACACATTTGACCTCAAGGTGATCTTAATGTGATCTAGCTCATTCTTTCAGTATCAAAGAAAACAGATGGAAGAAAGCTGCAGTTCTTTCTCTGAAATTCCAGATTACCGCTTCTGGCTGGAATACTTCTGTACAAATCCATCACATTTCCTGTATTTCATGATGCCAACAAACCTCACCTGTACCTTACAGATAGCTCTAGCTCAGACAGCCAACATGTTTCAATATTCTGATAGCAACCTTCATCCATTCTCCCAAGCTGTTCTTTGTAGGAAGCAGTATGATGTTATTCCCCTCTGCTGAAAAACAAACTGTGTAGTGGTCTCTTTTTTAAAAATGATTAGCTAGCTGTGGTGGCATAAATGAAGTTATTAAGGTAATTTTATTATACTAATTCTCACTGATTGACTCCTATCCTGTGTTTCTTTGTTTTGCTTTGTATTTTTATTCCCTATGTTTCTGCTTAACTTGTACTTTTTTTGGACAGGGATATTAATTTATTATTAAAAAAAATAATATGGAGGATAATGAAGTGGTATGTTACATACTCCCTCAGAGTAGACAATAGCAAAGAGATCTGCAAATGTTGAAGGAAAAGCCCAAAGACTAAGAAAGGCAGCCGGTCAGAGCAAAGCACGTGGGATTACAATACAGTATTAGCTTGTAGCTGTCTCATTCTTGGGGCCAAATTAGAGCCAAATGAGGAAATCAAAATCAGACGTAGATGGAGGAGGAAGACATGGGAATTTTACGGATTAATACAGATGAAGAACTCTGGATCCTGCTTGCTTCCACTATGTTCAGAGAAACAAGACATTACATGCCTATTTGTAAATTAAAAATACATAGAATCATAGAATCACAGAATCAGTCCGGGTTGGAAGGGACCACAAAGTATCATCTAGTTCCAACCTCCCTGCCATGGGCAGGGACACCATAGCCTAGATCAGGCTGGCCAAAGCCTCAACCAGCTTGGCCTTAAACACCTCCAGGGATGGGGCCTCAACCACCTCCCTGGACAACCCATTCCAGGCTCTCACCACTCTCATGCATCAACTAAGGAAAAAAAAATAACAGCATTAGAAGATCATGTATCTGTATTTAAAGGTACACCTAATTACTGCTGTAATGACAGAATTACATAGGATGATTTACAACCATCATAGAATCAACCAGGTTGGAAGAGACCTCCAAGATCATCCAGTCCAACCTAGCACCCAGCCCTATCCAGTCAACTAGACCATGGCACTAAATGCCTTATCCAGTCTTTTCTTGAACACCTCCAGGGACTTGAAATACACTATGAATATGAGAATTCACAGGGCTTGGTAACAGACTTAAAACAAAATCTAAACTGTTGACATTTGTTGTATGTTCAAGGATTCTATGTCTAATTCTACAAGGTTGAAGAGAATAATGTTTATTTTTCAGAAAAGCTACAAAGCAAAGATGTTCCCAGCTTAAGTACTCCGGAGAAATGTTTTCTCTAAAGGTCAGTATTTGGTTGCATCAGAGTTGCGAACAAGTTGATTTACATGGTTTGTTTGGACTGTTGAAAAGTCCAAGACTTTTTAAAGAAGCTTGCAAAGTTATGCATAGGAAATCTCAGTTGTCTCTCCACTCATCCTGCCTTTTAGTACAGTGGACTAAACATGATGTCCTTACATAGATCAATCATTAGCAACATATAAGCTTATGTGAAAATTAGCTATGGCTCTGGACTGTGAAGGGGTTGACCTCCAAGATCACCTAGTCCAACCTAGCATGCAGCCCTATCCAGTCAATGAGACCATGGCATTAAGTGCCTCATCCAGTCTTTTCTTGAACACTTCCATGAACAGCAATTCCACCAACTCACTGGGCAGCCCATTCCAATGCTAATCACTCTGTGAAGAGCTTCCTCCTAATATCCAACCTAGACCTCCCCTGGCACAACTTGAGACTGTGTCCCTTTGTTCTGTTGCTGCTTGGCTGGGAGAGGAGACCGACCCCCATCTGGCTACA
The DNA here is from genome assembly GCA_013400475.1 of Tricholaema leucomelas. Classification (NCBI taxonomy): domain Eukaryota; kingdom Metazoa; phylum Chordata; class Aves; order Piciformes; family Lybiidae; genus Tricholaema lacrymosa; species Tricholaema leucomelas. The sequence continues at coordinate 95,483 of WAAF01006869.1, read as the reverse complement.
ACCTCCCTTCAGGTAGTTGTAGACAGCAATGAGGTCACCCCTGAGCCTCCTCTTCTCCAGGCTAAACAACCCCAGCTCCCTCAGTCTCTCCTCATAGGGATTGTGTTCCAGGCCTCTTACCAGCTTTGCTGCCCTTCTCTGGACACATTCAAACACCTCAACATCTTTCTTAAATTGAGGAGCCCAGAACTGGACATAGTACTCAAGGTGTGGCCTGACCAGTGTTGAGTACAGAGGAAGAATATCCTCCCTTGTCTTACTGGCCACACTGTTCCTGATCCAGGCCAGGATAACATTGGCTCTCTTGGCCACCTGGGCACGCTGAAGCACTGCTACCTGTTTTGTTCTGCTGAGTTATGTGAAGCAGAAATAACAGAAAGATGGAAAAGTGTTCCAGTCATCATCCCGTGTTAATTGTAAGTGCCTTTCTTCTTGTTTCTCTCATTCTGCAAAACTGAGATTACTGATCAAATTATCCACCGCTCCACATACATCCTTTAACTGTAGATGTGTAAATGTGTGGGTTTTCGTAATTCATAGTTTCACAGAATGGTTTGGGTTGGAAATAACCTTGAAGATCATCTCATTCAAACTCCTGCTGCCATAGGGAGGGACATATTCCACAGGCAGAGACACCTTCCAGTAGACCAGATTTCTCAAGGACTCTTCCAACACTTTGAACACCTTCAGGGAGGGTCCTATCTTGTCCTATCACTACAAGCTCTTTAAAGAAGTCCCTTCCTGGCTTTTTTGCAGGTCTCCTTTAGCTACTGGAAGGCTGCTTTAAGGTGTCCCTGGGGCCTTGTTTTCTTCAGGCTGAACAGTCCCAACTCTTGTAGCCTGTCCCTATAGGGGAGATTCTGCAGCCATTGATCATCTTTGTGGTCCTCCTCTGGACCCACTCCAGCAGTCTGATGTCTCTTTTATGCTGAAGACACCAGGACTGGATGAGGTACTCCAGGTGCAGTCTCAAAAGAGCAGAGCAGAGTGGGAGAATCACCTCCTGTGCCTTGCTGGTCACATTTCTTTTGATGCAGCCCAAAGTAAGGTTGGCCTTCTGGGATGCAACTGCACACTGCGAGCTCATGTTGCATTTTTTTGCCAACTGACTCCCCAAGTCCTTCTCAAGACTGCTCTCAACCCTCTTCTTGGCAAGTCCATATTTGTGCTTGGGTTTGTCAGGTGTAGGATCTTGCACTTGTCCTTGTTGAACTTCATTTGGTTGGCTTGTGCCACATTCAGCTGGCAGCCGGTCGCTAGCGGTGTCCCTCAGGGATCAGTGCTGGGCCCCATCCTGTTTAACTTCTTCATAGATGATCTGGATGAGGGCAACGAGTCAGTCATCAGCAAGCTTGCAGATGACACCAAGCTTGGGGCAGATGTTGCTGGGTTGGAGGGCAGAAGGGCTCTGCAGAGGGACCTCGACTGCCTGGACAGATGGGCAGAATCCAAGGGGATGGCATTCAATATGTCCAAGTGCCAGGGGCTGCACTTTGGCCACAACAACCCCATGCAGAGCTACAGGCTGGGGTCAGAGGGGCTGGAGAGCAGCCAGACAGAGAGGGATCTGGGGGTGCTGATTGATACCCGCCTGAACATGAGCCAGCAGTGTGCCCAGGTGGCCAAGAGAGCCAAAGGCATCCTGGCTTGCATCAGGAATGGTGTGGCCAGCAGGAGCAGGGAGGTCATTCTGCCCCTGTACTCTGCACTGGTTAGACCACACCTTGAGTACTGTGTTCAGTTCTGGGCCCCCCAGTTTAAGAGGGACATTGAGATGCTTGAGCGTGTCCAGAGAAGGGCAACGAGGCTGGTGAGAGGCCTCGAGCACAGCCCTACGAGGAGAGGCTGAGGGAGCTGGGATTGTTTAGCCTGGAGAAGAGGAGGCTCAGGGGAGACCTTATTGCTGTCTACAACTACCTGAGGGGTGGTTGTAGCCAGGAGGAGGTTGCTCTCTTCTCTCAGGCAGCCAGCACCAGAACAAGAGGACACAGCCTCAAGCTGCGCCAGGGGAAATTTAGGCTTGAGGTGAGGAGAAAGTTCTTCACTGAGAGAGTCATTGGCTACTGGAATGGGCTGCCCAGGGAGGTGGTGGAGTTGCCGTCCCTGGAGGTGTTCAAGGCAGGATTGGACGTGGCACTTGGTGCCATGGTCTAGCCTTGAGCTCTGTGGTAACGGCTTGGACTTGATGATCTGTGAGGTCTCTTCCAACCTTGGTGATACTGTGATACTGTGATACCTCGGAAGCCTGTCTAAGCCCCTCTGGATGTCATCCCTTCCCTCCAGCATGTCAAGTGTACCACAGTTTGGTGTCATCTACAAACTTGCTGAGGGTGTACTCAATGCCACTGTCCATATTGCTAACAAGGATGTTAAACAACACTGGTCCCAGTACTGACCCCTGACAGACATCACTTGAAGAGTAGCTACATATAGCTGGGTCAGGGAAAGTAATCCAGGAAATACTGACCTATCAGCCTCATCTCCGTGCCTAGCAAGTGCATGGAACAGATCCTCCTAGAAGCTATGCTAAGGCACATGGAGGACAGGGAGGGGATTCAACATAGCCAGCATGGCTTCACCAGTGGTAAGTCCTGCATCACAAACCTAATGGGCTTCTATGATAAAGCAATTACACCAATAGACAAGGAAAGAGCTAGGGATGTCACCTGTCTGCACCTCTGTAAAGCCTTTGACACAGTTCCCCCCAACATCTTTTTCTCTAAGTTGGAGAAATCTGGATTTGATGGGTGGACTGTTTGGTAGATAAGCTATTACTTAGATGGTCACATCCAGAGGGTAGTGATCAATGCCTCAACATCTAGATGGAAATGTGTGTGTCACAAGTACTGTCCCTCAGGGGTCTATATTGGGACCAATGCTTTTTAATGTTATCATCAATGATATAGACAGTGGGATCAAGTACACCCTCAGCAAGCTAGCAGATAATACCAAGCTGAATGGTGCAGTTGACATGCCAGAGGGGTCAGATATCATCCAGAGAGATCTGGATATGGAAGTGGGCCCATTTTTACCTCATGAGGTTCATCATGGCCCAGTGCAAGGTCCTGCATGTGAGCTGAGGCAACTCTAGTATCAATACAGGCTGGGAGATGAAGCCATTGAGAGCAGCCCTACAGAAAAACATTTGGAGGTACTGCTGGATCAAAATCAAGGCATAAGCTAACAATGTGTGTTTACTGTCCAGATGGCCAACTAGGATCCTGGGCTTTACCAAACATAGTGTGGACAAGTCAGGTGGACAAGTGTTCGAAGCAAGTATTTAATTCTCTCTGCTCCACTCTTTTGAGATCTAATTTGGATTATTGTTCAGCTCTGGAATCTTCAGCACAGGAAAGACATGAACCCGTTTCACTACATCCAAGGCCTGTAACACTTTTTTTCTGTGAAGAGAGGCTGAGAGAATTCAGGTTGTTCAGCTTGGGGAAGAGAAGGTTGCAGCAGAACTCTACCGCAGTCTTTCAGTACTCAAAGGGGACCTATAAGGGACAATATTTTTATCTAGGCCTGTTGTGCCAAGACAAGGGGTAATAGTCTTACACCAGAAGATGGGGGACTTACATTAAAAACAAGGAAGAACTTTATTATAGTAAGGATGCTGAAACATTTGAGTAGGTTGCTCAGAGAGGTGGTAGATGCCCCACTCTTTGTAACATTAAAGGTCAGGTTGGATGGCACTCTGGGAACCCTGATCTCATCCCCACTCACTGCAGAGGGATTAGGCAAAATTACCTTTAAAGGTCTCTTCAAACCTAAAGAATGGTATGATTCTATGTCGGACTACTGCAGCTGTCTGTGCAGCACACACAAGTCATTTGGTGTAGTACAAGCATGAAGTATTCATCACAGGAAAAAAAATAATAGAAGGCACATGACAAAGGAGGAGGAAGAAACCTAGCATTTGATTTGATGAAAAAAGAGCAGCAATGCCTCCAAGTTTTGTGAAACATGCAAATAACATTTTGACAAACAAGGTACAATAAGAACACATGGACAAATCCGTGCTAGGATAGTCACGATGGAAGATGACCAAAAAACTTATGCAAGAGTAAAGGATTCTAAATTAATGGATGGAACCATTTACAAGGGGACACAGTCTCAAGTTGTGTCGGGGGGAAGTATAGGCTGGATGTTAGGAGGAAGTTCTTCACAGAGAGAGTGATTGGCATTGGAATGGGCTGCACAGGGAGGTGGTGGAGTCATCATCCCTGGAGGTGTTCAAGAAAAGACTGGATGAGGCAATTAGTGCCATGGTCTAGTTGACTGGATAGGGCTGGGTGCTACATTGGACTGGATGATCTTGAAGGTCTCTCCCAATCTAGTGGATTCTATGATTCTATGACTGCTGAAATGTAGTGATGATTAATTTAAAACATGCACATAATCTGTACTACTCATCCTCTTCAATAAAAATATAAATTCATGAAAATCACTTCGGAAAAACCTTGTGTCATTGCAAGCTGCTTAATGAAAATCAGTACTCAATATTCAGCAGCTGTAACCAAGCACAATGCTGGCTACTTGCATCAAACAACTGAAGTGAATAAGAACAAATATCTTTTTGCCCAAGGTAATTCACAGTGTCACAGTATCACAGTATCACCAAGGTTGGAAGAGACCTCACAGATCATCAAGTCCAAGCCGTTACCACAGAGCTCAAGGCTAGACCATGGCACCAAGTGCCATGTCCAACCTTGCCTTGAACAGCTCCAGGGACAGCGACTCCACCACCTCCCTGGGCAGCCCATTCCAGTGTCCAATGACTCTCTCAGTGAAGAACTTTCTCCTCACCTCAAGCCTAAATTTCCCCTGGCGCAGCCTGAGGCTGTGTCCTCTCGTTCTGGCGCTGGCCACCTGAGAGAAGAGAGCAACCTCCTCCTGGCCACAACCACCCCCCAGGTAGTTGTAGACAGCAATAAGGTCTCCCCTGAGCCTCCTCTTCTCCAGGCTAAACAATCCCAGCTCCCTCAGCCTCTCCTCGTAGGGCTGTGCTCGAGGCCTCTCACCAGCCTCGTTGCCCTTCTCTGGACACGCTCAAGCATCTCAATGTCCCTTCTAAACTGGGGGGCCCAGAACTGAACACAGTACTCAAGGTGTGGTCTAACCAGTGCAGAGTACAGGGGCAGAATGACCTCCCTGCTCCTGCTGGCCACACCATTCCTGATGCAGGCCAGGATGCCATTGGCTCTCTTGGCCACCTGGGCACACTGCTGGCTCATGTTCAGGCGGGTATCAATCAGCACCCCCAGATCCCTCTCTGTCTGGCTGCTCTCCAGCCACTCCGACCCCAGCCTGTATCTCTGCATGGGGTTGTTGTGGCCAAAGTGCAGCACCCTGCACTTGGAGCCATTGAATGCCATCCCCTTGGACTCTGCCCATCTGTCCAGGCGGTCAAGGTCCCGCTGCAGAGCCCTTCTGCCCTCCAGCCCAGCCACATCTGCCCCCAGCTTGGTGTCATCTGCAAACTTGCTGATGACTGACTCGATGCCCTCATCCAGATCATCTATGAAGATGTTAAAGAGGATGGGGCCCAGCACTGATCCCTGAGGGACACCACTAGTGACCGGCAGCCAGCTGGATGTGGCACCATTCACCACCACTCTCTGGGCTCGGCCCTCCAGCCAGTTCCTCACCCAGCACAGAGTGTTGCCATCCAAGCCGTGGGCTGACAGCTTAGCCAGCAGTTTGCTGTGGGGGACAGTGTCAAAGGCCTTGCTGAAGTCCAGATAGACCACATCCACAGGCCTCCCCACATCAAATGCAAATTCATCAAATGCAGAGGTTTGTAAGCAGGGTTCTTTTAATTTTTTTATTTTACTTTTTTTTACTCTTTTTTTTTTTTTTTTGGTAGGAGAGTATCACAGAAATCTTTGATGTACTTTTCTTGTATAACAAAAGTGTGCTCAAGTCTGCGGTCATCATAGAAATTAAATGGGAAATAGTAATTTTTTTTCGCTGTTCCCAAACCTTATCAAATTAGTTCCCCGAAGAAATCCCTGCACAAAGAACTCCCTGCATTTGGAGGAGCACAGTGTCTTTCTTTTTTTTTTTTTTTTTCCCTTTCCTTTGGCTGTTTCTTCTGCATTTAAATACATAGAATAGGCTCTTCCCTACCCGACCAGAGATGCTTACAATGTTAGTGTCCATGAGGGTGGGTCAGTTACTGCTGACTCACTCACCGGAGAGAGAAAGGCACTTTGAAAGCTCAGCTCATACAACCAGCTTTAGATGTCTGCCTTAGGAGAAGACAAATTATGATACAAAAGTGCCCAATTCTCTGCACTGACTATACAGTGAGCCTAAAATGACAAACACAGGGCAAATACTGACACTTTTCAGGTGAATTCCGGTCTTAACAGATCATTAAGACCCCACAGTCCCACCTCAAATATTTGTGGTACTTTTTTTTTCCTTTCCAAAGTATTGTATCTAATAGATATATAGAAAGGAGAAAATTTCAACTTTTAAATCAGCTTATTTCAAAACATGGATTTTTAGTGATACAACTATTTGTCCTTAATGGCATCATCATTGTACTTACTGCGTAGTTTCACCTGACCTTCATCATAAAAACATCTCAATAATATCAATACATAAATTGTTTGCAGAACCTTGCTTGGAACAAGATGCTCAGTTCTAGTTACTCAGATGCAGAAACACATAAATAAAACTAGCCTTGAGCTGGAAACGGGTCCTGGGAAAAAGCATACTGCCTGATATGGAAATTGGAGTTTTTACATCCTATGGACTGTGACTGGTTCAGACAAGTGAATTTATTAGTTTCACTAATATTCATTCTTCAAAACTGTTCATTTTTTTTTGAAATTAAAAAAAAAAAGTACTAAAAAAGTGTTCTGTCTTCTTAAAGAGGACTGATTAACTGAGTGGACTGCAGCTGTCTGGTACTTGGATGAAAGGCTGTCCTGGGATATCAGATGCCTTAGTTGTGAGCCAACTTAGGACACATGAACACAGGAAGCTGGAAGTTTTCATCCAGTTTGTTTAAACTGATGGATGGAAATAATAAAAATAATTTAAAAAATCCTTATAAAGGATTTATATCTTTATAAAGGATATAAAGCCAAACAACACTAATTTTCTCTGAGAAAAAGCATATAAGACAAAATTGTATGCCTCAATGAAAGAGTACTTAAATATATTTTTTCCAGACCTCAGCCTTTTACACAAAATTCATTCCTATTCTTCATGCCCAGCATCTGATTTTTCTCATTAAATCCAGTAACTGCCATACATGAAGTGGAGATGTCTCCTTGGGCACAGCATTAAGTAAATCAAGGCCTTCTGATAAGTATAGATAACAGGGATGCTCTTAACTCTCCCATGGCCATAAACTGTTACAAGAAAATAAAGCAGGGGAAGGACAAAGTTCACAAATAATTGTAGGTCAATAGATTAGGCTGTTTAAAAATCTTTGAATCTGTACACAGCAGAAATCTCATGTTCTGCTTGCCATGATTAAAGAGCTGGAGGGCATCAAGTTAGTAAGTACCTGTCTCACATAGATAGGTATGGGAGTAAGAGAAGCACAACAAAATATATCCTGCAGGGACTTTGTCAGCACCAGAATATTTTAGGATAGTTTACAGAAAATAAATTACATAGTGGGAGAAGGTCCTTTGAATGGAATGTTTGCTTAGAGAAAGTATAGGGTTTTGTTTTTCTTTTCAGGCTGCCAATCCTTCCTGGTTTTTGGTTTTTTTTTTTTTTTTTTTAATGATATTGTGCATTTTGAACATACTTATTTGTATCTTGCCTTACTGTGGACTGAGTTGAGAGGGGTTTGAGGCAACATAAAGCCTTGTTTGCCATTTTCAAACACACTAGCTAGCTTAATAAAATTAGTACCTTCATATATCAATGTATCGATGCCTCCCTGTTTATGCTTTCATTACATCAGTTTTATCATTCTCGGTGAATACTGGAAATTGGGTTTGATTTGTTTGTGAAAATGAATGGTTTTCTGAGATCTCCCTTTCAGTTCTGACACTGTAAGTGTTTCTACTAATTATGCAAAGAATTAGGGAACAGACAAGTGCATAAATAAAATATCTGTAGGGGGACTAAGATATTTTGAAATTAGTATTTCCGTATAATATATGTGGTCTTTTTTCCCAAAATTATTTGTTCAGGTTATGGCATTCCTACACAGAGAAACTTGGGGAGGTAGAATAGAATCAGCTAGGCTTGAAGAGACCTCCAAGATCATCCAGTCCAACCTAGCACCAGCCCTATCCAGTCAACTAGACCACGGCACTAAGTGCCTCATCCAGGCTTTTCCTGAACACCCCCAGAGACGGTGACTCCACCACCTCCCTGGGCAGCCCATTCCAATGCCAATCACTCTCTCTGTGAAGAACTTCCTCCTAACATCCAGCCTATACTTCCCTCGGCACAACTGGAGGCTGTGTCCCCTTGTCCTATTGCTGGTTGCCTGGGAGAAGAGACCAACCCCCACCTGGCTACGACCTCCCTTCAGGTAGTTGTAGACAGCAATGAGGTCTGCCCTCAGCCTCCTCTTCTCCAGGCTAAACAACATAAGAGTCTGTGGATATGGCAGTTTTACAGTAAAAAATGTGTATTTCCTCAGAAAGCAGCAGAGGAGGTAACTCTGTTACTCAAAGAGTTCTAAGTTGACCAGTTGAAATACAGTAGAGAGTTCCTCATTCACCCAACTGGCATTTGTACACTGAAGACATGCTTTTGACCTTAGTCTAGGTAGTGCATTACAACTATTCTTTGACTAAATTTACAGTAGATATGCTTTGGAAGGAAAAACTATATCTGTTTGAATCTCCTACTGGAGGAAGCTTAGAACTAGCATTTTCCAGCAGAAACTATTTTGTCCCAACGGAGTAAAAACTAGGTGAAAAAACTCCTAACCAGCTGTATAAGGGAAGTGTCTACAGAATGCCAGCACATACAGGGACATTGCCCAAGGAGGTAATAGCTCTCATTAGGCCATGTCTCGGAGCTAACAAAACAGAAAAACTTTTATCTGCAGATGCCCTTCTTTAAGTCATTAGGGGAAAAGCCTAAAATCTCGTCTCTTCATTCCAGCTGTGTTATTTGGTCCAATAAAAGCTGATTTTATTGCAATCAGCTCTATCATGACTTGACTAAAGAATGGTTTTGAAAGTTTCTTCATCTGAGGAAGAGTGGAATCTTAAAATGGGGACTCTGGTGCAGCTTAATATAAGTCCTAAGTTCCCCAACATGCTTTTCAGACTACTCAAAAAATTAGAATATATCCACACAGAACCTGCATTTGCAGAAATGCTTTCAAGGAACTGATGATAAGCAAGGAAGTGTTTCCATGGAACAAAGTAATTTTGAAGTAACTGACTAGATGATGTTTCTAAAGAAAAGGAATTTAGGGCTGCAGTGAGCAAAAGCTGAGTACAGGTAACACAGTGACAAGTCTTGGAAGGCTTAAAGAGGTGTTATAAAGAATGATGGTTATTTAGGTGTTCAAGAAAAGACTGGATGAGGCACTTGGTGCCATGGTCTAGTTGACTGGATAGGGCTGGGTGACAGGTTGGACTGGATGATCTTGGAGGTCTCTTTCAACCTGATTGATTCTATTCTATTCTACTTCACTCAGGATTTGCAGGACTTCCGCTCTGTTTTGCTACACTTTAAGACAAATGAGGAGAATTACAGAGAAACAAGACAGATTGCAAATAAATATTAAAGGAAGGTCATTTTAATTCAGAAAGGGTGGCAGAAGAAATGACATTATCTCTAACACCTAAAAAAAGCCCCCCCAATTGACATACAAAGAAAAATAAATTATTAATCTCAGATGGAGACATGTTGGAAAGGCCATGAGAAACTGAGTGTGGACAGTGACCCATGGGGAGTGTCTACAACACAGCAGTGAACTAGACCCTAGTCTGAGGCTCCCACAGTTCCCACTGGCAGAGAGCCTTTTTATTTCATGCCACCTCTTTATTAGTGATGTAGCTGACAAGCTGACAAGCTGACATCACTTCTGTGGCTCTGAATATACTTTCCAATGGCAAGTCAGTATGCTGCACTTCTTATTAAAGTCGCGTAGGCATACATCAGCATTTCTCTTTGTGCTTTGCAGATGAGCTGCATGCACTTTACTCCAGAGAAAAATCCTTTACATACTTACAATATCACATTTGAAAGTACGATGGGTGTCTCATCTCCCACACTGTCAGAGCCTCTTTATTATAAAATACTAACAAAAGATAAAATCAAGATATTTAACACAAACTGAAGTCCCACACTCCAAAAATGGAATTATGTGTTAAAGTGAGCGAAACAGTCCTGTGCCCCCAAATCCATTCAAAATATCTTTATCCATGAACTGCTAATAAATAAATACTTGTTTAGATAGCTAGTTAAATACCATGTTCTGACATTTTGATCACGAATGCCCACAATATTTTCACATGGCTTCTTCCTGGAACAGTGAGCAATCATATGTCCAAACACAAAGTATAGCAAGGCTAGGCCTCCGAAAGCCTAGGCATCCACTCTAAGGCAGTTGCTTTCGCTCCTTTCATAGTCAAAGCAAAGCCACAGGATCTGGCAGAGAGAAGTTCATTCCGCTGCATAATGAAAGTTTCACAGATTAATTTCTCCTCATAAATCCTTATTTATTTTCTTTTATTATAAATAGAGCCTTGGTGACCAGCTTAGACTAATACCTAATTTAAGCAGGGAGAGATTCTGTTGTAATTTACTAGACTCCCTATTATAACTAAATGAGCATATTCTTTAATCAAGCATATTCTTTAATCTTTTATATTTACACAGATCCGAAGGGACAAAAAAACATTGATTAATATGCCATACATATAGAAAGTAACAAACTTCTAAGAAGTTGAAGATGTCAGGCATACAGAAATAAATTAGCTTTGGACTAGAAACATAAAGAGAGCTCAAAGGTTAAAAAAATACTCAGCAGTATTTATAAATTAAGGTTAAAAAAATACTCAGCAGAAATTACCAAGACAAACACAGGCAAGCTCCAAAGCTCCCCTGAAGTAGGAATTTACTGAAGTACATATTCTACAGCTTCTGCATGATCAAGACAATAAGCAGTTTTTCAAAATAATACAATAGATCTTGGGATCAAATTGTTACAAGATATTAAACAAGACCTTAGCAGGATGAAGACATATCAACACCCTTAATTAAGGAACATTTTAAAATAAATAAGCCCATGTACAAAGGATACATTTTGCTTTCCTGCTGATGCAGGTAGAAATGACCCATGACATGCTTTACAATGATAGGCAGCTAGAGGAACAGTGATGACTGTCCTAAAAGAAGCATTGATTCATTTCACTGCAGTGAGATTCTGAAGAATTTCCATTACAGATAGAAATACTTCTAAAAATCATCTTTACCTGAGGTATCCAAGCAATTACAAGCCTTGAAGTTTACCATGACAGTGGCTTTCTTCTTCTAGTTCTGCCAATAGAAGACTAACTGCAGTGCCTTCTCAAACTAAAGTTTAAGATGATAATTGGTATTACAAATTAAATGTAATGCACAGATACCTAATTGACACTCCTATATAGTTGAAGAGGCCTTGGGGTAATTTGATTTTCTGAATCATCTTTTTCTTTTATTTGAAAATACCTGTCACAGGTAGCATCTTTAATTGAGGTAACTTATTTGATACAACTGTTCACTTTCCAGATAGCAAATAAAAATTTCCAAAGCTAATCTGAAAGTATGTATCAGACTTTAAGCAAGTACATTGTGAATTACTTAAAACATGCTCTGATTAATACTAGTTGATACGATTAATAGATCAGCAGATCTAGAACATTATACAGACGACAATATTGCATGCCATTAAAAAGCCTTCTTTTAAAAGTGAGCTATAGATTTGATACATCTCTTATTGCAACAGAATGTGAGCAGTTTTTATCTTATAGAAACTGCTTTGTTTTATTTTACTGGGAGGCCCATTTAGGAAATTCTAAATAGCATTTAAATAAACCAAAAAATAAATTCTAATGGAACATGCTCTCTATAAAACACTGTTGCATCCAGACTACCACTAAAGATAGGGCTTTTTTCATTGCTTTCCCTGCCCTGCATTTTGTGTACAATCCATCCCAAAGGCTCACTGTCTCAATAGGGAAAAAAAAAAAAAAAGGAAGAAAAAAAAAGAGAATGTTCACATCTTTTAAAGAAAATACTGGTGCAGAAGTGTTCTGCCTTTACATGCTATCATCAGGTGTGGAACCACTACCTAATGCAACAGTGAAGATGGCAATTTATGCGTTAAGCGGTAACACCGAATATAATTTTCCTCTATTGACACATTCTTATTGTTTCTATAAAGAAACAGTGTCTTTCCTAGCCTGTGTAAAGAGCAGACAACAAAGCAGACTACAGTGACCCGATGTCCAGGTACCCATCCAAAATTAATCTGTCTTTCCTATAAGAGCTATTTGTTCAAGTGCTGCTTGGCATCACCTACAATAACTCTAAAAATGTGCTACTGAGACACCTGCATTAACAGTTTAAATATTAACCACCTCCTATTTACTTTTATTGTCTTCTTTGCCACAGCGGAAAGAAGGCAGCATGTGGTGTGTTTCTCCATGTGTGTTAAAGTTCACGCTGCATCTCAGGAAATGAGAAAAAGCATTCTGCTTCACAAAACAGGTGGAAGCATGGCAAAGATTTATAGAGGCTGGGGTCTGTTACCATGGAAACAGGTCTGACTACTTTAATCAAACAATAATATGCTCCGCGTCAACTGATTTCCAACTTCTGTTTATGGATTTAAGGTGGATTTTTTGGCAAATTTTATATAACAATGTTTTCCTGTCAACACTATTTATGTACTACTCAAACACATTACTTTGATTCCTCTGCACTTCTAAGCCTTTAATGTGAAAAAGATAGTTGAGAACAGAAAAGCAGAAGTGTAGAAGGATGTGATAATCTTGACAAGAACTTGTTCCCAGATGTTTTAGTTTTTTAAGGTATTTTGGAACTTAATAAAGTTTTAGTCATTATACTACTTTTTTTACAATAACTAATAATGAATATGGGGAAACAATTGTTTATGGAAGCAATCCACTTTTCATCCCATTACAGAATATACAAACCTGAGGTAAAGTACCACCGGATATTTATCATTATTTTGTCTTTCATGACCTCACTTCTGAAGGTTTGTTTTATTTTCGTAAGAATAGAATCAACCAGGTTGGAAGAGATCTCCAAGATCATCCAGTCCAACCTATCACCCAGCCCTATCCAGTCAATGAGACCACAGCACTAAGTGCCTCATCCAGCCTTTTCTTGAACACCTCCAGGGACGGTGACTCCACCACCTCCCTGAGCAGCCCATTCCAATGCCAATCACTCTCTCTGGCAAGAACTTTCCCCTAACATCCAGCCTATACCTTCCCCGGCACAACTTGAGGCTGTGTCCCCTTGTCCTGTTCCTGGTTGTCTGGGAGAAGAGACCAACCCCCACCTGGCTACAGCCTCCCTTCAGGTAGTTGTAGACAGCAATGAGGTTACTCCTGAGCCTCCTCTTCTCCAGGCTAAACACCCCCAGCTCCCTCAGCCTCTCCTCATAGGGTTTGTGTTCCAGGCCCCTCACCAGCTTTGTTGCCCTTCTCTGGACACATTCCAGCACCTCAACATCTCTCTTGAATTGAGGAGCCCAGAACTGGACACAGTACTCAAAGTGTGGCCTGACCAGTGCTGAGTACAGGGGAAGAATAACCTCCCTCGTCCTACTGGCCACACTGTTCCTGATACAGGCCGGGATGCCATTGGCTCTCTTGGCCACCTGAGCACACTGCTGGCTCATCTTCAGCCTACTATCCACCAGTACCCCCAGGTCCCTTTCTTCCTGGCTGCTCTCCAAACTGACATTTTACATGGCATCTTTGCATGAAGCCTATTACAACTTGCACTCAATTCTGATAGGAAACCTAATGCGATGCATTAACAATGGAAGGGTAACTGTGACTAAATAAATCTACCTTTCTGATCATATTCTATGAAAATTCAGGGTACAGGAAAGTGAAAACAGAGAGGATCATTATATACACACAAATGCAGACGGAGAGTGTGCATGCAGCACCATGTGTTACTAATGCAAGGATTCCCCCAGGTAGTGTGGATGTCTAAGTGATAAAATGAAACACAGGATAAAATGAATCACAGCATCACGTGAAGATGTCACAAATTCCAGAAGCTGTCAGGTTGTCTGGCGCATATACCAGTTACCTTCTATTTGGTGAAACTGGATGAATTTTCTCTCTGTTCCTTGGCATAACAGAAAGCCCAGGCTGGGGAATGAGCAGAAAGCCAAAAACTCACCAACTGAAATTCTGTGTGATTTTTAAGCTGTGATTTTTAAAGCCATTCTTAAAGTGATTGTATATATATTTTTTTTTCTGAAGCCATCCATCTTAAAGTAATGAAGAATGCTGTATTTGTTTGTGACAGAATAAGTTTCTTGCAAGCAAAATCTTGCTATTTCAAATATCTGTCATGGAGAGGCTGTAGGCCCAAAAGAATAGGCTTTCTTCTTTTTCTTTCTCTGCCGGGCATGCCTAAACACGTTCCTCCCCTAACCTGGGGTAAACGCATTAAAGGCACATTGCGAGGACAAAGAGCCCGGCGCCAAGGAGTCTGGCCCTGTGCAGGCCTGTGTGGTAAATAAGTTGCACAAGCTTATTTTGTCAGGGTGTGGCTCAGTTCACAACATCCATATTTGGGGGTATCGGACTGGTGGACTTCTCCTTGTTTGGTATGCCCTTGCCTGTTGCCAGAAGCCTATTGGGCAGTGTTATGGCCGATAAATCCATCAATCTCGATTCATTTCTTATAAATGGGGCAATCTGAGTAAACAGGGAACCTACCTACCTACCTACCTACCTACCCTCCTCTGCCTCTGGGCCTTCGCCTTTGTGCTTTTGCTCTCGCTGTGCCGCTCGTCTGCTTTCTGCCGGAGGCTATCGCTTTTGTCCCACGGCGATCTGCCACTTCAGCCTCACCTTCGCAGACAGCGCGCCCCAGAACCCGAAGAACCACTGTCCCTACCTGGATCAACTTCGTGACTCCCATCATCTTATATTTTGAGGACCACAGAAATAGAACTCCGATTTGTGAGTACCTCAACTCTCTTGTTCAAGTCACAACAGTGTCTCCTTAATTCCGCCAGCGGCACGTTCTGCCGCAAAACTCTCTGATTGGAGCTTTACTGAAATTTGTATTAGATCGTTTAAATTCAATAGTAAATGGACATTCTATGGAGTGACGTCATCAACAATGTACAGAGGACTTGTGGGGTTGTTTGTATATAGGTTTGGGGGTGTGTGTGTATATGTATATATATAATTTTTTGTTAATAAATTATTTAATAACATTTAAATCGGCCTCGGATTTCCCCAAACATCTAAATTGAACGCCCCCCCCTTTACAACAATATCAAGATTCTGTTTCTCTAATTTCTCCTAAAACTCAGCATTTTCTTTGAAATATCTAGTGTTGAGATGATGATATTACATGTAATTAAAAAACAAAACAAAAAAGTATTATGGGCCCCCACTGTCCTCGGTACAAAAGCATTTATGACACACACTGAAAATAAGGTGTAAAGATACTTCAGAACTTCAATAATTATTATTAGAGCATTTAATTCTGGGTCCTTCCTCAGCGTGTACTGTGTTCAGCTCAGAAGATTACTGGCACCATTACATTTAAAAAAAATCATCATAAAAATAATTCATATGGAGAAAATGTCACAATCAGTCTATAAATCTCTTTGCAGTTCATAACGCCCTCAAAGTTTAGTTGTCCGCTTTTCCTGTTATGTATTGACATACAAATATAAGCAATATATTTTACAGATCTCATTCTGACACCCTTTCACTATTCTCTGTCCGGTTGAAGATTAACAACTTCCTTACAAAGCTATCTGTCAATGGTGTATCATCAGAGATTGCATGTTACCTAAAGCAAAAATCTTTTGCAAGTTAATACTTCCATGTTTGTGATATCATTCTTCCCTGGATATTTTATTTATTTATTTATTTATTGGTCATAGCTCAGTACAGATCAGCAACATTTCAGATCTGGTTGAAATATGAAAACTGATATTGGACAGGCTTGCTCATCAACAGTGCAGTTGGTTAAGCTAATAAGCCTGAAACTCAACTACTTTTAAAACTCTGACTATTGAAAAGTGGATTTCTACTGGTAGATCTTCCAAGCAGTCCTTTAACAGTATTACACTTTTGAAATTACAATAATGCACTTTGGATGTATAATCACAGGATCACAAGATGCTAGGGGTTGGAATGGATTTTCAGAGATCATCGAGTCCAACCTCACTGCCAGAGCAGGATCATAATCTAGTGCGGGTCACACAGGAACATATCCAGACAGTTCTTGAAACTCTCCAGAGAGGTAGACTCCACAACCTCTCTGGGGAGCTTGAACCAGTGCTTCATGACCTTTACAGTACAGAAGTTCCTCCTAGTGTTGAGGTGGAACTTTCTGTGCTGTAGTATACATCCATTGGCCCTTGTTCTGTCACAGGGTGCAGCTATGTGAGGTATGGCAGCAATAATCAAACGATATTAATGCTGATCTATAAATTACCTACTTTAAGTCTTAACTTGCTCAAGAATACAATGGCAATATCCTTTTAATCACCATGAGAAGCATCACTCTGGTATAAGACTTTTTATGTACTTTAAAACCCAGTGTCCATCTTGTTCAATGTGTGTAAGACATCAAATACTGAATGTGCTTTGTGTTTGTTTCTAGTTTACAGCACATTTGTTAACTGCTCATTAAGTTACAGATACATGATTACATAATATTGTGTTTAAGTAAACAGTTATTATACATTAGCAGCTGCAGTTAATTAATAACCAAGTAAAGCAATGAATGTCTGGAGGAAGAAATAAGCTCAGTTTCAGTGTATTTTGTTTTAATTTTTCATTTCCCCAGGTTTATATACGTCAGGAGGCATATATTTTGACATTTTTACTGTTAACATGACATTTTGTCTTAGAATTTGTCTGAAATTGGACAGGCTTCTATTCTTGCACCCCATCTCAGAGAAGTCTAAGGCTGTGCTGACAATGTCAAGGATGGTGGTGCTTCAGGAAGCTTAGCCAGCCCAGTCATGTATCCTGGTTGAGCAAATAGATTCTTGAAGCTTCTAAAAGCAGTAGTTTACCATGGCTTTAAATGGCCTGCAGCTTGAAGGTGGAGCATGTCCTGGTGTCCTGTGTATCCCAAAATTCCTCTCCCTCTGTGGTTTGAATGGGAGAAGAAAAGGCACGAAAATACCTGTTCCCCCCCCTTCCCCGCCCTGCAGGCCTGAAGTGGGGGAGCAGGGAGACCCTTCCAGCACGAGGGGTGCCCGTGCAGGGCCCGCGCTGCAATCGGCTGGGGATTGGCTACGGTCTTTGCGCATAGGAAGTGGTAACTCAGCTCTTTGTCTAGGAAGGGTATAAATACTGGAGGGACTTCCCGCCTTGGGGTTCCCACCTTGGAGTTCGTTCCTGCCTTGGAGTTCGTTCCTGCCTTGGCGTTCTCCCCTGCCTGGATAGCTTTTGCACAAGGAGCCCCTGACGCTCCAAAAGACAAGCTCCTGAGGGACAGGGCTGTCTCCGCTTTGGCTTCACCTTAAGCACCCCCTTTATGCAGCTTGATAGCTCTTAATGACCCTCGGAGGCTTCTGANCTAAATTAATTTCTGTATATAGTTTTGGGGGTGTTTTTTGGGAAAATAAAATAACTCTATTTTTTATATAAATTCCTGACTCGGCCACATTAATTCCCTGGTCCATAACAGAGCAACACCGCTCTTTTGTGTCCTGCTAGGCTAGCCAAAACAGTTGCCGCTTGTTCAGCTGTCAGTGATGACATGGAGGAGTTTCACAAAATGGAAAATGGCTGGAATGAGTATAGCTGATGCTGCAGACCTCACGAAACCAATGTATTTCTCAATTACATTTCTTAAAAAAAAGTTAAATGCAACTTACTGGGTTTTTTTGTTATCTTTCTTAAAAACAGTTCTTACTATGCAGACCCTTAAGCCTGTGTGTTCTTACAATCATTCAGTTTTGGCCTTTTATTTTGCACTCACTCACATTTGTTTCTTCTTTATTAAACAGTCATTTGCCCCAAAATCAAAGTTCCTCCAAAATACTAATCTCCATTCCCCCAGTCTCTTAATTTAAAGCTTTAAGTGAGAGAACAAGTAGGGGAATAAAAACAGACAACCAAAAAAAAAACAAAACAAAACAAAACAATAACTCAACAAAGCCTCCCACAAATCCAAACCAACCAAATGACAGCAAAACAGTTAGTCACCTGATTTAACAAAAGAGACTTCCATCAGGTTGGACTGGATGATCTTGGAGGTCTCTTCCAACCTGTTTTATTCTGTGATTCTACGATTCTAATTTTCATAATTTTAATGCATTTTTTTTTCTTTCTCCCCTGTCTAAATCCTAAGCAAAACTGAGAGACATTCCCATCATACTTCATTGATAACGCTCAGAAGGAAACAATATACTTCATGGTAAGGTATGTGTACACTGCTATTGAAATGCTCTTTTTCCACTCCTAATTTCTTCATTTTTTAAGTCAATACAAGACTTAAGGAACAAAAACTCAAAGAAACAAACACAAAACAATAACAAAACCACCCCCACCAAAACCCGCAAAACAAACCCAAAAAAACCCAAACCGCAACCAACCAAAAAACCAACACAGAGCCACACAAAAGAAACAAAAGAATAAAACAGGAAATGGTAATCAAATGAAATGCTAAAAATGCTGATTAGCTGCTGAATATTAGTTAAGCAATACTTGAAGCATTCATATTTTTCAGGCTCTTAATTAGGAACAATTGGTTGATTGCGTCCTTGATGGCCTTAGCTATAGATGAAAATGAGAAAGTGAAATACATTTAAGCCATGATTTTAATAACGTGAAGGACTACAGCTCTCTGCATCAGGTTTTTAAACCTAACCAAGTAGACCAACCAGTGTAATGAATCAATAGTTTTCAATTAAGTATGCCTAGAAAAGTGTGATAATGCCTTCAGCATAAACAAAAAAATACAAAAAACAATATAGTAAAAATGAAGGTAATGAAATCTGTATCGACAAATTTATTTAATAATGCTTAAAAGCTATCCAAACACTTGTGTTCATGAGTGCTTCTCTCCCTAGGATTCTCATCCAGAGTGTATTGAGTTTGTTTTTCTTTTCAAATCTTGACACCTAAGAAAGAAGTGCTGTATTTCCTGGCCTTTTAAATTAGTCTTATCAATGATGTTTAATAAAACCAACAAATATATTCAAATATAAAAATGGTTACAGATGATGTTATTCACCCCTTTGTGACTTTTATTATAAGGAGAAGAATTTTTCTTGGAAATTGAAATCAAGATCTTTAGTTTAAGTCAGTCCAAGTCAAAGAGAGATCAGCATTGACTCCACCAGAAGAAAGCATCATTAACAGGATGAAGAATCATAGGAAATGTGGAAACAAATTGGATGTACACATACATTGTAGAATAAGACACTGTCAAGGGTTAGGGCTGGGCTGGCCATTAAACTAGTGACAGACACTTTCTATTAACCCTTCTCCCTTCCCAAAGTGGCAGAGAATGAGAATAAGGGAGAGAGACTCATGGGCTGGAAAAGAAACTAAAACAGCTTTAATTGAGATAACGATGAAATATATACAAATGCATACAAAACCAATATTGAACCCAACCCCCTTGCAATTATAACACTGCCACCACTTATGCTACAGCAGGCACTGGGGAAGCCCCAGGCTGAAGTCAGTGGTAGATGGGAACCATACTGAGGACATGGATTATACAACTGGATTCAGGAATGCACAGCTTGGGATGCAAGACAAAATGGAGCCCTCTTTAGAAGCCATCCATTGAAGAAGAGAGCTTGACGCTTGTGATCATTCAGCTTTACACTGAGTACGACATATATGGAATGAAATACCTAAATGGTCAGTACAGGGTTGCCTATACTGTATGCTCCTCATTGGAAGTGCAGCTTTTTACTTTCTGCACCCCTAAGGTGTACACAGGCACCTTGGTTTCCATAAGAGCACGTACAAGCAGAAGCTGGATACCAGTCCTTGGTAGTATCTATAAACATTGTTTTTACTTCCAGAAGGAGATGCTCTCTGTGAAAACACACTTCTAACTTCAGAACGTGCAACTGAGACTGAACTGTAAGGTAAAAACACTAAACAAAATTATTTTTGTGCTAACTCAAACAAATACATAATGATTCATATATTCTATGAGATAAGGAAGAGCTTCCATTATCATTCACCTTGAAGGGTTTTGTAGTTTGTAAAGCTTATCTATTATTAATTTTCTCCAACACCTTTATTAAACAAAACCCAAGAACTGGCTTGAATATACTGTATTTTGGTGAGACTGTGGCAAAAACCACCTGTGTGTAATAAAACTGTGACAGGATCTGTGCAATTTGTGAGGTTCTACAACAACATTTTAATCCAACGTGCACATAAGAGTGCAACTTCACACTTCAAAATGCTGCTTCAGTCCTGGATGACTGGGTCTAGCAAGGTGAGTCTGTGGCTGATGAATAAGCTGGCTGCTTAGCAGGCAGCTTTGGAAGCCACAAGAGCAAAATTAAACACTTCCTCTGCATATGATAATAAGACAGAAGAGCATGTGAGAGTTTCCAGCTGTCCTTAGTTTGCACACCTCATGGAAATATGAACCACTTTACCCTAACCAGTAACTTAATGTAAGCCTTTACCCTCATCACCTTTCTGTAATTCATAGGATGAACTCTACTATTTGAAATTTCGAAATTCTTCCTTCAGAAAGCAGTTTGGGTTGCTGGCCATGCTCAGGGAGAAGAAATTACTGTGTTATTATAGCAGAGTGCTGCCCATACAAGCGGGAATAACACTGCTTTTCTAAGCCATTGCATTACTTCTTGAATGTGATCATAGAATCAACCAGGTTGCAAGAGACCTCCAAGATCATCCAGTCCACCCTATAACCCAGCCCTAGCCAATCAACTAGATCATGACACTAAGTGCCTCATCCAGTCTTTTCTTGAACACCTCCAGGGATGGCGACTCCACCACCTCCCTGGGCAGCCCATTCCAATGCCAATCACTCTCTCTGGCAAGCACTTCCTCCTAACATCCAGCCTATACTTCCCCCGTCACAACTTGAGACCGATGTTTAAAGCTCATCATGAGTTGAAAGTCCTTAGTACTCAGTTATTCCGTGGATAAAGGTGTGTCATTACTAGCTTCAGTGTTGTGCCATGAATATATCAAATCAATATTGAAACACTTTGTTTAGTCTTTTATGGCACAGCTCTCAAGATAACCTTTCCTGTTAAAAAGTCATCTTCAGGAGTCTGTTACATAAAATCAGAATGAAATGCAAGAGCTTTTTCAGATTCTCCAGCAATATCTATGTGTTCACACACATACTGAACATTTCACTTAGGGCTCTGGAAGACCCTAAGTGAAACTAAGACCATTCCAAGACTTGTTTAAAATATATTGTACAAATCTCCTTCTATTTTATGAACTCCTCTCAGTCTGCAGCATTCTCTTCCTTCCTAGCAAAATCCTTTTCCCATCCTCCTTTATTCCCTCCCACAAAGTCTTACACCAGTTAAGGGAAGAGAAGATGAACCCTATTTTTGCAAAAAGAAGTCTCAGAATGATGCTGATATTCTGGACTCAGAAAAAAAATCTAACAGCACCAATGAAAATGAAAATAATTGGCTGAAGGGTATGGAGAGTAGTGAGAAATTATTTTTAAAGAGCTGCAGTGGATACTAGGGAGAGAATTCAGCATGAGGTAAATCAGCACCAGAAACACTAAATAA
Organism: Tricholaema leucomelas; assembly: GCA_013400475.1. NCBI lineage: Eukaryota > Metazoa > Chordata > Aves > Piciformes > Lybiidae > Tricholaema lacrymosa > Tricholaema leucomelas. The sequence goes on along the minus strand of WAAF01006869.1, from coordinate 73,537 downwards.
AGTCAAGCTTTCAGCAGCATTCCCTCAGTGATTTTGGTGTGTGAGCCTTCCTGCTCCACCCAGTTAGTTTGAGGACAGTTGTTCAAGCTGTGGGGGACAATCCATTTTGTCTCATTTCCCATCTCTCACTCAGTTCCCTCTAATTAGTGGCATTTGCTGGTTCCCAGAGGTCTGCAGAACCCCCCACAACCTTGTGATCTCCAGTCCCGTTGTGAGGACTGTGTTCCTCAGCAAGAGCCACTGCCCTTCACCTGCTGCAGAACCTGATGAGGAAGGCTCTGAAGGATGTCCAGTTACCTTCCAGTCCTTCTCCAACAGAAATATATCTACTTTCCAACACAACTACGATTCCTGACAGACCCCTTTGCTTCTTCTTGGCTGATTTGGAGGACCTATTTCTTTTTTTCAGATCCCTTCTTTAAAAAAACTTTCTGTCCTTTTTGTATTTCACCATCCTCTCCAAAATGGAAACAGGGCCTGAGGTCATTAGCTCTCTTTTTCTGCACTGCCTGTTTGCTGTGTAGGAGCACTTCTGGCCTTTTTAGGAGAGATGCATTTTTGTCATTCTTCTTGCGCATTTCCTGTGTCCTTTCTTGGAACACTTCACATTAAGGTAGTAGGACAGCTCTTGTAAACTCGACTGGATGTTCATTTGAATGAGACTAGAGAGACTCTCCAGAGGAGCTTGAATAGGCTAGATCAATGGGCCAGCATTAATGGGATGACTTCCAAAAACGTCAAATGCCAGGTTCTACCCATGGGTCACAACAACCCCAAGCAATACTACAGGCCTGGGGAAGTGTGGCTGGAGAGCTGCCTGGCAGAAAGGAATTTGGGGGTTGGAATAGACAGGAGCTGAATATGAGCCTGCAATGTGCCGGTGGCCAAGAAGGTCAGTGTCATCCTGGCTTGCATTAAAAATGATGTGTCAGCAGGAGTAGGGAGGTGATTGATCCCTCGTACTCAGCATTGGTGAGACCACACCTTGAGAACTGCGTTTACTTCTGGGCACCACAATAAAAGAGAGATGTGGAGGTGCTGGAGCAGGTCCATAGGAGGGCAACGAAACCAGTGAAGGGCCTAAAAAGTAAATCTTATGAGGAGTGACTGAGGGAGCTGGGGTTGTTTAGTTTGAAAAAGAAGAGGCTGAGGGGAAACCTCATTGCTGTCTACAACTACCTAAAGGGACATTGTGGAGAGGCTGCTGCTGGTCTCTTCTCACAAGCAGTTGGAGACAAAACAAGGGGGAATGGCCTCAAGCTGGGACTGGGTAGGTTTAGATTGGATATCAGAAAAATGTGTTTCATGGATAGAGTGGTCAGGCACTGGAATGAGGTGCCCAGAGAGGTAGCTGAGTCACTGACCCTGGATGTGTTTAGGAGTCGTTAGGAGAAGATGCTTAAGGTTTAGGGTGAATCTTGTAGAGTAGGGTTATAGGTTGGACTTGGTGATCCTGAGGGTCTTTTCCAACCTGGATGTTTCTATGATTCCGATTGTGTCACTTAATTGAGAAAAAAGTATTTATGTACAGAATTGGAATTTAAAGAAATTAGCTTTAGCTCAAGGCTTGCAGTTTAGATAGCCTTTACAAAAGGGCTTGTAACATATCCCAAATTTCTTCATAGGAGCCCTGGAATTTCTCCCCTTTTGAGAGTGTAAAAAATTGAAGAAACCCAAATAACAATTTAAATTTTAAAACCTTGACTTAAATACGAGGGAAATAATAATTTTTGTTTTCTTAGTAACACAATGCATCCAGTAGACTGTTTTGCTGTGGTAGACAGTATGAAAAGCTCCTGGATAAACCCAGACTTCTCCTCTAGCCATTGTACCTATGTTTATACATCTAAGCTTTGACTGCAGTAACTAACCTAGTGAAGAGTCTCCATAGAATAACAGAATCACACAGAATTAACAAGGTTGGAAAAGACCTTCCAGATCATTGAGTCCAACCTATCACCTATTCAAATAAACCATGCCACCAAGTGTCTCACCCAATTTCCTTTTAAACACCACCAAGTGTCTCGTCCAGTTTCCTTTTAAACACCTCCTGGGATGGGCATTTCACCACTTCCCCAGGCAGCCCATTCCAATGCCAATCACTCTTTCTGGGAAGAACTTCATCCTAACATCAGCCTAAAACTGCCGTGGCACAGCTTGAGGCTGTGTCCTCTTGTTCTGTCACTGGGTGCCTGGGAGAAGAAACCAACCCCACCTGGCCACAATCTCCCTTCAGGCAGTTGCAGAGAGCAATGAGGTCTTCCCTGAGCCTCCTCTTCTCCAGGCTGCACACCCCCAGCTTTCTCAGCCTCTCTTCACAGGGCTGTCCTCTCACCAGCCTTGGTGCCCTTCTCTGGACGTGTTCAAGTACCTCGACATCCTTTTTAAACTGAGGGGCCCAGAACTGGACACAGCACTCAAGGTGTGGCCTAACCAATGCTGAGCACAGGGGAAAGTTCCTGCATATAATACCAAAACACTCCTTTTTGTAAAAGATAACGCATCATCCTGTATGCAGTCTGCAAAAAGACTCCCTGCATCATCCCCTAACTAAGCATTGAGTGAATTTTCTGAGAACTTACAAGTAAATCCATTAAGTAGATTAAGTTAAATTAATTAAACCCAGCATCCTAGCAGAGATCTGTCATCTGTGACACTTTTGAATTGGACTCAAATGACCTTCCTGACAAATAACACAGATACATCCAACTTTTCGGATAGCAAAGATAAACCCAAACCTAAACAACCCAAATCCCCTCTTTGAAGCTGTTAAATGGAGGTTAGCCAGCCATTGTTATTTCTCTTGCTTTCACAGTAGTATCACCAAGGTTGGAAGAGACCTCACAGATCATCAAATCCAACCCTTTACCACGGAGCTCAAGGCTAGACCATGGCACCAAGTGCCACGTCCAATCCTTGCCTTGAACAGCTCCAGGGACGGCGACTCCACCACCTCCCTGGGCAGCCCATTCCAGTGTCCAATGACTCTCTCAGTGAAGAACTTTCTCCTCACCTCAAGCCTAAACTTCCCCCGGCGCAGCCTGAGGCTGTGTCCTCTCGTTCTGGCGCTGGCCACCTGAGAGAAGAGAGCAACCTCCCCCTGGCCACAACCACCCTTCAGTTCAGGTTAGTGACAAGATGGAGTCAATCTAGCATGTGTCAGCATTTGTGGCGATCAAGGCAAAGATGAAGAGAAGAGGCTGAAAGTCTTTGTCCGATCAAGGAAAAGCAACTCTAAGCATTTAAAACACCGACAGCTTTCAGAATATAAATCTCCCTTAACAGGTATTGTATGAATTTTCAGTTAGAGGCAATATTTCCTCTTCATTTTCATTACTTTTAAAATATTTTGTTTTCTGTACTACAGTAATTTACACACAGGCAATAAAACTCTGTGAAGATTATGAAAAATTAATAAGTGTTTGTATTTAGACAAACCTCCAGCATTTTCCATGATCTGTGAAGGAAATGTCTTTAAATTTGCTTAGAAATATAACCTTAAGTGCTATGCAAAGTCTTGAGCAACTCTATTTTTTAAAAACTCTGAAAAAAATGTAAATGATAAAGGCTGTACTTAATAGAAGAGAGGTTAATTTCAATTTCTGCATCTAAAAATACCAATACAAAAGTGATACTTATTATTTCTCTCAACTTTTCCGCATCTCCCACACATGTAATTTTTAGTTATGTATTTCCTTTTTTTTTTTTTCCTTTTAATTTTTTTTTTCTTTTTAATTCCATTGCAGCTGCAGGTTTTTTTTCTGGGTAAGTCATCACTGAGTCTTAATAATGTGTTCTCTTTCAGCAAACCAAACTGAAAAGACTGCTATTAAATATTACACCGAAGGAAGGTTTGCATCCTTTCTGACTGGTTCATATTTTGTTCTCTTCTTTCCTCCCAGAGGCTATAACACTCAGTTATTATCTGCTTGTTTGTAGCAAGACAGCTGTAACATGCAGGCTACTCCAGCTGTAACATGCAGGCTACTCCTGCTGATTAGCAGCAGAACCTGCTAGAGTCCTGGTCTTTCTTCAGAATTCATTTGATTTCTTTTCTTTATTTTTTCTTTCTTTAGTATACCCTGCTTTTCCCAACGCATGCACATAGCTAAGCGCAAATTTTACGTGTTTAATCAATACAGATTTCTACAGTGTCTTGACCTCCAGGAAAATCAGGTTAAAAAAACCTCACATGACAGATGCTAGTTTTGTTGCTTAGTGTATGTCTGGAAGAGAATAGAATAGACTCAACTAAGTTGGAAGAGATCTCCAAGATCATCCACTCCAACCTAGCACCCAGCCCTATCCAGTCAACTAAACCATGGCACTAAGTGCCTCATCCAGGCTTTTCCTGAACACCTCCAGGGACGGTTACTCCACCACCTCCCTGGGCAGCCCATTCCAACGGCAAATCACTCTCTCTGTGAAGAACTTCCTCCTAACATCCAGCCTATGCCCCACCCCGGCATAACTTGAGGCTGTGTCCCCTTGTTCTGTTGCTGCTTGCCTGGGAGAAGAGACCAACCCCCACCTGGCTACAGCCTCCCTTCAGGTAGTTGTAGACAGCAATGAGGTCTGCCCTGAACCTCCTCTTTTCCCAGCTAAACAACCCCAGCTCCCTCAGCCTCAAGTACTTGTTTTTACTTGTTACATTTTAAACTTGAGAGTTTAAAATGTAGATACAGAAAAAAACTAGGGATCCTATGCAGATCTGTCTCTGTCAAAAGGGGCCTGAAATCAGTTTTGTCAGCACTGTAGTTTTACAAGGGAGCCATTCTCTACCAAATGTTTTTAACTCATATAACACTTTCTTTTCACTTTCTGTAAACAAACCACTGTAAATAGAGATTTATAGTGCAAATGACAGGAGGCTGTTCATGAGAAAATAACATTGATTCATTATTCCCTTCGGAGTATGGTCCTTTTATGCTATGAACTCATGGCAGACCTGGTTTGCTACAAATAGAGAGGTGGAGAGAGCTGATGAAAACCTTCCCTAGTGTGAACACTGGACAGCTACAACTATCCTTGAGATTTCCTGTGTGAATCAACTTTTAGATGCCTTTGTTCTTTTAAATCCCAACAGCAACAAGAAAGAGGAAAGGATGGAGTGAGGTCCCTATTTAACTCTTGCAGAGCTAGTGTTGAACTGATATGTAGCAACATCTGCTTTTTCCCTGCTTTGCTCAATGTTTTCAAGAGTTACGCACAGACCCAGTGCCTTCTAATTCCCTTTCTCCAGCTCCGCTGAAACCACAGTTCATAAGCTACCTCCGAAGAGATAATGTACCGATGAAAAACACTTGTCATTCTATCACTGAGCTGTCACTGTCTGACTACTTAAAAGAAACTACCTGAATTTCTGAGACTCTATGTGCTCTGTTCTGTCACAAGGAGAACTAAAATGACTTTGCAGGAATAATATGCATTTAAAGTCTGTACTGCATGAAATAAGCACTGCATAGTGGTACGCATGTCTGAAGGGAGCAAATTAGCTTAAGTGTAGAAAATAGCATTATACAGAATCTCACTGGGGCATTTCAACTAGGTTGCATCTTTATGAGTTTTAAGTGCAGACTGCATTATACAGCAAAGGCAACAGCAACATATTCAGCCACTGAGATGGTCCTCAATCGCTTGGTGGCCATCACAGGGAAGGATTAAAGCAGAAAGACAGTTCCTCCTCTGGCCTTTCTAGGGAGTTTTAGAAGTAGCTTGTGACCTCCAGAAGCTCACTGATTTCACTTGTTCTACAAGAGTATTAATGTCTGGAGAAATTAGGTGATGTCAAAGTGTATTTTCTGCCAACGCCTTTTGAATAAACACACAAAACCTTGGCCCAAACAGAAGACAGGCTTTTCTGTCCTACTTACTCCTCTGAAAGTAAAAGGTCCTACTGCCTGCTGATTGTTTGAAACATGAGTGAGCACTGAGTAAAAACAGAATCTCTAATTTGGATTAACAAGCTATTTTCCCTTATTTTTCCTTATTCTATCATAACTCCATATTCATAAAGCTAGAAGTTCAGAAATGTTTATTTGACTTTAGCATGCTGTCACTGAACACTTAAGGGAACAGACAAGTTCTTTCAAGGCTCCTTGGCAGAATGATTATTGCTCTAAATCATAGTTGCAATTAAAGCTTTATTTATACAGAATTTATATTACAGCCTAGGATTTCTAATCACTTAGACCTTAACTTAATGTGCAATTTCTAAACACTCAGGCAGTCTGCAGTCTGGGTCAGGTCTTAATACATGATTTACTGTATCAATATGACTGTCATAATCTAGACTCAAGAATCAACATGAGGAGAAACTTCCTTACAGTGAGGGTGACAGAGCACTGGAACAGGCTGCCCACAAAGGCTGTGGAGTGTCCTTGTCTGGAGGCTTTCAAAACCTGCCTGGACGCATTCCTATGTGAACTATCCCAGGTGATCCTGCCTTGGCAGGGAAGTTGGACTCGATCATCTATGGGGGTACCTTCCGACATCTAAGGTTCTGTAATTCTGTGATCATATAAGGGAAGACAAGTCCCTTAGTCCTCAGGGGATGCAGAGGACGGCAGAGATGTCTCTGGCCACTAATGCAGCAGCACCTATCCAAATTCCCCACTTGGAACTTGTATCTGATTAATTTTATAGACAGTACACTGGGTGCAGTTTCCCTGTCCTATGATAGGGTCCTCACCACCTGGGTGGCCAGGTGCATGGGACTTTCAAGGCTTGCAAGAAAGGTAGTAATTGGTCTGGTGCCCAGGAACCTTGAGACCATAAAGGAGGGGAGGAACATATCCACTTGGTTTGGCTACTTGGTTCACAAGACGTTTCAGGGCTAGATGCATGGCCAGCTGATTGAGTGAGGTGATTCTGCTGCTTTGTTCTGGTAAGACCTCACCTGTAGCACTGCATCCAGGTCTGGAGGCCTCAATATAAGAAGGACATAGAGCTGATGGAGTGGGTGCAGAGGAGTGCCACAAAAATGATCAGGGAGTTGGAGCACCTCTGCTACAAGGACAGATTGAGGGAGCTGGGGTTGTTCAGCCTGGAAAAGAGGAGGCTCTGGGGAGACCTAACAGCAGCCTTCCAGTACCTGAAGGGGGCCTACAATAAGGATGGAGAGAGACTGTTTACAAAGGCCTGTGGTGGTAGGATGAGAGACAATGGCTTCAAATTAGAGAAGAACAAATTTAGATTGAATGTTAGGAGCAAGACTTTCACTATGAGAGTGGTGGAACAGTGGAATAAGTTGCCCAGGGAGGTGGTTGTGACTCCATCCCTGAAGATATTCAAAGTGAGGCTTGACAGGGCTTTGGGCAACCTGATCTAGTTAAGGATGCCCCTTCTTAATGCAGAGGGTGTTGGACTAGATGAACTTTGGAGGTCACTTCCAACCCAGACCATGCTATGATTCTATGAAATATCTGACCACCTTGGTTACAGAGAATGACTGGTTTGCCTTATAAAATGCCATTACTTATGATAACCATATTACCAAGGGTTGGAATAGAGCGTGCCAATCACATCTACATATCACAAAAACAGATTTCCTGATGTGAACTCTTTCTTGGATTTTTTGTAAGGCAGAGCTAGGTTGTGACGCTTATAGAGGTTTGCTGGATTTGTATCAGACATAGTCCATTCAGGAAATACCTGTGTCCTTAGTTTCCTCAGAACCTGAAATATACAGAACTTCAAGCACCATGCCATCTGCTCTGCTATCAGCTGCAGTCTACCACCAAAGTAGTTTTAAGATCTGTTTAAATGCACTGTTCATGACTTCATTGAAACTGAAATTGCCAAAAATTACACTGTTCATGCCATGCTTTGGTAGTGCCTCAAACAACAAACGGGACTGGATAAAGCAGACTTTCCCTCCCCCCCGCCCCCCAATTGCAATTATTTGTTATTAAGCTTTTACTACTAATACATTAGTGTAATAATGCTTACGATAACCTGACAGAAGACACTCTAAAGGTTGTTTCATTTGCATGCCACACCTAAACAGCATTAAGTTACCCTTTGAAAATAACCACAATTAGTAGGTTACATTGTCATGTCACTTTGAGGTTTGGGTTTAAACATAAGAACATTGACAGCACTTTTCCCGACTGCTCAGAGGACTCAGCTCCAGTAAAACTGGTTGCACTTAACCTACATACAGACTGTTTCTCACATAGCTATGATCATTTAAAATTGACAGTGCTTGACACTCTAAACAGACTATGCTGAAATCAGATGCGGAGGCACCAAGAGCAGAAAAGGCCTGAGGGGAGTAGAGGCAAGGAAGGTCGTCTGCTGTGATGATAGGCTGAGGGAGCTGGGGTAGTTCAGTTTGTAGATGAGAAGGCTACAAGGGGGACTCTATAACTGTGTCCAGAACCTGAAGGGATCCTGCAGGAAAGCTAGAGAGTTTTCATAACAGTTTCTAGCAATATGACATGGGGCAATGGTTTAAAGCTGAGGGAGTGTAGGTTTAGACTGGATCTTAGGAAAAAGTCTTTCAATACAAGGGCGGTGAGTCCCTGGAGTATGTTGCCCAGGGAGGTTGTGGAAGCGCCCACCCTGGAGGTGTTTGAGGCCAGGCTAGATGAGGCCTTGAGCAATCTCATCCAGTTGAGAAGGTGTCCCCAAGCATGGCAGGGGGTTTGGAGTAGATGATCTCTAAGGCTCCTTCCAACCTAAGCCATTCTATTATTCTATGATCCTAAGGTTATGAGGAAAAGGGAAATCAGTTAGAGCTCTTCAGACTGCCCACAAGGCTGTACACTGGTCTGTTGCTGTTGGACTGGACGATCTAGGAGGTCTCTTCCAACCTGTTTGATTCTATGATTCTATGATTTTTGAACAAATATCCTCCAGGCCGTAGGATGCATTGCAATCCACAGCAGGTAACTGCAGATCTGAAATTCCTCCATGGAACTGATCCTTCAGCAAATTTCAAGGTTTGAGTTTGGTGCAGGGGGCATCACAGTCATCTGAAGCGTATCAGATAAAAGTACAGAGAAAAGTAGGTCTTCTGCAACCTGAGATTAGAACTATTTAGGGACACTACTGAGCCACTGATAAGACTCACATGAGGAGACCTTTCATTTGAAAACACTGAGTAACAGCATAACAGTTACAGGAAGATAAAAAGAGTATATTAATTACCATGCAGCAAATAAAACTGTGATTGCCACATGATTTTATGACATTTCACTAACAAAAATAAATACTGTGTTGATGATAACATGCCACACTGTTTCTTTTGTGGCTTTGTCTTCTACAAAATAAAGAGACAGACTAAACTAAATATTGGAATCACCAATATCTTTTAGCATATAGTTGCATTACTGTTTTCAGTTTGATTATCTCCCTGGTAAACTGCAGCAGCTCACCACTGGCCTCTCAGAAGCATTTTCCACTCTAACCTTTTGAAAAATAAAAGTGTTATCATAGGAAAAGACGGGCAAACCTGAAAATCTCATTAAAAATAGCTTACTATAGTCTAATTAATGGGTAGCAGTTTGTCATGGCAGCATTTAGATGTTAATCTGATCATCTGGTTTGCTTTCTCTACTTCAGTGTTACCCTCAGTGACCATATCTGAATAAAGAGGAGGATATGGTACAGAACAAAAGACACCTCCTTTATTTAACAACATTTATCTGTACAGCTGGCTATCTATATTGCCTCATCAGATAAGCAGTGAAGCTCTACTATGATCTTTCCAGTACAACAAAACAAGTTTATGTTTACACTGTCACATCTGCACTATTATTAATTATTGATGTTCTGTTCAGTTACTACCTGAGAGGCTGCAGACAACAAAGTAAGTATATCCTGTTTCTTGCTGCATGACCCTAAAGAGAAATGCATAGAAACTCAGTACCTAGAGGATAATTCTGCCATACATGCTTCTGGGAATTACAGCTGAAGTATTGTGATAGCTGAGGTGGACCACTCTTCTTGATAGATGTAGATAGTAGCCAGGCATGATCTTTTAGCTTGTGATGTTTTCCTATATAAAAGATTTTGGTGGTTTTTCTAATAGATAAGACTGCCACATTTTTATGAGTGAGAGTGCTTAGGAAAGGAGTGATGCAGGGAAGAGAAGAACTGTAGCTCTAATCTATAGGGGTGGAGGCTGTAGAGCAAGCCATGATGGTGCCAACAGCATCAATCCATGATGCTGCAATAAGTGATATTTAGTTATAGCAAAGACAAGTCTTAATCAGCTATTATGTGAGCTGAAATTAAACATGAACAAAAAATTGAATTAAAAAAAAAGGATAGGCAGCTATTTAAGCCACTCAGTGGTTCATTAGCACAGCTAGGTTCAGTGGAAATCAATGGTGACTTTCTGAAATGCATTTTTGAGATCAGCTCTACTGGAGAGCTCCATTCAGACTGAACAGGATCTGGAAGAGTGATTGATATTAACAGCTTAATGATTGTGCTGTCTAAGATTTGAAAGAAAAGAAAGACAGGCTGAAAGAATTCGGTACAGCAGTATTTATTTCCTTTACTTATTAGGCTCCCTGCTGGCAGCATTAGTATGGTTTGATGCTGCCAAGGATAGTTGAGTGAACACCTTGATAACAGATGGCTGCCTGGTATATAAGAAAATGGCACAGAAGACAAGGATGTTCAAAGGACATGTAGAAACTTCTGCAGAAGTGCTTTATCTTCCACAGCAAAATGAGTGAAGATGCATGAGGGAGTAGGACCAACTGAGGACCACATGTGGGTAATTTCAATTTCATAGCTGTGTTTCTTACTATTGTTTAAGAACACAGGAAAGAATCAGAACCATAATGAAAAACAGTTTTCTTTTCTGATTAAGTACTACAATTCATGAATTTTTTTTGACAGTTTTTTTAAACTTACTGAAAACTTTTTTATGTTGTGATTTGAACTTTTAAATCAAGGGTTTATTATTTTCAAGACAAAACCCACTTAGATAAGATTTGCATAAATTTCCATGTGTAATATGCATATTTAAATTCAATGCTTAGCAGAAAGGAAGTGATAAGAAAATATCTTCATCAAAGCACTGCTGTCCAGGCTAGTCTGCTGTTTAAGCCTAACATCAGGTATGTTACTAGGAATAGACTTAAAAAAAAAACAGGTATATGTGGTTTGATTTTCTTTTTTGTCAGGGAGAATTTTCAAGGCAAACCTTGTATTTGGTATTGTCAGTGACAAGAGACTAAGAAATTATCTTCTAGTACATCCAAAACTTAGAGCAACAAGTAAGTAGTTCAGGTGACATTGGATAGTTTTTATTAGTCTGTTGTGAATGATCTGCTGAAAATTACAGACACCTGTACAGACACCTGTTTGCAACACTTCCCTAACATCACATACAGTTGTGGGGTTTTTTTGTTTTGGTTTGGTTTTCAGTGAGGAAGACTCAATTGCAATATATCCTTGACTCTCAAGTGATATACCTGAGATCATGCTTTGACCTGGGAGTCCTGGTGGAGAATTTAACCGTGAGCCATCAGGGGGCTTTTGTGGTCGAGAAGGCCAACAGTATCATGGGGTGCATTAAGAAGAGTGTAGTCAGTATGCTGAAGGATGCTCTCCCCTCACTCTAGTCCACCCTGGTCAGGCCACACCTGAAGTACTGTGTCCAGTTGAGGGCTCCACAGTTCAAGAGAGACTGAAACTACTGGAAACAATCTGACAGAGGGCTACCAGGATGGTAATGGGACTGGAGCATGTCTCTGCTAAGCAACTATGACATACCTGGGGCTGATTAGTCTGGAGAAAAGACTCAGAGGGGATACTATCAATGATTATAAATATCTAAAGGGTGGGGGTGAAGAGGGGAAGGCCAAACTCTTTTCAGTAGCTCCCAGTAACAGGATAAGTGGAATGAGCACAAACTAGAACTCAGAAAGTTTCACCTCAACATAAGGAAGAACTTTGAGAGTGACAGAGCACAGGAACAGGCTGCCCAGAGGGGCTGTGGAGTCTTCTCTGAAAAGACTCAAAACTTGACTGGACAAGTTGTGCAACTTGAGCTACGCGTGCCTGTATCAGCAGGGGCATTGGAATATATGATCACCAGAGGTTCCTTCTAAACCCTATTAATCAGCGATCCTGTGGTTCTGTGATATGACCTGCCCTTGGGTTTGAAATATGGAGATACTCTTTTTTTATGGCTATGCTGGTTGAAATGTGGAAGACTCTGGAGTGGGTCTGTGAGATTAGAAAGCATGTAGGTGGTTTGAGCTAGCATCAGTTTAGCATTTGGGAGCCAAAGTTTGATGACAGATTTTTCAGGCAAAATACAAGATGTCATCTCAGAGAATGAAGTTTTCTGCAGGCAATTTACTGCCTCAGGAGTTTCATACCAAACTACAGGTGAAAACCAGATAAGAAAACTGACCTGGGATACAGAGTTCTGCTTAAACATTTTAAAACAAATTTGTTCAACCAAGAATAACTTTTGCTAAATTTCTTGATATTGTTTTGAGTGAGAATATTCTTTTTTTTTTTTTTTTTTTAACAAAAAATAACTGATTTGTCACTGGCCTTAGCACTTACAAGAATAAAAAGTGAAAGGAAGAGAAAAAGTGAAAAGGATTTTACTGACGTTTTGTGTATCGCAAAAGTCCATTTCCAGCAGTGAACATTAAAAGGGAAAACTGTACATTTCATGCTAATTTAAATAATAACAACATTTCAAAAGGCAACACATAATTTTGTATTCCTTTTTTGTTTATAAAGAATACTGGTTCCCTTTCCCCTTATGTTTATCCACTGTGCAGAAGACTTAGATGCAAATGAAGACTTAGATGCAAATGAAAAACAAACAAACAAATCCCACTAAAACACACCAAAGTGTGATTCTTTTGAAATACTAATCTTTCCATTTCAATCTCTTCTGCTTTAAATGGGAGAATGACATGAAACTATTCACAAATACATAACTTCTGTAACTATGTCAAAAACAAAGGCAAGCTGTGTAAATCTCTTTCTGTATCTAGCCCAAGTTAATACATTCAATATTGGCATGCTCCATCAGAATATTTTTCCAGCTAGGTCTAAGCTGCATTGCTGTGCGGAAGTTGCTGTTAGCTCATTACGGTCCTGGGCAGACCATTTCAGTGTTTGATAATAATTTCAGTGAAGCAGTATTTCCTAATATCCAGCATAAACCTCTCCTGGTGCAGTTTGCACCCATTTCCAATTGACTGAAGTATAGTCACTCTTTAAAGTTTTGCTGTAAAACACTCTCAAATGACACCTTGAAGCATTTAATTTGAGCCATGTACATTACAAAAAAAAAAATCTCTCTTTTCTGGTAATCTCTGAACTCGTATTGCACAGCTCAAGATCTGCTCTGGTCTTCTGATAGCTACTGCTTCAGTTTCTCTTGTTATTGCCCAGACTGAACTCCTAATAACCATCTCCCAAGTGTTATGGGCACCGAAGAAGGACACACAATTTGAAATTAATTTAACTTTAATGTTGTCCCAAGTGTATACTAGTCAGTACTAAATTCTGCAAATTGTTCCTACAGAAATACGGAAGTAAACAAAGCACAAGAGAGTTCTTAACATCCCAAATTGTCTGCTGCATCCTAAGGTTCTTTCTCCTTCATAAGCAGATTATGTAATTTCTGTCAGCTGATTTCTTCTCAAACTTTATGTGTCTGAGCAGATGGATAACGGGGAGCTGTTCAAATGACACCAGATGAAAAAGCAAGAGAAAAATAGGAAAGATAAGTATCTTTCATGGAAGACACTCTGAATTTCTTAGGAAGACTTATAACCATAATCTATCTTATTTTTTTTGAGAAATACTTTTTTCTAAGGGCAATCAGAATTTTTCCTGGAACACTGTCTTCCCTGCCAAAAAAGTAAGAACTAGATGATGCCAAGCTAGGAGCAGGTGTCAATCCATTGGAGGGTAGGAGAGCCCTGCAGAGGGACCTAGACAGGCTGGATGGGTGCAGGGTTCTACACTTTGGCCTGGGGGACAGAGTGGCTGGAGAGCAGCCAGGAAGAAAGGAACCCGGAGGTACCGTTAGATAGTAGCTGAAGATGAGCCAGCAGTGTGCCCAGGTGGCCAGGAAAGCCAATGGCATCCAGGTGTGGATCAGGAACAGTGTGGCCAGTAGGACGAGGGAGGTTATTCTTCCCCTGTACTCAGCACTGGTCAGGCCACACTTTGAGTACTGTGTCCAGTTCTGGGCTCCTCAATTCAAGAGAGATGTTGAGGTGCTGGAAGGTGTCGAGAGAAGGGCAACAAAGCTGGTGAGGGGCCTGGAACACAAACCCTATGAGGAGAGGCTGAGGGAGCTGGGGATGTGCAACCTGGAGAAAAAGAGGCTCAGGGGTGACCTCATTGCTGTCTACAACTACCTGAAGGGAGGTTGTAGCCAGGTCGGGGTTGGTCTCTTCTCCCAGTCAACCAGCAACAGAATGAGGGAACACAGTCTCAAGTTGTGCCAGAGGAGGTATAGGCTGGATGTTAGGCCGAAGTTCTTCATAGAGAGAGTGATTGGCATTGGAATAGGCTGTTCAAGGAGGTGGTGGAGTTGCCACCCCTGGAGGTGTTCAAAAAGAGACTAGATGAGGCTCTCAGTGCCATGGTCTAGTTGATTGGCTAGGCCTGGGTGATAGGTTGGACTGGATGACCTTGGAGGTCTCTTCCAACCCAGTTGATTCTGTGATTCTATGATTCTAATTCTGTAGACCCTGACATGCTTACAAAACACAGCATGTCTGAAGACAATGATTCAAAACCTCTCAGGTTCCTTTAGTCTTGCGTGACTCCTGAGAAAGCATTCCTGAAGCTGAGACTTCAGCAATGTGGAATTCTCAGGTTTTTACTTCCTCACGCAGAGCCTTCAGCAGTCATCAGACAATGACAAAGACATATCCCAAGAAACACTTGGAACAGTGTTTTCAGGTGCAGAGGGACAACTTACAGTGAGTATTAGCAACTATACACAATATGCTTTCTGTCTCTACCTAGCATCTGGACTTCCACTCCAATTGAGTCATTGTAAGTCTTGAAAAGCTGTATTTATCTGTTTTCCTGGCAGTTCTATAGAACTCAACATACTGAGTTGCTAGCCTTTGGAAAGATAGTACAAAGCCTTTATCCATACACTAACACCTTATGTGGACTGAACCTCTAGAAGGAAAGAGGACATAACAGCTCCTACTGAAATGTAATGATGGAAAAGACTGGCAAACATAAACGCTGCAGTTGGTAGTATAAAAGAGAAAATAATGCAACCACTGTGACATTATAAATGGATGAAAACAAATATGCATTAAAGTGGCATTGAGCCACACCCAGCATTCATATATTTTCCCTTCAGATATAATAAGAATGATTTTTTTTTAAAGAAAAGCAGATTAAAGTAGACCAACTCCTTGAAATGTGCAGGTGCTGTCTAAAGAATTCAGCTAAAAGATTGTTCTGGTTATTCCTTGTTTCTAATTTAGATATTGGCCAGGCAAAATACAATGCCTTGCAAGTGGTTCTTATTCCTAGGAAATAAATCTGCATTTTTCAGGCTTGCATGCCCAATATGCATTAAGCTATTGCAAGATGCTCATCTTGAACTTGCAACATTAACTGAATTTCTGAAGGAAAAAGCTTCCTGGAAAAGGCAGCTTCAGAATCTTGGCAGAACTCCATCAGAAGATCTGCTGAGTCAAAGCATGTTTGATTTGCTGTTTCTGCCAGCAGACAGATTTTCAGCACACATTCACTGTTCCTGAATAAAAACAGAATCTGTTGGTCCTTGTAAACTTCTGAAAATCTGTACTTGTAAAGAGGAATACTGTTTGATTCTGTGACTACTGCAGCTGGCATTTTTGTCAGAGGCAACACATTCAGAAATTGACATGAAATTGAAAAGAAATTCCCTTCAACTATTTTATCAAAATCCTTTTAAAACATTCAGACTAACTGCTAATAAAGTCTATAGAGAACACAAAAATGTCCAAATGGTTTAAAAAAAAAAAAAAAAAAAAAAAAGAGCTGTCAGTTTTGTGGGCCAATCTCAACAGTCTGCAAGCTAGGCTCATTCAAACAGCATCTACTGCAGCATGCTTGAAACCATACTGGGACACAGCTATTCAGAAAATATAGGCTAACATACTGTAGGAAGAAGAACTTCTCATGATTCCTCGTGCCCAAAGTTCTTGAATCTCACGGTAAATCTCTGCTTAGCTTACAACCTCGGGTGCTACCATATTTGCAGTCTTTAAGGTTCTTTCATTTTAATTATGGAAGGTAAGTTATGAATGTTTTCTAAAGTGTCTGCAGTGTAGCTGACATTTATTTGGCCTCCAAGTTCTTTAGGTATGCTTTCAGACAAAACCCTTTCTTAAACTCACAGAGCTGTACGTTTGGTTAAGATATTGTTGCATATATTGGGGCTAATATGTTTAGATAAAATTACAGATGCTGATAATTTTTTATGTAAAATGTCAATCGTAAAATTAGATACAGAATTTCTCATATCTGAACAGATTCATGCTAAGCTAGGCATGATGTCTAAAAGTCTATCCATCTGTTATTATAAAGGAAAAATGTCAGCCACACTTCAAATTGAAAAGAAAGCTTTCAATTTGAGTACAACTGCTTTGAACTAACTGCTTTTAAAAAACACTCCAATACACACTTTAAACCAAAGTCCTTTATCCAAACCCAAAAGCCACCTGTAGATTCATTGTCCTGTCTGCAGACAGGATAAAGCCTTGAAACCGATGTGATTCAAGCTTGAGTTTTGCCCATTGTGCAGGCCTATGAAATGGCACCACTGCCTTCAGAGGCACGTTTATCAAAGGTAAAAGGCATTTTAAACCCCAGAGAGGCTTAAAAGCTTTCCTTCCTTCCCCCTATGCCTTTCACAAATGCAGACACATGCACATAGCCATGCTTGCTTTTTCTGCAGAAATGGAAACTGTGAGTTTTCTTTAACTTCTCACATTCTGAAGCAAGCTGTAGTTCTGTAATTATTCTCAAAATTGTGGCATGGGCTACAGAAAATCAATTAACATCTGTGAGATGGGAGGAATAAAACAGAGGACAAACAGTAGGGCAGCAAATGGGCTTATGAAATTCAAAATAAAAATAGGCAAATCTACATGTCATCCTGACAAGTGAGGCACTCTGCCTCTGCCATCCCTTTCATCATGCAGATGCACTTGTCACAGAGTCATGCAATCCTTCCTGTCCACTGCATTTCAACAGGAGATGCCAACTATTTGAATAGCTTCTGGATGAAAATGATGGGGAAAAAAACATATGTCACAAACCATTTAAGAACTCTAGCTTTTAAATATTTTCTTGTTTCACTTTACAGCAGATATTTTTTTAGTTAACATGAAGCCTAGTTACTTTTCACCAGGAGACAGAGTGCCAATCATACCAGATCTAGGAGGCTAGAAAACAGACAGGTGGAAAAATTAATTATGAATACTCATGTTTACACTTGCTATAAAAAAGAAAGAAGCAGTTTTGTTCAAGGAAGATAGATAATACATGGTATGCCATCTGGTTTGCAATGAGATGGGGCAATGATATTTGCAGATTACAGCTGGTCCTAGATAGCCATTATCACCTAGTTAACCCAGTAGTTAAACAGAATCAGCACATGGACAAAGAACAGCAGAGGGAACGAAAGTGCTTCAGGAGGCAGTAGGGCTGGCAGATGCAATTTAGGGTTCAGCTGGGGGGTGTACTCTGTCTGATTTTGATAAGCTTTTACAGCAGCTCCTATGAATAATACGTTTAGCTGCCTCCTTTCAGGTAGGAGATTCTGCATCATGTTGTTGAATAGAGCAGTACTCACAAACGAGTAAGAGCAAGCATTCACTAGGATGCCTCCAGCTTTCACAAAATGGGCAGAACATTCCTTTGACATAACAAGTCACCGTGAGCAAATACCTCTTCCTTTTTGAGTATCAAGCAGAGACTCCTCTCAGATACATTCAGTTCTTCAAAAGCTAGTTATCTGTTCTATACTAGTCATATTATCCTATTGATTCTCCGGTAAATGTAAAGCGATGCTTGTAAGAGCAATTCTGTGTAGAGTCATAGAGATAATTGATGGACAGGAGAACACCCTCCCCTTTATGAGAACAGAGAAGTGTCAACGACTAGACTACTAGAGTTTACACAGGAAATACTAGGAAACTGAAGATCCTATTTCTTGTAGAGCAGAATCAAGCTAAGGCTTCCAGTTCTCATTCTTTAGGGTGGTGAATGACCAGGCCTAATTCACATATACAGACCAAAGTGTACACCGCAAGTATAAAGAGCAAAGATACCCCATGGGTTCAGTGACACTTTCTACAACAATACTAAGTTAAAGGCTGTAAAAAAAGGTGCATCATAGTGCATATCTTAGGTTAAATGTTAAAACACACACTAATAAAATCACACAAACTGAACAAAATCCTCTTCCAAATGCAGTTCTTCCATGGGAACAGCATGCAGGTGGGGAACATACATGGCAAATGCTTTCCAAATCTCTCAGAGTACTAGTAGGAGGCTCTCAGATTCAAAATAACTTGTGAAGCTATCACTCAGATTGACTCTAGGCTGTCTTTTCAGTCAATTCTATTTAAAAAGCCTCAAATTGTTTGGCTGCTGACTGATGAAAGCCTGACAACACGCTTACATGGAGGTATTTTGACATTCACAAAATAAAAGGTAACGTAAGTGCCAATTGTTTAAGGTTTGGCTATTCTTATTAAGTTTGCTCATCGCTTTTGAGTCACAAGATTGAGAGCATAATGTGTAACCAACTACAGTTAAAAACATGATGAAAAATTACATTAAAAGGTATGCCCCACATAAGGTATATCTTTTTTACCCCCGTGAAATATGGAAGCACTTTCTGGTATCTTAGTACTTAGTCTCCGCATTAGCACGTTGCTGGTTTTAAACCAGCATTTATAGAAATCATAGAAAACACAATGGATGCAATGAATTGCATGCAAAACTTTTTAAAGTATTAAATCTCATCCTCCACCATATGCTTGGAATGCTTGGGCATTGCATTTAGAAATAAGTTTTCCAAAATAATCCACACTGTCACAGCAGATGAGTGCTATCAAACATTCTCTGTGCTAATTAATATGAATTCCAAGTTGTACTTACCAATCCTGCACAGCATTGAAAGATTCTTCATTTGTGATGTCATACATTAAAATGAAGCCCATTGCACCCCGGTAGTAAGCTGTAGTAATCGTTCTGTACCTCTCTTGACCTGCTGTGTCCTAAAACAATAACAAGGAAACTTTTTTCATGTTGCAAAATTGACAGATTTTTTTTTTTGCTGTTTTTTTTTTTTTTTTAAGTAGAAAGCAAACTCTGACAACAGTTACTGTGCAGCTCTGAAAACCTACTCAAAACTGATCAAGGGGAAGTAGAAAGAAAACTCTGACAACAGTTATTGTACAACTCTGCAAACCTACTCATAAAACTAATCAAGGGAAAGAAAATTAAGACTAACAGAAAGAGGAGATAACAACACGAAAGACATAACCATTCTGTCATAAGGGGAGAGTGGAAGGAAGAAGGAAGACATGGCCCTCTGTCAGGTCATGTATTCTGAGTCATTCACTGATTCAAGACAAGACAGGAATCATATTGTTTGAGTTGGAAGGGACCTTTAACACTCATCGCTGCAGCTACAATGAGACATCCCCAAATACACCAGGTTGCTCAGAGACCCATCAAACTTGCCATTAAATGTCCCAGGGATAGGGCCTCCACCACCTCCCTGAGCAACCTGTTCCATTGTTCCACCATCCTCACAGTTTCAAATCATTACCTAGTTTCAAACCATTGCCCCTTCCTTCTTCCTAGTGCTATATGCGCTTGTAAACAGTCCCTCCCCAGCTTTCTTGTGGGCCACCTTCAGGTACTGGAAGGCCAATATAAGATGTCTTTGAGGCCTTCTCTTCTCCAGGTTGAACAACCCCAACTCTCTCAGCCTGTCTTCATAGGAGAGGTGATCCAGCCCTCTGATTATTTTAATCTGTTAAGAATCTTGTCTCCTTCTCTGGACTTGTACCATCCCAGTTTGACAGAGGAGACAGGTAAATTCTCATGTGCTGGATAAAATACTGCAACAAAATAACATCCTTAAGGATATGTACTAGGATTGTGAGATCACAGCAATAACTAAAACACTGGAAACACATAACTATTCCCTGTTTCAGCATACTTATTCAATATTTTAAACCATGAACATAAAAAGCTTTAGGTGACACCTATCTAGCAGTTCAGTACAATCCCGTAACTGCCTAATGGTTCATATGCACGTGTCCAATTTTAGCAAACTTTGAACATCAATTTCATTATTTTGCAATTTTTGTGTGGATAAGAAGTAGGTCAATTTACAATGCAGAGAGATTTATTTAATGTGACTTCCTATAGGCAGAGAACTAAAATGATGTTTTATTTGGTGTGCTTTCTGAAATGGTGCCTAGACTAGTAGTACTGCTGCGTGGAGAAGAGAGAAATAGATTAAGTAGGCCTTCTCCTTTACACATATATCATTCATCTCATAAAGTACACAAAGTAGAATAGAATAGAATAGAATAGAATAGAATAGAATAGAATAGAATAGAATAGAATAGAATAGAATAGAATAGAATCAACCAGGTTGGAAGGGACCTCCAAGATCATCCAGTCCAACCTATCACACAGCCATATCCAGTCAACTAGACCATGGCACTAAGTGCCTCATCCAGGCTTTTCCTGAACACCCCCAGGGACAGCAACTCCACCACCTCCTTGGGCAGCCCATTCCAATGGTAAATCACTCTCTCTGTGAAGAACNTCCTACTGGCCACACTGTTCCTGATACAGGCCAGGATGCCATTGGCTCTCTTGGCCACCTGGGCACACTGCTGGCTCATCTTCAGCCTACTATCCACCAGTACCCCCAGGTCCCCTTCCTCCTGGCTGCTCTCCAGCCACTCTTTCCCCAGCCTGTAGCATTGCTTGGGGTTGTTGTGGCCAAAGTGCAGAACCCTGCACTTGGTCTTGTTAAATTTCATCCCATCCCAAGCAGGTAGGTTGTAGGTACATCAGAAACCATTTATAATACAAAACATAACCAAGACAGTTTCAAAAACTAAACATGGTCTTAGGCAAAATACATGAATTCTGTAGTTCCAGTGATCATAGATGGAAAGCTAATGTAGAAATCAGACTTTAACAGGTCTTGCAAGAAATTAGGTTGCACATTTGAAGGACAGGTCAGACAGACCTAAATTTTTTTGCTTATACTCTGAGCTGGTTAAGCCCATACCAGCTGTGGTTTGGAGTCTGGCTAGCTGCTTCCAAATTCTGCAATTTTATTAATGAATATTAAGGTATTAAGACTCTTGCACATTTTAATACTCAGTTCTTTCTCAGTAGGTCATTATCTGCCAATAAGATTAAAGTACCATTGAAATACTGAGTAAGATATTTTATTAGAAGAAGAATCATCATCTCTTTTAATTTAAAATAATTTCTCTCTGTCTTTTATTGAATAAGGTTTACTCTAACATGTTTTGCTGGCATCACTTATTTGATTTGATACTAGATGGAAAGGACAGAAGGAGAATATGGCCCATAGCAAGCATGTGGACTTTTGATTTTCAAACAAGTTTTGTCAGTGTCTATCTGATTGTTTGTCATTCAGACATGCATGGTTGGAAATACGATGTTACAGAAGCAAATCTAGGTGATTCTGCCCTGGGTGGGTTGGACTAGATGATCTTTGGAGGTCACTTCCAACCCCTAATGTTTTGTGATTCTTTAATTTTTTGCAGGTGAAGTCTGTCTGCAAGTAAGGGTGCACAGCTCTAGGAATACAGCCATTAAGTCAATGAGGCTTCCTCTTCAAGACACCAATTATCTTTTGCACTATGTTAATGTGATGGGTTAGAGCAGATCGCTCTCCTAGTAGAGTAAATTCACTACAACTCAGAATTTGGAAAGGCAGAAAAAAACTGAAATTGTATTTTTTACAGTTTAAATATAACAGTATAAGGAGAATAAACTACTACAGAATATAATAACCTTAAAGAAGATGGGGATGGAGTCAAGCAATGATGAAGCAGCTAAGCAGCAGAAAACAGTGGCAGGGGCTGATAGCAGTGGGCACAGCAGAAGCAGCAGCAGCAAGGGGAACATACAAGCTGTGCTTCCAGACATAAAGCTTTTGATGATTCAATGAGCATTTTATGGCTTATCCCTGGAACGTTCACCTCAGAGATTCCAATACTCTTCCACTTCTAAATTTCTCTGTTCCAATTTTTTATGTCTAAGCTAGAAATCTATCTCAAACAGCCACGGTTAAAGGTGTGGGCTTCCTAAGCTAGTGTGGGCTTAGGAACTTTTGAATGTAGAGAATAAAAAAATGAGTGAAAATGAAGAAAAATCAAGATAAAGCTTCTTAAATAAAGAGAGATGAAGCTGAAGGTGAAAACATCATCTGGTGTTGTGTGAGAGTCTAAATAGTCTCTCTCTTTTTTATCAACAAAGATTGCCTTTGTTACTCTCCCAGGCTCAGTCAAGCTGCTGGCCTAATGCTCAAGGATGCAAATCAACAACAGGGATACAATGCCTTTGTGGATTTCCTGGACCTCAGCCTGGCTTGAATGCCCAGGATGCGCATGTCTTACATAAGCTACCCCGCAGAGAAAAGGCTTATGTATATTTGGGATATGGACAGGTAAGTGGCACAGGGAGGGGGGTGGAGGCCCTCCCTAGTGCTGCCAGCCACTAGACCCCTGCAAATGCATGAATACACAGGAAGATTTCCTGAGGAGCTGCACCTGGACATAGATCTATGCCTGACAGAGTGAGCACCGGCACTGGAGCAACTCTGGCAGATCACCTCCAGTCAGACACCTCCACCAAAGCACCTACACAGAGCACCTCCACCAAAAGAATTTGAGGAACAACTCCCACAGAATAACTCCAGAAGAAGAAGACCTGATGAAGTAGAACATCCTTGGGCCATGCACATGTCTCTCCCTCTTCCTCCCATCTTCGGCTGATGACAATATAATTCCTGCTTTTTTCCTTCCCTGCTTCTCTTTTTTTCTTCATTGTTCCCTCTCCCTCTCTTTCCCCTTCTCTCTCCCTCTGTTTTGTTCAACTTTATCCTTTAATAAGTAGTTCTGTGGTGCTAGCTTGTCTCACTTGCACTTTGATTTCACGACATGGAAATCTATAAGAACAGATCTTGCTCCCCTGGACAGAGAAATTGTTA
Organism: Tricholaema leucomelas; assembly: GCA_013400475.1. Lineage (NCBI taxonomy): Eukaryota > Metazoa > Chordata > Aves > Piciformes > Lybiidae > Tricholaema lacrymosa > Tricholaema leucomelas. The sequence goes on along the minus strand of WAAF01006869.1, from coordinate 50,286 downwards.
ATCTCTGTTCTCTGGACTTTGACATTTTGCAGTAGGAGATACTATTCTGGACACAGGCATCTGAAGAGTCATGACAATCAGTTGAAGACTCTAGTCCTAATTGGAAGAAGGGAAATATTGCACCTATTTTTAAAAGTGGTTGAAGGAGAACCCTGGGAGGTGACTGAGCTGTCAACCTCAACTTATGCCTGGGAAGACTATGGAACTAAATCCCCTAAAGGCTATGCTAAAGCATATGGAGGACACGTAGGTGATTCAACACAGCTAGCATAGCTTCACCTAGTGATCTTCTATGATAGAGTCACTACATCAGTTGAATAGGAAGAACCTATACAAATCACCATCTGGACTTACATAAGGGTTTTGACACAGTCTCTCATAACATTTTTACTTCTAAACTGGAAAGATAAGGATTTGATGGGTGGATTGTTTGGTGGATAAGGTGCTCGGGTCACATCCAGAGGGTAGTGGTCAATGGTTCAACATCTAGATGGAAATCAGTGACAAATGGTGACCCTCAAGGATCAGTACAGGGCCTAGTGCTATTTAATATTTTCATCAGTGATAAACAGTGGGATTGAGTGCAACCTCAGCAAGTTTACAGGATGACACCCAGGCTGAGTGATGCAGCTGATGCACCAGAGGAATGCGACATCATTCCCAGGGACCTGGATAAGCTTGAGAAGTGGAGCCATTTGAATATCTTGAAGTGCAGCATGGGTAAGTGCAAGGTCCTGCAAATGGCTCAGGGCAACCTCTAGAATCAATACAGGCTGGGGGATGAAGGGATTGAACCCTGCAGAAAAGCACTTGGTAGAACAAAAACTGGGCATGAGCTGGTAATGTGTGCCTACAGACCAGAAGTTTAATTAGCACTCAGGACTGCATCAAACAGCATGGACAGCAGGTCAAGGCAAGTGATTCTCCCACTCTACTCTTGAGATCTCATCTGGAGAATTGTGTCCAGATCTGGAACCTTCAGCACAAGAAAGACATTGACCTGTTGGAGTAGGTCCAGAGGAGGGTCATTAAAACAATCAGAGCTCTGGGACTCCTTTTCTGTGAAAAGAGGCTAAGATAATTAGAGTTGTTCAGCTTGGAGAAGAGAAGCCTGCAGGGGGCCCTTATTTTGGACTTTAAGCACTTAAATGAGGCCCATAATAGAGATGGGGACAAGCTTTTTATAACAAACTGGTGCAACAGGACAAGGTGTTTTAAAGGACAGATTCAGTCCAGATATAAGCAAGAATTTTTTATTTATTTTTTTTTTTTTAATCATGAGGGATGTGAAACATGGGAAAAAGTTGCCCAGAGGGGTGGTAGATGACCTGTGGAAACATTCAAGGTCAGGTTGGACAAGGCTACAGGTAACCTGATCTGGTTGAAGATGTCCATTCTCACTGCAGAGAGGTTAGAATGGATGACCTTTAAAGGTCCCTTCTAACTCAAACCATTCTATGATTCTATGATTTTATTTGGGTCAGTCTGGGAAGCNCACCTTGAGTACTGTGTCCAGTTCTGGGCCTCTCAATTCAAGAGAGATGTTGAGGTGCTGGAACATGTCCAGAGAAGGGCAACGAAGCTGGTGAGGGGCCTGGAACAGAAACCCTATGAGGAGAGACTGAGGAAGCTGGGGTTGTTTAGCCTGGAGAAGAGGAGACTCAGGGCAGACCTCATTGCTGTCTACAACTACCTGAAGGGAGGTTGTAGACAGTTGGGGGTTGGTCTCTTCTCCCAGGCAACCAACAACAGTACAAGGGGACACAGTCTCAAGTTGTGCCAGGGGAAGTATAGGCTGGATGTTAGGAGGAAGTTCTTGACAGAGAGAGTGATTGGCATTGGAATGGGCTGCCCAAGGAGGTGGTGGAGTTGCTGTCCCTGGGGGTGTTCAGGAAAAGGCTGGATGAGGCACTTAGTGCCATGGTCTAGTTGACTGGATAGGGCTGGGTGATAGGTTGGACTGGATGATCTTGCAAGTCTCTTCCAACCTGGTTGATTCTATTCTATTCTAAGCAGGTATTTGGGACTGTTCTCCATACAGGCATCAGATATGTGCCTGAAATGTTAATATGATGATAAAAGAGGTTTTGAAAGAGACACGTCAGTGTTTAGCACAGTTGGTTGATTAGTTTTCAAAATCAATATTCAGATTTCTTTCACTGTTATTTTGTATTCATTTGCTATAAGGAAGCAACTGGATTTTTAATTGGCCTAATGTAGGAGTGTTTATGATCATGTAGAAATGAACCCAATTATCAACAATCCATGTTGTCAAAACTTCTGTATCCACACATTCATATGCACCTCCTTTGTATTCTGACTAGAAGATACTCATAAATGCCTTAAAAACAGCTCCTTTCATATGCCTGTTAATTAAAATATGTTATTAGGAGGAATAGGACATTGCAAGCATTGAATACTTAATATTATGTTATAATGAAAGACTATTTGTAACAGAAAAAAACTGTCAGCAGCAATGTAAGTGGCCTTTCTTTTGGTTTATTAGCTTTTATTCTTATGGAAGAACTGAGCAGAAAAGAACTAATTTCCATATTTCATCACACTTATACTTGTAAATCACTATGATTTTATCCACATGTGCTGTTTTGTACTTGTGCCTGAAGGAAACTGTTTGCAGTCCAGGTACAGCTACTGTTTGTATCAGACGCTGCTATGTTTCCTTAAGACTTTTTTGCAAGACAATGAAATTAATGTGATGATCACCTTTTTTGGTTTAAAATGTGAAATGCAACTATATTTTGTGATGACTGATACTTATTTTTAAGCAAACAATAAGGAAGGACAAAATTTGACCTATTTTTGACTGTCTTTTTTAACCAAGGCAGCTTATTTCCATCTTTGATGGGCAGAATACAAGACACTTAGAGCATCCTGGGGGGGCTTTTCATTCATGTAGGCAATGCCTGGTAAGGTCAACTGACTGTTTCTGAAAGAAGTAAAGTGGAAAAGCACAAGGCTATGAATGGTATCAAGGGAATGCTTTATGGAAAGTTTCATGCACAGAAGACAAAAAGAAGTATTTTACTTACAAATATTATATTCACTTTTTTAACCAGAAATTCCACAGCTGAAAGGACCAGTAAAAGTTTTATATCAGTGAGAGTTGTTTAATATGGCATGCTTCTCTACAGGCAGTGAAAGAGGAATAGTAGCATTATAGACTGAGCATAGGCTGAGTGCAAGATACCTGCTTCTGGCTTAGGGTGAAGACAGCCATCTGGTATGTATTTAGCCAGCTCTCCTTTATCACATAGGTACTAAATGGTATAGAAATAGATAATTCTACCCTGGCTGTTCATTTGAGTTAAACTCAAAGCTGTGAAACTGATAGTACACCAAAGCTTCAAGTGAACATATGTTAGTTATTTTTACAGCAACTGCACGAACCAGGTTCTGTCCTGTGTTTCTCCCTGGAAATAACTCTAATAACCTGGCTGGCAGCTGAACACTGTGCAACATTTGCTCACTCTCCCCCAGCCCCAAAGGAGTGGGAGAGAGAGAGACTCATATGTTGAGATAAAAACGATTTAATAATAGATATTAAAGCATCAGTAATTATAATTATTATACTAATAACAACAATAGAATGTACAAACAAGTGATGCAGAGTGCAGTTTGCTCAGCCACAGAACAATGCCCAGCCCATTTCCAGTTAGCAATTGCCCAAAAAAGAGAAAATCCTGAAACTGCAACCACAAAGGAGCCCCAGCTTCCCAGTCAACTCTCATCTATAAACTGAGCATAATGTTGCATGATATGGTGTATATCATTGACCCATTTAGGCTCATTGTTCTGGCTGTATTCCCTCGCAGCTTCTTGTGTACTTGCACACTAGCAAGACATATGAAGTTGGAAAGTCCTTGATTTCTTAGCAACAACTAAAAGCATCAATATGTTATTAACACACTTTTACATCAAAATTCCATACTGGATCTGAAACACAGCAGTATTCTAGCTACTAAGAAGAAAAATTACCTCTACCACATCCAAAAGCAAGACATAATGTTATGAGAAACATTAAGATTCTTACTACTATGTAACTGCAAGGCCAATGAAGACCTTAGTGTACAGGGAATGCACCAGTTGCTACAAAAATGCTCCTGTAGGAATGTAATATGCATCTTGGCAAGCAGAAAAACTTAGGAATAGTAAGACAACTGACTCAAGTAGAATCTGTATTCCACATGAATTTAAGAGTTTATGGGACCAGAAATTCTCAATACGCAAAACAGAGAAATCAAAGTCTGGCAGTAAACTTGCAAATAATTACCACTTGAGTTAACTAGCACAGCAGAAGTAAACCCCCCTTACTGTCAAGTCCTGCTAAACTAGACTTCATACAGAATGTGCCATGCCAGCTTAGACTACACCAGTGGTTTTGAGTAATGCATTAAATTAGGCCCTTGAATTAATTTGAGGGATGTGAGCTCTCTCTCCCATCCTTGCCTAGCATCACACCATTGACAGGAACAATACTTCCAAGGAGGTGATCATTATTAGTGCAGACAGGTTTGAAGGTGAAAGCAAACAGCATTTGACAGCAAGAATTTTTAATGAGCCTTTCATGAAGGAATTATAGTGGCCTTGCAGTACCAGAAGAGGGCCTACAGGAAGATAGAGGGAGTAATTATAAAGGCATTTGTTTTAAACCAGAGAAAAGTGGATTTAGTTTGGACTTTAGGAAAAAGTTATTTTCTATGGGGATGGTGAGACACTGGAAAGGGCTGCCCAAAGAAGTTGTGAATGCTTCATGCCTGGAACTGTTTAAGACCACGATGGATGAGGCTTTCAGCAACCTGATATAGCAGGAGGTGTCCCTGACCATGATAGGGGGTTTGGAACTAGATGACTATGACTAGATGACAACTCAAGACATTCTAGAGTTCTTTGACCCTAAGAATTCAGTCTGCAAAACACAAACTTGTTTTGTAGCACACTTGAATGACTCTGTGCCTCTATTTCTGTCCTGTACTCTAAATACACAAATATCTTTTTAGATCTGCTTCCCCTTCAACTTTTACTTGTATCACAATACCACTCATGTTATGTGTCAAAAAACTGGCAGCAGTAGAAGAGAAATTCCTAACTGGTGTTTATATTTCTGCTGCACATCCACAACATCTGAAGCCAAAGCAATTGGAAAAAAAATTAGAATGTGATAAATTCTCACTTTTCAAGTCAAGATATTCTGTTAAGATAAACAAAATAGCAATCAAGAACTGATGTTCCACTAAGAGTTCCATGTTTCTTTCTTGCTGTTGCAGCCCAAAGGTCACTTACATACTTCATTGAAGACAATCTGCATTTCTCTGATTTCTCCTACTCATACATAAAGGGATTTGAGGCAGTAAGTGAAGGGAAATCTAAAGTGGGCCTTCTTAGAGCAGTACAAAAGATGTCTCTGATTTTTCTGCAGAGATTGTGGGAAGAAAGGATAAAAAGTAAGAAAAACCCCACAAAGTACAAACAAACAAACAACTCCCCCCAAACACCAACCAGAAAAACAAACAAATGAAAAAACAAACCCAAAAGACAACCCAAAGAGTAACAGAGCTGTGAGGGAGGGGCAAGGGACAACCTCTGCAAAAATCATACTGAGATGGGGAGCAGACAGTGGTAAACCCACTTGAAGCCTGATGCTAACCACTGAGGAAGAGCTAACACAACTTGGCAGGGCATAAGAAAATGATAGAATCATAGAATGATAGAATCAACCAGGTTGGAAGAGACCTCCAAGATCATCCAGTCCAACCTATCACCCAACCCTAGCCAATCAACTAGACCATGGCACTAAATGCCTCATCCAGTCTTTCCTTGAACACCTCCAGGGACGGTGACTCCACCACCTCCATGGGCAGCCCATTCCAATGCCAATCACTCTCTCTGGGAAGAACTTCCTCCTAGCATCCAGCCTAGACCTCCCCTGGCACAACTTGAGACTGTGTCCCCTTGTTCTATTGCTGGTTGTCTGGGAGAAGAGACCAACCTCCACCTGGCCACAACCTCCCTTCAGGTAGTTGAAGGAAAAGCTGCTGGAACAGGAGAAGCTGATTATCCAGGAAGAACCACTTCTCAACAAAGCACTTCCAATAGAAGTTTTATGCACAGAGAAATACAAGATACATGAACATTTACAACTAGGAATGAAAAAAAAAACCAGTTCAAAACATTTTTTTTAGCTGATCTCAGAACCACAGAATTGTTTGGGTTGAAGGGACCCGTAAAAGTCTTCTAGTCCAACCCTCCTGCAATCAGCAGAGACATCTTCAACTAGAGCAAGCTGCTCAGAGCCCTAGACAACCTGACCTGGAATGTTTCCATGGACAGGCCACCTACCAGCTCATCTCTCTGGGCAACCTGGGCCACCATCTTACATCCTCTAATGTGTGCACAAGAGATGTACCACGGCATAGTGCCAATGTAGTATTTGCTTTTGTACCTGTCTCCTGTCAGCAGTAGTTTTCAGACTTCTTATGGATTTGTTATCCCTGGAACACTGTCCTTTATATATCTGTGTGTGTGTGTGTGTATGTTTGTGGCTGGATGGTCACATTCAAAGAGATGCAGCCACCATCTCAATGTCTAAGTAGACACCAGTGGCATTCCTTAGGAGATGGTACTGAGACCAGTGCTGTTTAATGTGCATGTCAGAGATGTGGACAGAGATTAAGTGCACTCTCAGCAAGTTCTCTGACAACACCAAGTTGTGTGATATGTTGACATGCTGGAGGGAAAGAGTGCCATCCAGATGGACATTCACAGGTAGACCCCTAGAGAAACGGGGCCCTGCTAACTTCGTGAGGTTTAACAAGGCCAAGTGCAAGATCCTGCACATGGGTCAGGGCAATGCAAAGTGCAAATACAGGCTGGGTGGTATGTGAATTGAGAGCAGCCCAGGCTTCAAGACAAGGACCTGGGGATGCTGGTGGATGAAAAACTGGACATAAGCCAGCGATATGTACTTGCAGCCCAGAAAGACACTTTGATTGTGTACATCAAAATCTTTTGGATTGACTGCTCTTCTCTACAACTTGCTATTCAGAAAATAAGAATAATAACCTTTCAGCTTTCTCTCTCCCTTGTCATTCTGTCCTATTTTGCATCTTGAAGACATATTTCTCTATTAATATTCATTACTTATATTTAATTTGCACTTATTATTCAGAGTGAGGTGAGAGAAGTTTGAACAGCTTGATGTTAGTAGCTCTCTGCATTGAACAAATCTGCATAATTCAACACTATTATGCAAATCCTTGTCCACTGATTAGCTAACAGTATATCTCTTAGCTATTGAGATCTGTGAACATCGAGCTTAGCACATTTTTGTTCCAGGTCTTTCTTAGAATCACAGTTTTGCAACTCTTGGGCTCTAGGAGAATAAGGAATTAGTGGTACAAATGACCTTTTAAAGCCATAACCCAAACACTCTTGCCAGAAACTCATCACCTCTGCTTTATCTAATAATACACCCCTCTGTTTAAATATGCACAGAAGTTTCTTAATTTGAAACACATTACAGGAATGTTTCTATTAAATATTAATAACCTTCCAAGTCTTTTCTTTCTATGCAGAATATTAAGTTTACAAATCATGTGAGGAGGAAGTTCTTCAGCATGAGAGTGGTGAGAGCCTGGAATGGGTTGCCCAGGGAGGTGGTTGAGGCCCCATCCCTGGAGGTGTTTAAGGCCAGGCTGGATGAAACTGCGGCCAACCTGGTCTAGGGTAAGGTGTCCCTGCCTATAGCAGGCGGGTTGGAACTAGATGATCCTCGTGGTCCCTTCCAATCCTGACTGATTCTGTGATTCTGTAATGGCTCACACGCTCATGTTAAAATGTTTTATATCTCTACAAGACACAGAAGCCACATGTTACCTATTTTAAGCAAGAAACTTTAAATATAGTGTATCTGGAAAGGTTCATCCATGCCTTAAACTTAAATCCCTTCAGAACTCTCAAGAAGGTTGCAAAAAGCCACATCTTAGTGCTTTGGAAAATCTGCAGCATAAAAGTACTACAGTGTGGTCTATGCTAAAACAGTTTTCTTCTGTCTTGGCAACATAATGCTGCTTTAGAGCAGTCTGGAAGATTTCTTGTAGGAAGGTCTGTAGGCAACTTCTGCATCCTCTTGCTATAACTGTGGCAGCTATTGTCTTTTGGGGCAGACATCAACGATATCCAAAGAAATTCTGGCAGTTCTTTATATATCATACGTTAAACAGGTATTTTAAGATTCTAAAGCTTAGCTGAAAAAGCACCTGGAGAACTTTATCAATGATTTATCAAAGGCACAATATACTACCATGGGAAGCCATAGACAACAGAAAGGACTTCAAATATATTGCAGGCAGAACCAACAATATAGGCCCACTACTGAATAGGATGGGTGCCTTGGTGACAGAGGATGTGGATAAGGCAGAGTTGCTGAATGCCTTCTTTGTCTCCATCTGTACTCAGGAGCCCCATACCCCTGAGGCCAGAGAGGAAGACAAGGTTAAGGGGGAGGCTTCCTTTGTTGATGAGGACTGAGTTAGTGAGGAGTGGGTTAGGGAATAGCTAAGAAACTGAACATTCATGGGTCCTGATGCATGCACCTGTGAGTGCTGAAGGAGCTGGCAGAGGTCATTGCCAGACCACTCTTCATCATCTTTGGTAATTCATGGTGGACAGGAGAGGTGCCTGGGGATTGGAGAAGGGCAAACATCACTCCAATATTCAAAAAGCATAAGAAGGAAGACCCAGGTAAGTATAGACTGGCCAGCCTCACTTCTGTCCCTAGAAAGATAATAGAGCAGCTTATCCTCACTGCTGCACTTAGCCATATCAAGGACAAGAAGATCACTGGGAGTAGTCAGCATGGTTTTCCGAGGGGAAATCATGTTTGGTCAACCTGATAGCCTTCTATGATGATGTAACCAGGTGGATAGATGATGGAAGAGCAGTGGATGTGCTTTACCTTGATTTCAGTAACGCATTTGACGCTGTCTCCCTCAGCATCCTCACTGCGAAACTGAGGAGGTGTGGCCTGAGTGATGAAGTAGTGAGGTGGATTGGGAACTGGTTAAAGGAAAGAAGTCAGAGAGCTGTGGTCAATGGGACAAAGTCTAGCTGTAAGCCTGTAACTAGTGGAGTTCCCCAGAGGTTGGTGCTGGGACCAGTTGTATTCAATGCATTCATTAATGACCTGGATGAGATCAAGGAGTGCACTATCAGCAAGTTTGCTGACAACACCAAATTGGGTGAAGGGGCTGACACACTGGAGAGTTGTGCTGCCATTCAGTGAGACTTAGACAGGCCAGAGAGTTGAGCAGGGAGAAATGTAATGAAATTCAATAAGGGCAAGTGTAGAGTCTTGCACCTGGGAAAGAACAATCCCCTGTATCTGTATCAGTATACGCTGGGGATTGACCTGCTGGAGAGCAGTGAAGGGGAAGACTTTGGAGTTCTGGTGAATGGAAGGATGGCCATGAGCCAGCAGTGTGCTCTGATGGTCAGGAGGGCTAATGCCATTCCAGGGTGTATTAGAAGGGGTGTGGTTAGTAGGTCAAGGGAGGTTCTCCTTCCCTGTCTGGTGAGGCCTCATCTGGAGTTTAGGGTCCAGTTCTGGGCCCCCCTCACTCCCTAGCTCAAGAAGGACAGGGAGCTGCTTGACAGAGTCTAGTGCAGAGCCACAAAAATGATTAAGGAAGTTGAGTGTCTTCCTTATGAGGAAAGACTGAGGGAGCTGAGGTTCTTTTGCTTGGAGAGGAGACGACTAAGGGGTGATCCTATTCATGTTTATAAATATGTAAGGGGTGAGTGCCAGGAGGATGGAGCCAGCCTCTTCTCAGTGATGCCCAGTGACAGGACAAGGGGAAATGGGTGGAATTTGAGGCATAGGAGGTTCCACGTGAACCTGAGGAGGAATTTTATTCACAGTGAGGGTGATGGAGCACTGGAACCAGCTGCCCAGGAAGGTTATGGAGTCTCCCTCTCTGGAGATATTCAAGAACCATCTGGATGTGTTCTGGTGAGATCTACTCTAGGTGATCCTGCTCCGGCAGGGCGGCTGGACCAGATGATCTTTCGAGATCCCTTCCAGCCTCTGACATCCTATGATTCAATGTTTTCAGCACTAGCAACAGCCCCTTCATGTCTTTCAGGCAGATGATCCCTCATCTGACACCAAACTATTGAGAGCTGTGTCTGCAGAACAGTTTGCACCAAACTTTCCTTTTTTCCACTTGTAATTCCTTTTCCTTGCAACAGTCTGCTATCACCAAACACTCCCCTAATATGTGCCTGTGAGATCTTTGAATTGTTTTGTTTGTTTCTGACCATAGTGGTTAGCAATTTAGCTTTACAGGGGTGGGTACAGTATGGTCAGCTGGCCAGAATCATTAAAGAACATCATATTCCAGGTGAGTTCTTTTGATTTTTCAACACATTCAGATAAGCCCATTCAAACTGTCTCTGTATTAAAAGATGGAGAAAGGATAGGTGGCACAGGTAGGATGATGTAGTCTATGATGTGCTGGAAGGCTTTTTTAAAGAATGAGATTCCATTTTTGCATCCAGGCAGCTTGTGACACAAAGGTGATTCATGAAAAGCCAAGGATCTGTATCCAAGACTTAGACTTTGAATTATTTGTGCTTTCTTGCAAAAAAAGTTAAGAGGCTACATCCTGTATAACAAAAAGATACCTTTGTTATCAATATGCTGCTAGAATTATCTCCACCTAAATAGGATGTATTTATTAATTTTGGGAATCTCTAAATTGTACTGAAGGAAAAAAGTCTCATCAAAACAAAATGAAAATTTTAGATAGACCATAAGCACAGTTAAAATCTCTTCCTAAAGGAAAGAGAGGTTAAAGATGTTAAATAGAAACAACAGTATGATTTGGGGTGGGTTTTCATCTGGAAAATATGTTATTAAAACTAAAGACCTCTGTACTCACTTGCTGGTCACTAAGTACCTTTGCACTGTGGCCGCATATCGAAAGATTTTACCTAGACCAGTTCTCTAATGTACTGGACAGGATACATGTAATTTAAGAGAGCATTTACTCTGAAAATGTCTCAGCAGCTGATGCAGTTTAAGGCATATCAACCAGTCATGACCCTTACGTTGTTCTATCTTGAAACTGTAAATTACTAAAGACAGAGTTGCACGAAGTTAAATATGTCAGGTATGATTAATCTTGAACTCAAGTACAGTGCCCTTATCCTTGCATTCCCTTCTCAGAGAGTTCTGGAACAAAGTGGAATAATCAATTTCAGGTACATTGTATTGGTCTCTGGTCTCACTTTTCACCTTACACTGGTTGAGAGCTATGTGCTTAGTATCACATTTAGCAATTCCAATGACCTCTTTGTAATTTTAAACTCAAACTTTTGAGAAAAACAGCCTCACAGTCTCACCAGAAAGCATAATTATTAGATCTTTTAGAAGCAAATTGATCAGTTGGAAGTGACCTACAATGATCAGCTACTCCAACTGCTTGACCGCTTCAGCTCTGAAGTGGTCAAAACAAAAGTTAATGCATGTTATTAAGAGTATTGCCCAACTGCATGCAAAAAAAAATGTTTGGATGTCCCCATGCAGAGATGTAACTTCCAAATGGAGTTCAGGCTTTAAAGTTAATGAGGTTGGATGAGGTAATGAATGGTAATCACATTCTGGGATCAAATTAACAAACTTTAAGGAAATCTATTCTTTCAGAAGATACACAGAAGAGGGATAACATAATTTGTACAACTCATACTTCCTATTTATATATCCATAAAACCAGTATGAAACTGTTGACACTATCATTTAGAACTGATGACCGCTTTCACCTGTTCCACATGAATAACAATTTGCTGATTATTTACAAATAGTAAATAACATGACCCCATGGGGGAAAAATGTACATCAAAATAACTATTCACTAAAAGACTCATTATTTCAGTGCTAAATTAGTTGAAGAAATAAAACTGCCACTTTGGATTTTTTGATGTAATGCTATTTCACTAGAAAGTGTTGAATTTTCTAAATGAACATTTACTGATGTTTATGTGAATAATTTCATTACTTTAGGTAACTGGATCAAATCCAATTCATCCAAGAATCACTGACCCAAACCATAAAATAACTCCCACTAGAAATAGGGATTAGGTGATAGGTTGTAGACTTCCATGGAGTAACAGAATGCTCTTTGAAACAGACAGCTGGATGTGCTAGGCCTGATTATCACAAGCTGTTTTCTAGCTCACATTGACATGCTCATACAGCAAATCAGACACAAAGGCATAAGAGATGCCATATCCCTTGACACCTGACAATTTATGCAATTATTTTGAAGATTCACTTATATCACCCAAATGCAACAGATTCAAGCAGATAGATCTCTCAGTTTCTGAGGAACTCAGTTTCTAATTTTACAATGGTGATTTTATTTCCTCTTGGCTTATTTTTTAGACAAGTGGATAGTGAATAATAGGATCCAATAACATGATTTTTTTCTAGCAGAATACAGTCAGAGAAAAAAGTCTCCTTGGTTATGTAGCTATAATAGTTCACATAATTACAGACTGTTAGGGGTTGGAATGGACTTCTAAAGATCATCAAGTCCAAAACTCCTAAGGCAGGCTGCACAGAAATGCCTCCAGGCAGGTTTTACAATTCTCCAAAGAAGGAGACTCCATGACCTCTCTGGGCAGCCTGTTACAGTGCCCCACCATGCTCACTGTAAAGAAATGTCTCCTTGTGTTGAGGTGTCATAGCTACATCATATCCACTATTTTTCTTTAAAATAACAACATCTTTTAAAACAGCAAACTTAGAGCAATTAATGGATAAATTGATTAGCCTTTTAAGAAGATCCAAACACATTTATGCTGACCAAGTAATGAAGGACAACTCTATCAGTCCTGAAACGGCAATGTCATCACAAGATGTTGGATCAAGTGCCAAAGAAAAGTAGAATTGAAATATTTTGACATGTTAATGTAGAAGACCTGATCGAAATTGACCTGATTGGATAGGGCTGGCTGATAGGTTGGACTGGATGATCTTGGAGGTCTCTTCCAACTTGGTTGATTCTATGATTCTATGAAATGCAACGTCTTCTCAAAGACATTCTAAAATTCTTGTATGTATTACCAGGCAGAATGATTGCAATAGGGTATTTGAGCAAATTTTGAATGCAAAACTTTCAATAAAGTAAAACATGATGTTACAAATAACTTCTGAAGGGAAGATTTATATCACAGATGATGTACTATAATTAGTGTTATTCTTCAGCTGCAATTTTCAAACTAAAGGTATTTTTCCAGTCATCATAGTTATTCTGTCTTAATGCAATATAAAGGAATAGGAAATTACAGTCTAATGGAAGCAGAAGAATGACCAGCTGTGAACTCTGCAGCAAGTCTAATTATAATCAGAGCTACATTAAAGCTCTATCTACTACAAAACCAGACACTGGGCTCATACACAGTCAGATATTCATCTAAAAGTAAATTGAGTGTAAATAACTTTCTAAGGGCTTCTTAAAACTGACTGCACTGAAGCAGTGCCATGCTCTCCTATTTACTTTCTGATTTAAAAATTCAGTAAAACCAAGACATAGCTTCCTGAAAGTCATCACAGCCATAATCCATTCTTTTCCTGTCTCCTGTCACATATATCTTTTATAGCAGCAGCATAAGCCTTTAATCTGTAAGCACTATAGTCACATATGTGCATGCTTCTGTGCATATATGTACATCTATAAATACATATCATATGACCACATGTATCCAAAATAAATAATGTGTATATATATATATATATATATATTCCATTATTCCAATTGTAAATGATGGGATTTTTATGTGACCTTGTCAAATGCATTATCTATTTATGACAGGAATGAAGAAAGCAAATTTGTGCCTACAGTCAGAATTCTGACTGGCCTTATCAAAGTCTAAGTTAAAGAAAACATACCTACTCATAATTGACCTAATTTATATTTAATTTCATTAATTATCAACAGGGTTGCCCTACAGAAGACTTAAAATTCAGGAGTATGAACCAGAAATACAAGCATGCTAAGAGTTTGTACTTATTTTAGATTCAGATGTTATTTACCAACGAAAATCAAATATAAAGTTAGATGAAAATGACAGCCTATCAAATTAATATTTTTTTCAATTATAGACTAGGGTAATTTAATTTAAAAAAAAACAAGAAATCTTTTCATAGAGTAGCTGTACAGAAGAGAATTAACATAACTCAGGTTCCTTAACTATGCTTCACCAGGCCTCTTTCACTGCAAAAGGCATCTTCTGGCAGTGGACATGCAATTTTTTCTGCATGAAATCTCTGCCTTTGGATGCTGCAACTTGAACACAAACACCAGTAATGTTTTCTCTGAATATAACACTGACCAGTATACTAACTGCAAATTGCACTATTAGACATTCAGCTATATGGTTTTTGATCTTAGATAAAAAGGAAATATTATTTCTACTCTGATATGATTGAATTGTGTGACTTGCTCTCTCACTGTGAAGACATAACTGAATTATCATCGATCAGCTTGCAAAATGCTACTATGATGGACAAGAGACACAGACTGCCTTAGAGAAGACTTGAATAAAGAAAAATGTTTTTTTCAGACATACTTTCTAATGCAGAACCACAGAATCACAGAATGCCAGGCTGGAAAAGTTCAAGGACCATTTGGTCCAAGGTTTCTATTGGACAGCATAGTTTAAATGAGATGGCTCAAGACTGTTAAGTTATGGCTTAAAACTGACCATTGCATAGGAATCCACTTCAATGCCTAACTGTACTCATTGTGGTTTGGTTTTTTTTGTTTTCCTGGATTCCAATCAGAATCTCCCCAGGAGAACTTGTACCCATTACCACTTGTCTTTTCCACGTGACTCCTCGAAAAAACGCAGTCTCCACCCTCCTGGCAGTCACTCTTTATGTACTGTACATGAGTAATAAGTTCTCCCCTAAGCCTTGTCTTTTCAAGGCTGAGCAAACTCAGTTCTCTCAGCCTTTCCTCATATGGCTGGTCTTCCAGTCTTGGAGGATAATTATTATTAAAAAAAA
>WAAF01006869.1:15619-35121 GCA_013400475.1 Tricholaema leucomelas | reverse complement strand
TCAACAAAAAAAAAAAAAAAAAAAAAAAAAAAATCTGGTCATTTCACATGTAAGCATGTTCAAAGATTGCTGCTTCAAGGAAGAAAAAAAAGAGGATGTTTGTCAGAGCCTTTGTCAAAGTCTCCCAGCACAGAATTTGTTGATTCTGCTAAATCTAACTGGTGCTAATGGGGTGAGGAGACAGGGGGAAAAGCCCTTTCCAGATATCTGCCATCACAAACAGCAACTTTAAAAGGTGTCAAAACTCATCTCTTAAACCTGGAAATTATACTCAGTTCTAGAAGCATTGAAACAAACATGGGTTTCTGTTGCAGAATGGCTCAAAGAAAGAGGACACAATTTTAAGGAAGCATTGAACAACACAGGCTTTGTGGGCAGTCATGATTACACTGCTTTGCAATAAGCTTTTCATATAAGAGTGGGCCTCAGCTAGCCTGCACGGTCCGCACACCCTGCACGTATACTGTCTGAGGCTGGTATACTTTGCACGTATGCTGTATGCTGTATTACAGTATTTTGCATTACATTTGTCCTTGAGAACTTGGTAAACAACTTTTGCAGAACAAAGACTTTTGTAGAAAGAGAATAACTGCTCGCTGAAACCGCAAGTAGATGGACTATGTAAATGCAGAATTTAGAGCTACAGCCAATCATATTCTGATTAGTAGGCATAATTTACTGAGAGTGTATAAATATCCTGAGCTATCCGAATAAAACAAGTACTTGCCTAACCACTCGTATTTAGTTGATCATTGCTTGTACCAGGGTCAGTTTTTTCCTTTCCCTTCAGGTTTCAAATTACCTTTACTGATGAGCAGAGGCAACAAACAAATGTGGGGAACACATGATTCTTCTACAATTTTTTTTCCTTTTAATCTTCAGTATGATGTAATCTACATGTATGAATGTAATCTATATGATGCATGATTTGGACTAAGGTGGATGTATTAGAACCCTTTGTTTTGTACTGCAAGTACCAAAGTTATTAAACACTGCACAAAGTCACCTTTCCAAACATAAGAAAGTCAAACTTCTATTCTGTACCTATACAGGAATTTCTGAGTACTTAGGTATTCAGTCTTTAAAACTGTGAATAAGGACAGCTTCACAGCACAGCATTAGGTATTTGAGAAGGCTGTGGATACAACTGAC
This sequence comes from Tricholaema leucomelas, assembly GCA_013400475.1. Classification (NCBI taxonomy): domain Eukaryota; kingdom Metazoa; phylum Chordata; class Aves; order Piciformes; family Lybiidae; genus Tricholaema lacrymosa; species Tricholaema leucomelas. The sequence goes on along the minus strand of WAAF01006869.1, from coordinate 33,969 downwards.
ACTAAAGAAATATCAGTGATAGGATCTGAAATCTAAAAGGAAGACTGTACAATTGTGCCCTTAGTTACATAAATGAAATAAGTATGTATAGCTTAGTGAAATCCAGACTGATGTAAACCAATGTTAAGAGCAGAGCTCCTAAGTGAGAGAATTGAAATTTGGAGTAACTTAATCCTAGCAACATTGGTTTCACTACAACATTTACTTTTTTATATAATCCGGTGCTGTATTTATGTATTTCTATGTTATATTAACTTCCAAGTACCTCCTAAAGAAAAATTGTGTGGGTTTTTGGATTGGTTTATTTTTAAAAGGCTATTTTGGTGTTAGAACATTTCCAAAGGAGATATACTGGAAGCAAAACCAATTCAGCTACTTACAGACAAATTATACTGACTCATCGCCACATACTATATAGTAAAAGTTTAAGTGGTTCCTAAGTGGGTATTTCATAAGTGACTATGACATGTACTTGACAATGTAATAAGGGGAAATAGTAGATTCAATCTATAACTTCTTAACGTTTTCAAATCACAAATTTAAGAAAAATACACTCAATTTACTCAATTCACATACCCAACCATGATCTTAAATCTTCCAGCACAATTTAACTAATCTTGGAGCAAAATTACTAACCAATTACTAACTAATGATTCATTGATCTCAAATCTTTTATTAGAGTTAACATATGCTTATCTAAAATAGAAAAACTGGAATGTCAGAGTCACCCTGTAGTTTTTCAGACCATGACGTAAATTAACAGTCTTTGGAAAGCTGCTGAAAATAAGCTTTTAATCATTTCAATAACTCTAGAGAAACAAATGTATTATATAAAATTATAGAGGTTCAAACTGTTGATTTTTATGTAGGAAAATTTAGGCTAAATTCTGTGAAATTGGGAGACAGGAGAGAAATACAGTGCCTAATGTAGGTGGTATATCTTCAGCATGTGAGGTCCATCTATCTGCTTTCACCATTCCTCTAGGATCCACATAGTATGATTAGAGTTAATGAAGTCTGAAGTGAGTGAAGCACAGCACGAAGTATGGACAAGGGTACAGGTCCTAAGACACCAGCGGCAATAAATGAAACATGAGTCTTGACTAACCACAGAATAATTACCAGTGCATTCCAGGAATGTTCTGGACTGCTGTTGCCTTGCTGTGCTGTTCCTCCAACAGATATTGTGGTGGTCTGAAGTCCCCCATAAGGATAGGAATGAAGCTGTTCCTATCTGTCTATAGAAGGCCTCATCCATTTGGTCTTCCTGGTCAGGTGGTCTGTAAGCAGATCCCCACTATGGTATAACCTGTTCCTACCTTCCCTTTAACCCTGACTCATAAATTCTTAGAGACTTCTTAAACTTTCCCCTGACAGATTTCCATGGATTCCTCCTTCTCCTGGGTGTAGACAAGGATCACAGGCCAATAGCAGATCAATTAATTTCAACTAGTAAGTCAGCTCCCACAAGGGCCCAATTTAAATGCCTCTGTACTAATGCACATAGCATGGAGAACAAACAGGAGGAGTTAAGAGATATGTACATGCCCACGGGGCTGTGACTTCATCATCAGTGAGATGCTGAAATGTAGTGGAGTGGAGTCCTAAGACTGAACATGGAAATTGATGAATATATGCTGTTTACAAAAGACAGGCAAAGGAGAAGCGCAAGGGATGTGGACCTTTACATCAACGACCAGATGGACTCCAATCTACTTAATAGCTCAAATTCCATTCTCATGTTCTTCAGGTAATCTGCTACTGGTCTGCAGTCCTGTAATCCAGCAGGAAGCAGTAAAGGGCCTGCTGAGGCCCTTGGATCCTCACAAGTCCATGGAACCAGAAGGGACTCATCCTAGGGTGCTGAAAGAGCTGGCAGATGAGCAGGCCAAGGCCCTCTCCATCATTTATCAACAGTTCTGCCTCACTGGAGAGATGCCTGAAGACTGGAAGCTGGCCAATGTGATGCCTATTTACAAGAAGGGCCAGAAGGAGCAAACGGGAAATTACAGACCTGTCAGCCTGACCTCAAGGTGATGGAACAGGTCATCTTGAGTGCCATCACAAAGCACCTACATGATGACCAAGGGATCAGGCTCAACCAGCACGGGTTTAGGAAGGGCAGGTCCTGCCTGACCAACCTGATCTCCTTTTATGAGCAATTTACCTACCTGGTTAATGTAGGGAAGGCTGTGAATGTAGTCTACCTGGACGTCAGCAAAGCCTTTGACAGTGTCTGCCACAACAAGCTCCTGGCAAAGCTGGCAGCTCATGGCTGGGACAGATTAACTCTGATATGGGACAAGAACTGGCAGGAGAGCTGAGCCCAGAGAGTTGTGGTGAATGGTGCCACATCCAGTTGGCAGACAGTCACTAGTGGTATTCTCTGTCCCCCAGGGACCCAGTGGTGGGCCCAGTTGTGTTCAGTATCTTTATCGATGATGTGGACCAGAGGATTGAGTCCAGCATCAGTAAGTTTGCAGATGACACCAAGCTAGGAGCAGCTGTCAATTCTTTGGAGGGTAGGAGAGCCCTGCAGAGGGACCTAGACAGGCTGGATGAGTGGGCAGAGGCCAATGGGATGAGATTTAACAAGGCCAAGTGCAGGGTTCTACATTTTGGCCACAACAATCCCAAGCAGTGCTACAGGCTGGGGACAGAGTGTCTGGAGAGCAGCCAGGCAGAAAGGGACTTGGGGATACTGGTAGATAGTAGGCTGAACACAAGCCAGCAGTGAGCCCAGGAGAGCCAATAGCATCCTGGCCTACATCAGCAACAGTGTGGCCAGTAGGAAAAGGAAGTTTATTTTGGTGGTAGTTTATTATTACTGGCTTTCTAGTATCTGAAAGGAGCCTACAGGAAGGCTGGGGAGGGACTATTTACACGGTCTAGTAATGTTACGATGAAGAGGAATAGGTTTAAACTGGAAGAGGGGAGATTTAGACTGGAGAGCAGCCAGGAGGAAAGGGACCTGGGGTGCTGCTGGATAGTAGGCTGAAGATGAGCCAGCAGTGTGCCCAGGTGGCCAAGAGGGCCAATGGCATCCTGGCCTGTATCAGGAACAGTGTGGCCAGTAGGACAAGGAAGGTTCTTCTTCCCCTGTACTCAACACTGGTGAGGCCACACCTAGAGTACTGTGTCCAGTTCTGGGCTCCTCAATTCAAGAGAGATGTTGAGGTGCTGGAACGTGTCCAGAGAAGGGCAACAAAGCTGGTAAGGGGCCTAGAACACAAACCCTATGAGGAGGGGCTGAGGGAGCTGGGATTGTTTAGCCTGGAGAAGACCTCATTGCTGTCTACAACTACCTGAAGGGAGGTTGTAGCCAGGTGGGGGTTGGTTTCTTCTCCCAGGCAACCAGCAACAGAACAAGGGGACACAGTCTCAAGTTGTGTCGAGGGAAGTATAGGCTGGATGTTAGGAGGAAGTTCTTCACAGAGAGGGTAATTTGCCGTTGGAATGGGCTGCCCAGGGAGGTGGTGGAGTCACCGTCCCTGAGGGTGTTCAGGAAAAGACTGGATGAGGCACTTAGTGCCATGGTTTAGTTGACTGGATATGGCTGGGTGCTAGGTTGGACTGGATGATCTTGAGGTCTCTTCCAACCTGTTTGATTCTACTCTATTCTATTCTATTCTATTCTATTCTATTCTATTCTATTCTATTCTATTCTATTCTATTCTATTGTATTCTAGATATTTGAAGGAAGTTCTTTACAGTGAGGGTGGTGAGACACTGGAATGGGTTGCCCAGGGAGGTTGTGGATGCTTCCTCCCTGGAGGCATTTAAAGCCAGGCTGGATGAGGCCTTGAGCAATCCGCTCCAGTGGGAGATGTCCCAGCCTATGGCAGGTGGTTGGAGCTGGATGATCCTTGAGGTCCCTTCCAACCTAAACCATTCTATGATTCTATGATTCTTCCCCTGTCCTCAGCACTGGTCAGGCCACACCTTGTGCACTGTGTCCAGTTCTGGGCTCCTCAATTCAAGAGAGATGTTGAGATACTGGACTGGCTCATAAGATAAAGTTGGATATCATTAATAGAAATTGACATAAGACTAAGGACTGAATGTTATGCAAATATTTACTTCTGTGTAGATTTTACAAATAGAGATCTTGTATTCTTCTGCATTTGCTATGTCACTAGTTACATATTAATTAGAGCAGTATCATTAGGAAACAACAGCACAGATGTCCTCTTTCATTTAGTATATAAAAATGCATGCTGTAACGATCAAACCTATAACCTAACCCAAACTTAGATGAGACAAGTCTTGATTTTCAAAGCTTTTTTAATAACTACTCATGGCAACTTTTGTCTATGAAAAATCTATCATAGTAATTTCCATTTCTCATAAGCTGGGACAGAGTTCATAACTACTACTGAAGCTGCTCAAAACTGAAAAACAACATGAAAATCGTTATCTTCAGAAGTCAATCGTCAGCTATAGTACTGAGGAAGTGGTTCAGTATGAGTTCTAGTACTATTAACAGAAGAGGAACTGGTATACCTCTTGCTGCCAAGGCTCCAGTGCAGCATCTCAGGCTTGCAGCTCTGGAGGAAGTTCTCCAGTTCATTTTCAGTATCTACTGTCCAAGCTGGCAGCCACCACTCACATATGACAATCTAGCATTTATCAGTTTGGATATTGTCAACTAGATACTGCAACTCTGACTGCACTAAGCTGGGATAAGCTGTGGATTGCACAACACCAGAGCACCACCAGGTTCTGCTTACCTGATATCACAGAATCATAGAATCAACCAGGTTGGAAGAGACATCCAAGATCATATCATAGTATCACAGTATCATAGTATCATCAGGGTTGGAAGAGACCTCACAGATCATCAAGTTCAACCTTTCACCACAGAGCTCAAGGCTAGACCATGGCACCAAGTGCCACGTCCAATCTTGCCTTGAACAGCTCCAGGGACGGCGACTCCACCACCTTCCTGGGCAGCCCATTCCAGTGTCCAATGACTCTCTCAGTGAAGAACTTTCTCCTCACCTCGAGCCTAAACTTCCCCTGGCGCAGCCTGAGGCTGTCCTCTTGTTCTGGTGCTGGCCACCTGAGAGAAGAGAGCAACCTCCCCCTGGCCACAACCACCCCTCAGGTAGTTATAGACAGCAATAAGGTCACCCCTGAGCCTCCTCTTCTCCAGGCTAAACAACCCCAGCTCCCTCAGCCTCTCCTCATAGGGCTTGTGCTCGAGGCCTCTCACCAGCCTTGTCGCCCGATCATTCAGTCCAACCCATCTCCCAGCCCTAGCCAGTCAACTAGACCATGGCACTAAGTGCCTTGTCTGGTCTTTTTTTTGAACACCTCCAGAGACAGTGACTCCCTCATCATTCATCCACACTACAGTATTTTCATCTGATTATTTCCTGTGCCTGCTTCTGCTGTGCACGGGAGCAGCTCCTTTAGCTCAGCTCCATGTCCTTTAAACCTATTCCATGTAAGTCTTCTGCCATACTCTTCTCTTGTATTGCTTACAGCGAGCCACTTTTAACCAACTACTGTAAATTTCGTCCTGTTACGCCTCTGGCCAGCACTGCTCTGAGCTGTTTACAGCAAAAGTTGGACATGTCTCTGGAAAACAGGAAGCACAGTGTGGGCACTGATGCAAATGATAAGCAATATCATCTATGTGATTCAGACATTTTCTACGCAAAGGTGTGTATCACGGGTAATATGAAGTGGTGCCCTGAGCCTAATTCAATTGTGTATTGAGCATTGTGCCCAAGCCCTGTCAAATGCTCTCAGAACGCAATCTATAGATTACATTAATGTAAGCAAGGCCATTTGAACTACAGAGTCAACATGTAGCTGAATGCAGAAGACATTTGACTCTTGATTCACCTCACCTAGTGAACGCCTTCTCATCTCTGGCCTTTGCTTCTTCAGTAAAGCAGACAGATATAGAAGAAGACTTGAGTCTTCTACAGAGAGACAAGGAGGGAGAATACTTGTCTCCAGAGCCTACAGGTTAGACTTTCTCCATAAAGATGAGAACAATGACTGATCCCTGGTGGCAGTTAGCACTGAATTCTTCCATCCTAGCTAAATTAAATAACCACCTCTGACACCTCCAACAAAAAATTAATAAATTGGTTACTCTGCATACAGTGAGAGAACAGAGAAGACACTTAAATCCAGAAGACAATTTCATGCATTTGTTTGGATTAAGTGAAGGAACTTCTGAGACAGACTTTTTGACATTTGTTTTTCTACAAAAATGCTCCCTATAGCTGCCTCTTCTAGTTTCAAAATCTATGAATCATACTGTTTTATATATATCATACAAAGAATGGTAGGGGACAATCTGGGGAAAACTGAAAAATAATAGCAATAATTAAAAACTGCTTTGCATTTTGAATCCCTCCATTCTTTTTTAAACAGTTGTTTGTTTGGTTGTTTTTTTTACCAAATATAGGCTTCTTTTTCCCATGAAGGGTTGGATCTGTGGTGGTTCCTTTGAACTTGTCTGTTCTATCTTTCTGTTCTTCCATGCTGTGAATTCTGGTATGAATGTAACTAATTAAAGATCACAACATTGTAGAGCTATCATTTCCCATGCTTCCTACTGCCATTTTACAAATACGAGACTTTCACTTTAGACACCATCTGGCTGTTTTAAATTCTGATCCTAAGTGTTCATCTACCTGTATGCATAGAAATTCAGTTTTCTAATTTTGATTTCTAGATCATACAATTCCTAGTCTGTCTGGGTACCAGGCCTCTAGAAAAGGTCTTGGTACACCTAAATAGCTTCTAATGACTAGGAAAATGGCAGAGCAAAACCTCCAGACTGCAATGGCAGACAGTAGGCTGCACACAAGCCAGCAGTGTGCCCAGGTGGCCAAGAGAGCCAATGGTATCCTGGCCTATATCAGCAACAGTGTTGCCAGTAGGACAAGGGAGGTTAATCCATCCCTGTCCTCAGCACTGGTCAAGCCACACCTTGAGTACTGTGTCCAGTTCTGGGCCCCTCAATTCAAGAGAGATCAATGTTGAGACACTGGAACATGTCCAGAGAAGGGCGACAAAAATTGTGAGGGGCCTGGAACACAATGCAGCCTCTCCTCATTTGAGGAGAGGCTGAGGAAGCTGGGGTTGTTTAGCCTGGAGAAGAGGAGGTTCAGTGGTGACCTCATTGCTATCTACAACTACCTGAAGCAAGGTTGTAGCCAGGTGGGGGTTGGTCTCTTCTCCCAGGCAAGCAGCAACAGAACAAGGGGACACAGTCTCAAGTTGTGCCGAGGGAGGTATAGGCTGAATGTTAGGAGGAAGTTCTTGCCAGAGAGAGTGATTGGCAATGGAATGGGCCGCCTGGGAAGGTGGTGGATTTGCTGACCCTGGAGGTGTTCAAGAAAAAACTAGATGGGGCGCTTAGTGCCATGGTCTAGATGACTGGATAGAGCTGGGTTGGACTGGAAGATCTTGTAGGTCTCTTCCAACCTGATTAATTCTTTGATTCTATGATCTGTGCTACAAAGAAGCAATTTTTAAAAATTTGAGTGTGCAATAAATTCATATAAATACAAACATTACACAAAGTAATGTTAAACCTCTTTTCTGTAAATACACATAGCACATGGTATCATCTATATGCTGGAGAATAGCCATGGAGCTGCAGACAGACTTCTTTCATAACCACTATATGAAATTGGCAACATTCTCCCCATATCTGACATGTGCCAATGGACCACGGTTATTTAAACTTAAAATAAATGTAGAATATGTCTCATTTCATTGGGGAAAGAAAAGCAGACTACTGCTTCATTTTATTGACAGTGACACTGACTTAGAACCAAAAAAAAAAAAAAAAAAAAAAGGCATTTAAAAGGAGATCAAGATTTTAAGAGTTTACTAAGTCAAAGGCCTAGAACTTCCATTTTTTTAATTGGACATTTGATTTGCTAGTTCTGGGCAAGCATTGAAAGTCACAGTTTATTCTTTACATAGACCACAATTCAGAGTTGACTCTCACTGCAAAATGGGAGAGTATGGATAGCTAATAAAACACTTATTTGATTTGCAATTCTTGTGATCACAGTAAGCAATCATCAACATATTTCTGTGCTAAACTTATACTAAAATGTATGCTATCTCTTCATAGAAACAAAACAAAACAAAAAGATAAAATGCTATTCAGAAAATATTATTTAAAGTACTTTATCAAGAAACTGAACAGAAAATGGAGATATTAATGTTAATAGATATGTGTGTGTGCATTATTTCCACATGAAAACCAGCCACAGCTACAGGAAATGCATGTGCTTTTAGTAGGAGAGGCTTTGCATAGAACTCTGATATCATTCATAATCCTCTAATCCTTTTCATATGCCTTTGGCAAGTCTGCAGCTACTGCTACTGTGAGGTCAGGAAATACTAGTTCCTAGGGCCATTAGTTGCTAAATCATCCCTTGCATCCTCATTTGTTATTAGCTTTGTACTACCGAGTTAAACAAATTAAATACCATGCAGGTGAAACAGCATTTTCCAGAACTGAGGAATGCTCACAGACCATGTCTCTCCTGTTACTGAAAGTGAAGCTTTCTACAAAGCATCTACACTTGCATTCCTCTCTTAAGTTCAATATGTTGTCTTAAAAAGACGATTGTATAACAAATGGGAATAATGGAATTGTTCCAAAAACTTAGGAATTTAAACATGTAGTTATTACGTAAACCTCATAACAATGCCATTGGTAATCTGGATTTTTATTTTTACTAGAGTGCTGGATCAAAAAAAAATGGATTCTGAGCTTAGATGACAGAATGGTTGATTCACAGATACACTGCTGACAGATGTATTAGACTTGATTAGTATCAGTCTTTATTAAATTAAATATAGATCTGTTCTTCGAGTGGTTTAACCCATGTTTTTCTGTCACTCAATAGGCCTTTCTATGGAGGTTCTGACCATTCTGTTTGAGGCTTTTTGTTTGTTTGTTTTTAAATTATTCTTTTGTTCTTGTAAATATACAGCTAGGCTGATTTATATATTTCTCCCTATGCACATCTTCTATTTACTTCCTCTCATGACGTATTTCATGGTTTTATCCTTATGTGGATTTCTAGCAAGACTGTCTTCAAGCCTGTTCTTCAAGCTTGATGAAATAGATGAGTCCACTTGCAAAGTCTGTAGAATTAGGCTTACAGCACCTTTAGAATGATTTTAATTTTGCCAAATTGAAGCAATACCAAGTCCTCCTTTTTTTTTTTTTTTTTAAGGAGTTTGTCTTATTTCCTCAAAGGGCATATCAAATGAATGTGAATTTTAGTAGAGGATCACAATGCTATTTAAATTGTTTTCTTTCCTAATGATTTTCTTCTTTTTGTACGTAGCTGCATTACTGAAGTTCAACTACTTATTTTAACAAAAGTTTAATTACTTTACTGCCTCTTGTGTAAAATCTTACAAGTCACAAAAAAAAAAAAAAAAGAAAAAAAGAAAAAGGCAGAAAGACATTAAGTACTCTGTTCTCTGAACTCTCCCAATAAGGTACAATCTGTGTTGTAGGATTTTCTTAATATGAGACAGTTTATGTTGAAACAATAATTTTTTTAAGAGGGATTCCTAAATTTGCACAGTTAACTTTTCAGGGTGAAAGACTGACTACTTCATGCTTCCTTCTACAGGAGAGGAAATGTTTTAGACAGTCTCCATTAAAAGTGGGTGATTCATTAAAATTCAGCACCTTTGCAAAAGCTCTTTCGTAAAATCTAAAAGGTGTTTCAGTTTCCTGAAAACTGCATCAACATAAATCTCAGTTATATGTTAAGGCTACTCCACTGAAATCATAGAATCATAGAATGGTCTAGGTTGGAAAGGACCACAAGGATCATCCAGCTCCAACCCCCCGCCGTAGGCAGGGACACTTCCCACTAGAGCAGGTTGCTCAAGGCCTCATCCAACCTGGCCTTAAACACCTCCAGGGTGGAACCACCCACAACCTCCCTGGGCAACCCGTTCCAGTGTCTTACCACCCTCACTGTAAAGAGCTTCTTCCTAACATCCAGTTGAAATCTCCCCTCTTCCAGTTTAAACTCATTACCCCTCATCCTGTCATCATGAGATCTTGTAAATAGCCCCTCCCCAGCCTTCCTGTAGGCCCTCTTCAGATACTGGAAGGATACTATAAGGTCTCCTCAAATCCTTCTCTTCTCCAGACTGAAGAGTCCCAACTCTCATAGCCTGCCCTCATAGCAGAGGTGCTCCAGCCCTCTGATCATCCCAGTGGCCCTTCTCTGGACTTGCTCCAACAGTTCCATGTCTCTCTTGTGTTGGGGGCTCCAGAACTGTACACAGTACTCCAGGTGGGGTCTGACGAGAGCAGAGTAAAGGGGGAGAATCCCCTCCCTTGCCCTGCTGGCCACACTTCTCTTGATGCAGCCCAGGACACAGCTGGCTGTCTGAGCTACGCATGCACACAGCTCATGTTGAGTTTTCATCAACTCTTTAAGTTCCATATTTCCATCTACGACTTAAATCTATATCTAAAAATACAATCTGCACTTGAAGTCTTTTTTGTTTTTTAAAGAAAACTGATGAAGGTGATAAGTAATTCACTTCATTACATGTCATTATGGAAAATATTAATCTTCTCCATATCTATCCATGTCCCAAGGATAATTACAAATTAAAGTCTTTCCATTGCTTTCCTCAATGACCTTAAGATAGTCTTCTGGCATATTATAGACAGACATTTACATAAGTTCTATTTCATTGAGACTTATGAAATACATATGCAGTCATCACAGCAACTGGATTCTGCCAGAAATGTTGTCTTTTTAAACCACAGTTTAGGAACTTGTGAATTATTTCACAATTACATCTGCATGGAAACACATAAATACTAAATAAATGTGTATGAAAGAGTCATAGAATCATAGAATGGTTTAGGTTGAAAGGGCCCTCAAGGATCATCCAGCTCCACCCCCCTGCCATAGGCAGGGACACCTCCCACTAGAGCAGGCTGCTCAAGGCCTCATCCAGCCTGGCTTTAAATGCCTCCAGGGAGGAAGCATCCACAACCTCCCTGGGCAACCTGTTCCAGTGTCTCACCACCCTCACTGTAAAGAACTTCCTCCTGTGGAAACACACTGAAGTATAAATTGGATCTAGATCCAGACAGGTAGCTTGACACATATTTTACCAAAGTACTCAGAATGCACTCTAATATGAATTAACATCATGATTGCAAATAATTTCATAGAATCATAGCATGGTCTGGGCTGGAAGGGACCTCCAAAGGTCATCTAGTCCATCCATCCCTGCAGTCAGCAGGGACAGCCTTCAACTAAACCAGGCTGTCCAGAGCCCCGTCAAGCCTCACCTTGAACTTCTCCAGGGACAGGACCCCAACCACCTTCCCAGGCAACCTGTTCCAGTGTTCCACTACCTTCATGTTAAAGAACATGTTCCTAACATCCAATCCAAAGCTGCTCTTCTCTAGTTTGAAGCCATTGCCCCTTGCCCTACCACCACAGGCCTTTGTAAACAATCTCTCTCCATTCCTCTCGTAGGCCCCCTGGAGGTACTGCAAAGCTGCTAGTAGGTCTTCCTGGATCCTCCTCTTCTCCAGGCTGAACAACCCCAGCTCCCTCAGCCTGTCTTTGCAGCAGAGGTGCTCCAACTCCCTGATCATTTTCAAGACCCTCCCCTGGACCCATTCCATCAGGTTCCTTCCTATACTGAGGGCTCCAGACCTCACCTCTGGTAGGGTTTCACCAGAGCAGGGTAAAGTGGCAGAATCACCTCTCTGGATCTGCAGGCCACGCATCTTTTCATGCAGTGCAGGATGTGATTTGCCTTTGAACAATAACAGTCATTACTCACTGTGGTAGTTTGAGGGATCCCAGGTCCCCCTTAAACAAAACCATAAGGGAGAGCGGCCCATCTGAGGGGAATAGACCTTCTCGTCCCAGGATATTCTAACTGCTATTCTGTTCCCTTTCCAGTACCACAGCTGTGCCTGACTGCACTTCTCCCCCTTCCTTTCCCTGCCTTCCTTGCTTCCACCTCCTCTCTCAGACAGTGCATGTTCCTCTTACGGTTTATGGGGGAACTGCCAAGTTGGGAGTTGGGCCACTGAGGCCGTGTGGGGAGGGCAGCTTCAGCCTACCTTACAGGCCAGCTCGGGGGTGAAAGGGGAGGAGGATACTGCAAGTCCAGTTTGGGCCTAGTGGATTTTATAATAATTCTACCTGATTGCCATATATATATGTATATATATGTATATATGTGTATGTATATATGTGCTCTTATAAATGGAATTTCTCTCTAAACTTCCAATCAGCATACAGTACTCTCATTCTTACTCCCGAAAAGTCAATTCTGTCCTCCAGAACTGGGTATACTCCCAAACTGGAACACTGACTTAATGTAAGGTTACAGCTACTCAGATAAATATGACACAAAACTTCTTATACAAAGGGATTACAAACATTTGTACTTGGACTTGTAGAGATATAAAGAGTATGCAAGACCAGTGGTTTCTGTATGCAACAGTGTGGTGAAACCACTCAGTGCTCCACATCTGGCACAGCCCAATTAAAGCCTGACAGACACTTCTTACGTGAGACTCAGGTTTCACATTCCATAAAGTGTTGCAGAATTCCTTTTGAAACCTTCTTTTTAAACAGGACATCACATCCCATTACTAAATTTACTTCAAAGAATGATGCTCTTTCATCTTCAGTCCCACACATGGATCTCCTTATGGGAAAGGAGAGTTGGGCACAAGCCAAGCTCATGAGGTTCAACAAGACCAAGTGCAGGGTCCTGCCATCTGGGTCAAGGGAATCTCAAGCACAAATGCAGGCTGGGCAGTGAGTGGCTTGAGAGCAGCCCTGAGGAGAGAGACTTGGGAGTGCTGCTGGAGGAGAAGCTCAACAGGAGCCAGCAGTGTGCACTTGCAGCCTGGAGGGCCAACCAGATCCTGGGCTGCATCAGGAGAAGTGTGGCCAGCAGGGCGAGGGAGGTCATTCTCCCCCTCTTCCCCACTTTGGTGAGACCCCACCTGGAGTACTGCATCCAGTTCTGGAGCCTCCATTACAAGAAGGACATGGACATGCTGGAGCATGTCCAGAGAAGGGCCACTGGGTTTATCAGAGGGCTGGAGCAGCTCTGCTATGAGGACAGACTGAAAGAGTTGTGCCTCTTCAGTCTGCAGAAGCGGAGGCTCCAAGATGACCCTATTATGGCCTTCCAGTATCTGAAGGGGTCCTACAAAAAAGCTAGGGAGGGACTTTTCAGGATATCAGGTAGTGACAGGACTGGGGGAATGGAGCAAAGCTGGACATTGGTAGGTTCAGGCTGGACATGAGGAGGAAGTTCTTCATCATGAGAGTGGTGACAGCCTGGAATAGAATCACAGAATCATAGAATCAACCAGGTTGGAAGAGATCTCCAAGATCATCCAGTCCAACCTATCACCCAGCCCTATCCAGTCATCTAGACCATGGCACTAAATGCCTCATCCAGTCTTTTCAGAACATCAGGGAGTGACAGGACTAGGGGATATGGAGCAAAGCTGGAGATGGGTAAGTTCAGGCTTGATGTGAAGAGAAAGTTCCTCAGCATGAGAGTGGTGAGAGCCTGGAATGGGTTGCCCAGGGAGGTGGTTGAGGCCCCATCCCTGGAGGTGTTTAAGGACAGGCTGGATGAGGCTCTGGCCAGCCTGATCTAGGGCAGGGTGTCCCTGCCCATGGCAGGGGGGTTGGAACTAGATGATCCTTGTGGTCCCTTCCAACCCTGACTGATTCTATGATTCTGTGATTCTAAATGAACACACCACACTAATTACACATTTGAAATGAGCATTGGACTATTGTATGCAAAAGGTTAAGGAAAAGGAAGCTCCTTCTTCATTGTGACAGCTGACAGCAGGGATGCTGCAAACAAATTCTGGCTCCATAGAAATAAAGGCAAAGTTTCCACTGACTTCAAAGTGTAAGCTTACGCCTTGGCAATAAACTCATCTCTATGGCAAGAGTTGGCACTTGCCATGATGTCACTGCAAAATAGGTGGACAGGAAATGTTTAAACAGTATTGGCTTCTACTGTTGGATCAAATAACAACTTGTGCATCTCTCCTGCGAATTTTACATATATGAGATGAATTGGGCCCTATAACATTGTAACATTATAATTTATTTTTTCCGTATGTATTTAATCAAGTATAAATATTTAATGTGAGTAGCATTTCTCCAAAGAGCCATGTAAGACTCCCCTGATATTCCAGTGGTAGCATAGATAAATGTACATGATGCACAGTAGACTAAAAGTCATAACAAACAGACAGTAGTAGCATAGTCAAAACAATAGTTCAAAACACAAAAAATTACCGAGCAATGAAAGAGTTAATTAGGAAAATCAAGAAAAAACTGCCACAGGTCATACATGATTCCTCCTAGCTAGACAAGTCTGGTACTGACATTGAAGCATCAGCTACTAAAGAAAGTTAATTATGAGAATTACACATTTGGATTTATGATCCTCTTGCTTTCTGGACCACTGAGGAAACAGAACATCCAAATTCTGAAACTATAGTGATAGACAAGTAAAAAGTGTTTTCTAAGTGTTCTGTAGGACCATATGAAGCCAATCACTGTGCTGAGTACAACCACTGCTCAGGTGCTTTAGTCATATTATCAGAACAATCTACAGTTTGATTGATTAGCTAGGTTCCAGAAACCTGAAGATAAATTTTGTATATAATAAAAAAGTAATTATTTAGCAAAATATCTGTTCACTTCTCATGCTGCACAAATAAACCAGTCCTTCTTATTTCATATGTGTTATTTGAGGACTCATTTCAGTTTTCAGCCTTCCTGTTGTCAGCTATACTGGCTTGTGTAGATGAAAATTGCATTATTTAACCTTTACAACTAAAAAAATATTTTTGCATGCAAAGTATTTTTTAAGCCAGTCCCATATGTCAGAAAACTGTTTGAGATAGTATGTGTAGGGCAAGCAGTAATCAGTGCAATCATATTCCTTTATATGCTCGATAGAAAAGAAACCTAAAGTTAACACAGACATGGGATTAAAGAATTGGTTGGAGCATTCTTCAGTAAGGCAAAGAATATACGCCATAGGTCTGGGCAGAATACAGAAGAGCCAAACAGAATATGGAAATGCTGATAGAAATGTGTCAATAGGGATCTATGAGTCACTAAACCTAGCAGTTTTTCTGTGGTTTGAATCAGATTTGCTATCTCAGAATAGTGATGCTACTTTCCCAAAGTATTATCCTCCTTAATTTCCTAGCTATAATTCAGCTGGTTTGTGATTCTTCTCTTACTCCATCCTTACTTATTTTCTTACTGCATCCTGCAGGAAGCCATTACTGTAAGAAAAAAACTTACCCTTCTCTCTGCTGCACTATTTGCTTCAGTGGAAGTAAGATTTACAGCTCTTTTCTTTCAACAGTTGTTTTCTCCACATCCTCCACAGAGGGTAGCTCTCCTGTCATGTGGCAAGTGAGTGGTAAGCAGAAAAGTCCTCATGAAGAAAAATTGAGAGGACAAGAAACATTGGAGAACACACCTAGTCAGCATTAGGAAATCCAAACCTCAGCTCTTGTCAGCTTTGTGGGTTGCAAGCTAAGGCTAATAAAAATGTCAATCAGTCTCTGAGACTCTCTGTTCTTAGATATCGGAATTTGCAGGACCTGCTGCTTCCTATTAATCTCACAGACTCACAGAATACTAATAGAGTTTTACTATTATTTATGCCAGAAGGGGTTACTGTATTCTGTAAGCTCATTGTCCACAGAAACAATTACACTCCAGTAGAGGTATGACATGTTTTTCCATTGAAACTAAAGCAAAACTGTTCACAGTGGACATGGTCATCAGCACATGCAGAGCTAGTATTCAATTCAACAATGTATCAGTATGTTAATTAGAAGATTAAGACTTTCCTCAGTTGGTAATTATTGAGAAGCAGATACAGAACAATAGTTATCCACAAAAAAAATAAACTGAATCCAATTGGAATGTAAATGCATTTGTTCCCATTTTCCTGCCTCTTCCAGAAGTGTCTATCAACATTTTTTTCTTGGGAAAGAAATGTCATTGCTATGAAAACAATGCAGTATGATATGAATATGTGTGAGAATAGCATAGTCATATAAAAACCATGACACTGCTTGTTCAGCTAGCTTTGTGCATTCAGAGACATTCTCATTGCAAAACACTGATTTGGGAACTGCAGAACTTTACCAGCACCCCTGGAAAAAAATGCTAAAAAAGACAAAATTGAACACTAACCCTGAAGGAGAGAAGATGTACACAGAACTATGATTTCAAGCATTGATCTCGACAGGCTGCATCAATAGACCAAGACCAGTCGTATGAGATTCAACAAGCTGGGTCCTGCACTTGTGTCAAAACAATCCCATGCAATGTTTCAGGCTTGGGGATGAGTGGCTGGAAAGATGCCTGACAGAAAAGGGCCTCTGTGTGTCGGTCAACAGACAGCTGAATATGAGCCAGTAGTGTGCTCAAATGGCCAAGAAGGTCATAGAATCATAGAATCAACCAGGTTGGGAGAGACCTCCAAGATCATCCAGTCCAACCTAGCACCCAGCTCTAGCCAATCAACTAAATCATGGCACTAAGTGCCTTATCCAGTCTTTTCTTGAACACCTCCAGGGACGGTGTCTCTACCACCTCCCTGAGCAGCCCATTCCAATGGCAAATCACTCTCTCTATGAAGAACTTCCTCCTAACATCCAGCCTATAACTCTCCCAGCACAACTTGAGACTGTGTCCCTTAGTTCTGTTGCTGGTTGCCTAGTAGAAGAGACCCCCATCTGGCTACAGCCCCCTTTCAGGTAGTTGTAGACAGCAATGAGGTTACCCCCAAGCCTCCTCTTCCCCAGGCTAAACAACCCCAGCTCCCTCAGCCTCTCCTCACATGGCTTGTGTTCCTTGCCTCTCACCAGCTTTGTCACCATTCTCTGCACATGTTCCAGTATCTCAACATGTGTCTTGAACTGAAGAGCCTGGAACTATACACAGTACTCAAGGTGTTGCCTGAGCAGTGTTGAGTACAAGGGAAGAATATCCTCTCTTGTCGTAATGATCTCGTGGAGTGCACATAGGCCCAAAATAGGCTTATACCTGTTTACCTATCAAACGGACATAAACGAACACAGAAGGGGCACAATAGACCTGGTGCCATAAAGTCTGGCCTGCCCAGGGCCCAGGTCGTGTAACACGGTTGTATAAGCCCACGTGCCTAGCTTATGGCCTACTAGGTGCAATGCCCGTGCTCTCAGTATCACAGTATCACAGTATCACCAAGGTTGGAAGAGACCTCACAGATCATCAAGTCCAACCCTTTACCACAGAGCTCAAGGCTAGACCATGGCACCAAGTGCCACGTCCAGCCTTGCCTTGAACAGCTCCAGGGACGGTGACTCCACCACCTCCCTGGGCAGCCCATTCCAGTGTCCATATTTTGGGGGCCAGGCCTGTGGCCCTTGCCTATTACGGTATACTTTGGTTAACTGCCAAGCTGATTGGTCATTCTGGTGGCCAAGGGGCCATTAATTTCAGCCCACATGTGATAAATAGGTGGCACACAGGTAAACAAAGTGCTTGCCTTTGCTTCACTGCTTTTGCTTCACTGCTTGTTGCTATTTGCCTGTACTGCCTGCCTTTCTCTACAGAGCCCAGTCTCTCGTGCAGCCATGCACCCTATTGCATGCCCACTGCCTTTTCGCTTCCTGGTAAACTCAACTGCCACGAGCTACCAGGAGCAGACCCTGGATTGCCTGCACATGATCGGCCTGTATGGTCAGCGTGACATCATGCTGAGACTGCGTGACATCTGCCTCTACACCTGAAGGTCCTGCTTAGAATCCCTGGACATAATACACAGATCATCCAGAAGAAGCCTGGAGAACAAGGTCAGAGATCGTCTGCATCCTTTCCCCAGAAGCCAGGAAGATTCAACCACAGAATCAACAACACAGAGTCTCCTGAAAGCATTTGGACACTGTCTGGACTGTGGCTAGCCTCCGTAAGTGTAACAATCATAATTTTTCAGTAAATGCTTTAATGACTCTTTGCAATTCTATACTGCCTTCTGCCATAAAGCAGAAAGAGCTTGGGCCCATCTACTGGGCAAATGGCATATTGATCCCAGGCGGCATACTGACCACAGGGATTCTCTCTCTCTTTGTTTATTGTTTGAATTTTGCTAGATAATAATAGTTCTTTTTGGTGTTATTCCTAGAATGTCTTCCATAACCATGTTAATGAACAAATATTAATATTAAAATTCAGTGGTTGGGGGTGGCGAGAGTTCAGAATATTAAAATTAATAAATTATAT
>WAAF01006869.1:0-14984 GCA_013400475.1 Tricholaema leucomelas | reverse complement strand
GGTGTCCCCCACCCCCCCACACTTTAGAAATCACCCAGATTAGGCTCAGTCAGCTCTGGAAATATGAATGAAGCTTATTATTTACAGCTAGCACAATATACAAGCAGATATTTACAGTATATACGGATATATACAGAAATATACAAGGTAAAAGTAATACAGAAACACAACAGCCCTCCCAGAAACCTGAGTCCCCAGGAGGGGCTTTCAACCACCCCCTCACCTTCCCCCTACCCCTCTCAACCTTATGCCAGTCCCAAGGAAGAATGGAGGTTCGGCCAAGAGGATTAAGAAGCAAAGTGAATCAGCCAAAGCAAATGGAGGGTGAGGTTAGAAAGCAAGATGGAGTTCAGCCAGCAGCCCCAGCTCCCCAGCAGGCAAAGAGAGCCGAGAACACAGCCCAGAGCGAAGTCCCAAGTGAAGTGACCTTATCGTTGTTTTGCTTTTAATTCTAATACATCTCAGCGAGACCGTGAGCGAAGTAGATATCACCATTGTTTTAATTTCTCAGCCTATGATCTAATTCTTCTCACCAAAACATTCTAGCTAGGCTCAAACTAGCACAACCAAGAAAAAGCATATCTGCAGGGCAGAGAATATATACAGAGATAAACACAGAAGTTTGTTCTACAGTACTATACCTAACAAATACATCCTATCTCTTAACCTGGCTCAACAAACACATATCCTTAGTCACTTTTCTTCACTACACCAAAGGATTACTAGCACCCTACAGACCACATTAGAGCTTTGCTGCGTGGACACTGCACTTAAGAAACTGAAGGGCTTATCTACTGGGGAACCTATACCTTATCCAAAGGAATACTCTCCATATAGCATAGCTGTATCCAAGACAAGGTACTGATGGAATACTGATGTTAGCTGAAAGCATGATAATAGTTATATCCTCATCCAACTGAACTACACCAGCAAAGTTTCTAAGTTATAGTCTATGAGTTACAGTCAAGTGTAAAATTCAAGAGCATAACTGCACTTATACTTTTACACAAACTTATTCCAAAATTCTAAACATCACAAGAACTGAAGTCCCACTGCAGCAAATGTTTTGCAGTAAATCATGGCTGCAGGTTGATCAGTTAATGCAGTTGTCTCCCATGGTGAACTGTAGTGCCATACAACATCTCAGACTGGAAGGCATTTTGGGAGGTTGTTGTGGTAGGCCTAAGCAGGCCAAAATAGGCCTATATATGTCCCGGCTTGCCCAGACATGTTTTTCTGCTCTCCCTCCTTCTGCTACGGAGAGAAGCAACTGCAGGAAAGAGGACAAAGAATCTGAAGCCACTGAGTCTAAGGACTCTGGCTTGCCCAGATTTGTTTTGTTCCTGTGGTAAACAAGGCACACAGGCTTAGCTTGTGCCTGCCTTGTGCAAGGCCTATGTTTTTCCCAAACTGGGGTAAAGAAAGCCTATGACTTCACCTAATATGGCCAAGCTTGGCTAACTGCCATTCTGATTGGCTATTCTGTGTCCAAAGGTCCATTAGTCTTGGGCTACATTGGTAAAAGAGATGCAGGTAACAGTGCAATCTCTGCTGTTGTATTCATGCCTGATCTATTGCTCTCTGTTCCTGGCAGTATACTGCCTTACTGCCTTACCGCATCCTGCCATGCTATGCTAAGGTAAGCTATATGCTCTGCCACAAAGTAACAAACTCTGATGCTCTGTTTGCCTGGAAACTGCCTGCCTCAAGTTTATCAGGAACAGGCTCTAAATGCCTCCACACAATTGGCCTGCATAGCCAGTGTGACATTTCTCTAAGACTGCACATCAGAAGACATCCTGCCTACACCTGAAAGTCTCCTGCCAAGACGGGAAGTCCTGGAGACACACAGATAGTCCAGAGGAGCCAAGGGACAAGGTCAGGGATTGTCTGCCTCCTTTCCCCAGAAGCCTGGGAAGAGTCAGAAGTCTCAGTGGTTGACAAGACAGTAATCAAACTCCCTGAAAACGTTTGGGTATTGTCTGAATCTGTAGCTAGCACTGTGAGTCAGGTAATAATATTTAGTGACTAAATACTTAAGGTTTCTTGTAATTCACCATTGCCTTCTTCCATAACCAGAAAGGACGTCCTTGAGTCCATCTAGTGGGCAAGTGATATATTGACCTCAAGTGGTATACTGACAGCAAGAACCTTCTCTACCAGCTCAAATGAGTTCGGTTAATGTTTATATATTTTTGCTAGTTATTTCTAGATCCTATGTTATTACCTGTATAATGTTTCCATGACCATTGCAGAAGAACTGATTATTATTAAAAATAGTGGTCAGAGGTGGTGAGAGTTCTGAATACCAAAATTAGTAAACAATATTAATTTTGGAAAAATATCATCTTGCATCAATTAATTACCCCTCCATTACAGAGGTCTTCTAACTCAGCCCTCAGTTCCATGCAAGAGGTCAGCTCTAAGACCAGGCCAGGTTGTTTAGAGCTGTACTGGATCTGGAAAACTTTTAAAACAAATATTGCACAAGCTCTCCAGGCAACTTGTTTCACCACTCTACTATTGTTATGGCAAAAAATCTTTTCCTTAGATCAAACCTGGTATCTCCTTATAGAAATAGGAAGGCTGCTCTGAAGTCTCTCTGAAACCTTGTCTTCTCCAAGTTGAGCAAGCCCAAGTCCCTTAGTCTCTCCTAACATGGCAAAAGCTCCAGGCCCTGGGCATCTTGGTGGCCCTCTGCTGAACTCACTCCAGTATGTTGGGATATTCTTTTTAGGGAAAGTGACGAAAACAGGGACAACTCAGTACAGTATCCTGGATGCAGCATAATGACGAGGAGCATGATCCTGCTAACAGAATCCCTACTATTACAGAATTTCTGTGTAGTATGTGTATTATTTAAGAACACACAACATGGTTACGTATACATGGGAATTGTATACATTCGTTTAAGTTAAACAACAGGTAGTTATTCTCGGATGTGAAAAGACACAACAATTTGAAGGCAACTAAGCAATACAGTTTCTCTTGAACCCCTAAGGACTTCCCTGGCATCTTTATACACAATCCAGACTGGATGATGTTCATTCAGCAGTGTACTCAACAACATTATCCTTTCAGTTTCCTCTCTTCACTCTCCACACTCCATATGAGAGTGACACAATACCCTTCGCTATGCTCTAGTTTGTAGGTCAGTCTGACTCTTATTCTCATCTCCACTTTTTTTTTTTTTTTGCTTTTGTTTTTTTTTTTACCTAATCCAATCTGGCCATGGACATTAATTCCCAATATCATGCAATTAGTAGAAATGGTTATCCTCCTTTCTTACCTTTGTACACCTCTCATTGATCAAAACAGGTCCATCCCTGTAGCAACTGGCAAAGCAGAAGTCAGAATGTTTCACTACACATTCAATATGCTGGTTCTACCAAATGATGGTGAGAAGTATCTTAAGGTCATCTACAACAGTCTAACAGGAGCAAATTTCAAAGAAACAGGCTCCAAGAGCTGTGTCAGTGCAGAGACAAGGCAAAATCACTCTTACCTTTCAGTATCAGCACATTCTTGGGACAAAACCTGTGACAGAGTGCAAAACAACTTGCTGTGCAATACCTGATGACCACAATAATCACACCAGTAATTCTGTTGAGGACTGTCATCATTATGGTTTCAAGGCTGTCAGCACACAGAATCTGAGATTGCAGGGTTTGTAACTCACACTCAGCCTGACCAGTGAAGACAGAAACAAGTGCTGAAGCACCCCACAAAGTACAGTGATTTAAATACGTGTAAGAAGTGAGGTCTTTCAGTGCCTTATTAATATGCAAATTTACCTTGTCCTTGTTCTGTTAATATTAATTTGAAATAGTGAGCAATTCCTTCTTCTCATGACAATTGCATGGCTTTTTCTTCAGCCTAATAATTATGTCTAAAATTAATTGGCCCTTCAGAAAGTCTACCTGAAGTTGAAGCTGTTACCTGTAGAAATAACAAAAAATGCTCCTTTAGACAGAAATATCCATTTTATGTCTACTGTTTTTGGAATTACTCAAGGTAATGAGGAACAAGGAAAACTGTTTTCAAGTATATTACCTGATGTGTTAATTGGTACTAGATTAGATTGTATGCTCACTTACGTCAAGGTAGTTCCAAAAAAAAGACAAACAACAACACAGATTTATTTCACCCGTTCATTTAGTGAACTACTCTAAAACTGTATATTGTATTAAAAAAAAAAAAAATCCAAATTCACCTCACATTTGAACAACTGATGAAAGAATTTGGAAATATCAAGAAAAAAGTTTATAATGAAGATGTATGTAGAATGCCTTGACAAAGTCTAAAAGGAGCAAGGCTGGGCAGACTTGGTAGTAACTGGGTTGTAATCCCACACCAGTTGCAGCTTTGTGTAGATAATAAATGGATAATTCCTTTGAAAGAATAAGCAGTGATATGCATGCCACACTGACTATCAGAAAGTGTGTAACCTATCTATGATGCCACAGGGACTTCAGTATGTGTCTCTTATCTATCCAATAGTACAGGGATATTTGTTTATATCAGGTGAAAAAAAATAGCTCTTTTTCAGCTGTCAGCAACTTTGCACTAATCCCTGCACATTGCTGTTGAAGGCTCAAGAGTGCCATAAACATGTCCCGAGGCACCAGTTTCACTGAAGCATTTGCATGCTAGGCTTGTTTCAGTTGCTGCCTCCTTGAAGAAAACACACACAAAAGAGTAGCTATGTCATTCACAGCTCACACAAATCACCTTTCCTTACTCCAGTGATGGAGAAGCCTTGTAGTAAGACCAATGAAAGCTGTACTTAAAAACCGAGGTAATTTTAAAATTAACAGTTGTGACTTTTTATGTCTGCTAGGTTCTCTATTTAAAATGTAATTGCTGCAAACACAGAGATCCAATGAAGATCAAAATAATGACAGGAGGAACCCAATGAGCTGACTACTGAAAATGAAGCAGACTAAATCAGTTACCACCAATATTCATACAAGAGGAGTTATTAGTGCTGTTAACTCCACTGAATTCCTTCCACAGTGGAACTCAACCTTCAAGAAGAAAGAATACAAGGAACCAGCATGATGTTTAATTTGCAATGAACACACCAAACTAAACTGAATCACTCACTAAGAAGATTGAAGGAAACAGGGAAAGAAACTCAAAAAAACCCAAATCAGAACACATGAATGCAGAAGTATTGTTTTCTGAAGAACAATATTTTCCAGTTTCCTCCTTTTCCTGAACTACTGACAGATTTGAAAATTTGTTGGTTATTTTGGATTGGTTTGTTTTTCGACATGAATGCAGTTCAGTAAGTTTTTCTATTCTACAGGAAATCGTTGGAAATTTAGCTAGAAATTCTTCTATAATATTGAAATAGTTCCATATGCACACTGTTTAGATACAACCAACTTTTACAGAATCCACTGTTTTAGTGTTAGGATTATCACCTAATATGGTCTCCATAGCCAAGCCCTGGGGAAGAATAGTCCTTTAAGTAAGAGTTACCAACCTTCTGTACCCCCAACCTCTGAATTCTCTGTTTCTGAACACTGGAGAATAGCACTGCAAAGTTATTAAGCCACAGTACCTTATAAAGTGCTTGCAGGTAATATTTGCTGTAGCCTTTAATAAGATGATTAACAATCACACAGGAATCGTCGAATCAACCAGGCTGGAAGAGACCTCCAAGGTCGTCCAGTCCAACCTATCACTCAGCCCTAGACCATGGCACTAAGTGTCTCATCCAGTCTCTTCTTACATACCGCCAGGGATGGCGACTCTACCATCTCCCTGGGCAGCCCATTCCAATGCCAAAAAAGTCATATGCTCATTACTTCAGAGATGTTCTAAGAAATTAATGGCAATGGGTGGAAAAAATGTGGAATGATGAGTTTGCTCTCTAATCCTGAGCAAACTGTGACAAACTTCCATGCTTCAGTTCCTTTGTCAAAGCTTTGACAAAGGATGCCCTATTTACCTTCTTGCCAAAAGCCAGTTCCCGGCAACTAGAGAGATATTCCAAAAGATTCATTAATATTTGTCTTAAGAATAGAAAAGTCCTGTTCATTCTATGTTTCATATCTAGAAATAAAAAAAAAAAAAAACAAAACAAAAAACCCACCATAGGTCTTCCCTATGTGAAGAAGTGATAGAGAAGACTAACCCATCCTGCAGATGTGACAGCTTGCTGTGAAAAGCAGGTTTCTTGAGTCTAATTGAACCCCTCAGCTAATTTTCTCTTCCTTCCTCTCAAAATCTCAGTAAGGAAACAAAAAAGCATTAGACATTATTCTTCTTTACAGAGTAGAAAGTAGATGCTTTCTTTCTCCATATTAATCATTATGACTTTTGTCTGTGCAGACTCAATACTACACAGATCACACTAAGTGGTCGATGTAACCAATCACAGGTAGCCCTGTATGTAATTAAAGAGAGTCTGTAAGTGGTTGAACTCTAATATTATTTCCAGGCCCTCTGTCATAATTAACTGCATGTATTGGAGGCACATGGGTACAAAATATGATTTGAGAACAGGCAGCTGCCAGCAGGAATTAGTCATTACTAGGTACAAACATGTTTAGCCATGACTCAAATGAGATAAGCAAAATTTGAAGCTGAGTGATTGTTAATGCAGACCTCCAAAAAGTAGTTAATATGGACCTGGTCTTTCAGAATTTACTTCCCTGAATAACTTCTTTATTTGCAACAGTCTAAATCATGTGTCTGAGAATCACTCACAAAGAGGCTGCACAACTGAGATCTCAGACTGATGGTTATATGAAAATTTCTGCTAGTCAGATGAAGTCTCTGGTGACTGGAAGAAAGGGAACATGGTACCCATTTTTAAAAATACTAGAAAGGAGGACCCTGGGAACTACCAACCTGTCAGCCTTAGCTACGTGCCTGGGAAGATCAATGGAATGGATCTTCCTACATGCCATGCTAAGGCACATGGAAGACAGGAAGGTAGTTCAAGACAGCCAGCATAACTTCATTAGGGGCAAATCCTACCTGCCCAACCTAGTGGCTTTCTATGATAAAGTGATTATGTCAGTAGATAGGAGACAACCTATGGATGTGAGATGTCTGGACTTCTGCAAGGCCTTTGACACAGTCATAGAATCAGAGAATCATAGAATGGTTTAGGTTGGAAGGGACCTCAAGGATCATCCAACTCCAATCCCCTGCCATAGGCAGGGACACCTCCCACTAGAGCAGGCTGCTCAAGGCCTCATCCAGCCTGGCCTTAAACACCTCCAGGGAGGAAGCATCCACAACCTCCCTGGGCAACCTGTGCCAGTGTCTTACCACCCTCACTGTAAAGAACTTCCTCCTAACATCCAGTCTAAATCTCCCCTCTTCCAGCTTAAACCCATTCCCCCTCGTCCTGACATTACTAGACCGTGTAAAGAGTCCCTTCCCAGCCTTCCTGTAGGCTCCCTTCAGGTATTGGAAAGCCACTATAAGGTCTCCTCTAAGCCTTCTCCTCTCCAGGCTGAAGAGCCCCAACTCTCTCAGCCTGTCCTCATAGCAGAGCTGCTGCAGCCCTCTGATCATCTTCGTGGCTCTCCTCTGGACCCGCTCCAGCAGTTCCATGTCCTTCTTGTGTTGGGGGCTCCAGAACTGCACACAGTACTCCAGGTGGGGTCTGACGAGAGCAGAGTAAAGGGGGAGAATCACCTCCCTTGCCCTGCTGGCCACACTTCTCTTGATGCAGCCCAGCACTCGGTTGGCTGTCTGGGCTGCATGTGCACACTGCCGGCTCATGTTGAGCTTCTCGTCGACCCAGACCCCCAGGTCCTTCTCCTCAGGGCTGCTCTCAGCCATTCACCACCCAGCCTGTATCTGTGCCTGGGATTGCACCGACCCAGGTGCAGGACCTTACACTTGGCCTTGTTAAACGTCATGAGGTTGGCCTGGGCCCACCTCTCCAGCCTGTCCAGGTCCCTCTGAATGGCATCCCTGCCCTCCAGCAAGTCAGCTGTGCCGCACAGCTTGGTGTCATCTGCACACTTGCTGAGGGTGCACTCAATTCCTCTGTCCGTATCACTGACAAAGATGTTACACAGCACTGGTCCCAGCACTGACCCCTGAGGAACACCACTTGTCACCGGTCGCCAGGTGGACATTGTGCCATTGATCACCACTCTCTGCATGTGACCATCCAGCCAATTCCTTATCCAGTGAGTGCTCCACCCATGCAGTCTGTGTTTTTCCAGTCCCCTGCAACATCCTACTTGCCAAGCTGGAGAGATACAGACTTGAATAGCAGACTGTTCAGTGGATAAGGAATTGGCTGGATGGTCACATCCAGAGGGTGGTGCTCAATGATTTGAAGACCAGATGGAGAGAAGTGACAAGTGGCATCCCTCAGGGGTCTGTAGTGGGAACTGTGCTGTTTAATATTTTTATCAGTGATATAGATAGTGAGATCAAGTGCACCATCAGCAAGTTTGTAGATGACACCCAGCTGAGTGGTGCTGGTTGATATGCCAGAGGGACACGACGGACATGGACAAACATGTCCAGATGTACATGGACAAACTGGAGAGATGGGCCCAAGTGAGCCTCACAAGGTTCAAGAGCTAGTGCAGGGTTCTGCACCTGAGCCAGAACAATCCTCACTATCAATACAGAACAGAGGATGAGGTGACAGAAAGCAGCCCAGATTAAGAGGACTTGGGGGTGCTGGTGGATGAGAAGCTGGACATGAGCAGACAGTGTGCACTTGCAGCACAGAAGGCAAATCACATCCTGTGCTGTATCAAAAGATCTAAGAGTCGCCAGTAGCTCCAGAGAGGTGATTCCGCCGTTTTACAATCCTCTGCTGAGACCTCACATAGAGTACTGCACTCAGGTCTGGAGCACTCAATATAAGAAGGACACAGAGCTGATGGAGCAGGTCCCTGAGGGAGCTGGGGTTGTTCAGCCTGGAGGAGGATCCAGGGAGATCTACTAGCAGCTTTGCAGTACTTGAAGGGGGCCTACAAGAAGGATGGAGAGAGACAGGCCTGTGGTGCTAGGGCAAGAGGCAATGGCTTCAAACTGGAGAAGAGCAGATTAAGGTTGGATGTTAGGAACAAGTTCTTTACCATGAAGGTGGTGGAACGCTGGAACATGTTGCCCACAGTGGTGGTTAGGGCTCCATCCTTGGAAGATATTCAAGGTTTGGTTTAACAGGGCTTTGGGCAACCTGGTTTAGTTAAAGGCCATCTCTGTGACTGCTGGGAAGGTTGGAATAGATGACTTTGAGGGGTCCCTTCCAACCCAGATTATTCTATGGTTCCACATGTTTCACTTGCAAGAGATTTCAGTTCTGGAAATTCCTGACACCAGGAGGGAGTACAGACACAAAGACCAAGCCCACCTGAAAGGAGGTTGTAGCCAGCAGTGTGCCAGTGGCTCATATTTACATGAGCCAGCAGTGTGCACCTGCTGTCCAGAAAGCCAACCAGAGCCTGGGCTGCATCAGGAGAAGCGTGGCCAGCAGGTCAAGGGAGGTGATTCTCCCCCTCTGCTCTGGTGAGACCTCACCTGGAGTAGTGCATCCAGTTCTGGAGCTCCTATTACATGAATGATGTGGATGTGCTGGAGCGTGTCCAGAGAAGGGTCACAAGGATGACCAGAGGGATGCAGCACCTCTCCTATGAGGACAGACTAAAAGAGCTGGGACTGTTCAGTCTGGAGGAGGCTCCAAATGACCTTATTGTGGCCTTCCAGTATCTGAAGGGGGCCTACAAAAAACCTGGAGAGGGTCTTTTTAGGATATCAGGAAGTGACAGGACTAGGGGGAATGGAGCAAAGCTGGAGATGGGTAGGTTCAGGCTGGACGTGAGGAGGAAGTTGTTCAGCATGAGAGTGGTGAAAGCCTGGAATGGGTGGTTGAGGCCCCATCCCTGGAGGTGCTTAAGGCCAGGCTGGATGGGGCTCTGGCCAGCCTGATCCAGGGTAGGGTGTCCCTGCCCACGGCAGCGGGGTTGGAACTATATGATCCTTGTGGGCCCTTCCAATGCTGATTCTATGATTCTATTTTCATGCAAGTAAGCAGATTACTGGCATGATGGTCAGATCACAAAAACAATTTGTAACTCTTCCCTTTGAAAAGCCCCAGAAATAATTTTGAAAATACACAGGAAAGTACAGATTTGTGCCCAAGACCATTCCAGACTGAAAAAGAGAAACCTGAATTTATTATTATCACATGTAGCTCATTTTCTTTGAACACATGCTGCAAAATCTTGAATTGCAAGCAAGTGAAATGCATGGATTTTGAGAAAAAAAAAATATTATTTTAGATTTCTGATGCAGAGTAATGTAAGGGGCAATGAAATTATGGTCCAGATAATAGTAAGAATATCTGCGGGTATTACATGGTGCTATCTGTCAAATATAAACAAATAAGAATATAGATTGGTTAGCATAGCTTACCACAGAGAGTATTAAGAGTATATCTTTTTCCTAAGCTATGGTTATGAAGCACAGATTCCTGCTCACTCCACAGATGACAGAAGAAAATAAAGAAATTCTTGCCAGGTCATTTTAAAATTCTTTCTTGATCACAGTTTGATTCTCCCAGGAGTCTTCTGGCTGCCTGTCCCATGTCCCATTGGATAGGTCTCTGTGATCCTATTACAAATAGGAAAACACCCCTATTTGTAGAAGATCTGGGGGAAAGAAGACGACTCTTAGAAGGAGTTTTAAAAATGACCATTTACAGACTGTGTTTGAGACAGTCTGTGTGGTAGCACACAGGCAGCTGGAAACTTTGCTTTGGACAGTGATTGCACTAAGACAACAGATGTATTGGATGAATGTGTGTCCATTATTGCCACCAAAGACAGCCCCTAACATCTCTCCAAAACACATTCCAAATCCAGAAAATTCCTTATGCTCTTCTCCCAGTCTTACAAATAAAGCATACATATTTACTTACTCTTTTATACACCAAGAGAAGGAGAATCACACATTCCTACTTCACTCCCTAGCTGCCAACACAAAATAGAAAATAACAAAGAATTAAGTTCCCAGGGCTGTGCTGTGCTCAGAGTGAACTCCATACTTTACACAAAGGAAGAAGAAGGAAAGAGAAACTAAGAGACTCTAGAAAGAAAGATTATTGCAAGTCAGGTAGGAAACCATTATGTTCCTGTGTTTTTAGAGAGAAAATAGGGCCTTCTAATTCAAGGTTAATCAGTTATATTTTCAGAGATGCATCATAAGAGTTTATATTTCTAGCCAAATCCAGGGTGGACTAATAATGCAAACTACTATTTTTACTTCATTTTGTTTCCTTGATACATGTATATCAATGTTTGGGGGTGTTTTTAACCTGCAGTCATTTCACAGATCATGCCTGACAGTCCTATAGGCCACCATGGCCCCAGATGTGAACAGCTAAGAACTACTGTGGTGGTGAATTCAGAAGGCCATAGACTGTGATAATGAGGATTAAAACAAAGAAAATAAACTTCATAATTTAGCTAAATAAAGATAGTAGGTGGGCAGAAACTGCAAGATAATTATACCAACTTTAGCCTCTTAGGAATTCTTCAAGAAAGAGTATCAAAGTGCAAGTATTACCACCAGAATTCCTGTTATCTTTCCACTTCTTGAACCTGCGTCCTTCACCGTGGTGACACAAGAAGACTGCAGTCCTGCCATGACTCACCTCCAATCTCTTCTGTAATTCCTTCTGTAGACAGCAGCTTTCAGAAAGCCATGTTGTAATGGACAGGGAGGTAAAATCTTTGTTTCCTCAGGTCCTGGCTTTTTCTGAGTATTAAGAATCATTTGCACATGACAGAGGCCTAAGCATTAAACTTAATTTTCTCGCACTTTTCTAACTAGTTAATGTCATTCCATAAAACCAGGTAAGCTTTTCCTGTTAGAAGGCAAACAAACACTTACGGATGACAAGTCTTGCCAGGTCAGATCAAAAATGTATCTAGTCAGTATCCTCTGTAACAATGTTGACAATTTAATGCTCAGAGAAAACTGGAACAATATGGTGAACATACATGATGATTCTTTTCAACTGAGATGAGCTGAAGAGAATTTCATGAGGTTCAGTAGCACAGAGTGCAATGTCCTGCACTTAGGTTGGGGTAATCCTCAACATCAGTACAGGCTGGGGGATAACAAAATTGAAAGCAGCCCTGCAGAAAACAACACAGAGTACTGATGGACAAGAAACAGGACATGAGTCAGCAGTGCGCACTTGCAGCCCAGAAGGCAAATCACATTTATCATTTAACGCAATAAACAGGATTATTGTTTAATTACTCAGTAAACTCAATTAAAAACAAAACCTAAACCAAACCAAACCAACCAACCAACCAAACAAAAAACCCAAAACAAAAACACCCAACCAACCAACCAAAAAAGACAACTCAGTAAGCAACGTGCAATGTGTCCAGCTCTGGGACAAGAAAGAAATGGACCTGCTAGAGTGGATACAGAGGAGAGCCACAAGCATGAATTTCCACTGTATGCTTGGAGAGGGAGCAATTGGAAGCATTCAGAACAGTGCACGTGCCATTTCTCAGCCCAACTCTACACACGCTTTCCAACGCAATTCATGACTGCCTACATCTGTTATGCAGAACATTGCTGTTTATTTGTTACAGCGTGTTGGGAACTGGCTGGAGGAGAGGGGACACGAGCCCCTAGAAGCTTGGACAATCAAGCCTTGGACATGAGGTTTGAGTATTGAAGCACAGTAAGCCACAGCAGTGTGTGTGAAGAAGCTCAAAAGGAATTTGTCCTTGAGCCTTTTGATAAACAACTTCTGTGGGACTGTGTCCAGTTTGGGAGGGATTTTAGCCACAGCAGTAATCACAAGCAGGGAGGATCATGCAAATTCCAATCTTTAGATGCGCCAATTGCTAACTAACATCATCGCATTGCATGCTGGATGTGTTCACTGAATTCACCATAACCAGAAAATATGTACTCTGTAACTTGAACCCTGATGCTCTCAATAAATTGTGGATTGCCCTGAAGCTAACTCAGATTGAGTCGTCTCTCGGCTTTCCCAAATCCCATCCGCAACAGCATTCTCACAGCACGCTGACGTCATGTAAATAACAGGACTAACTACATATTTTTTCCACCCAAACTATTTCTGAGAGGAAGATTGTGTGTTTTGCACAAAATTAAGTGTATCTATTGAAAAAAAAAAAAGTAATAAAAAAAGAACAAACTTTGTCAATCAAAAAAAACCAAACCAAAGCATTAGCCTTAGTCTTGTTTTCTAGAGTAAAAAAGCTATCCCCTTTGTTTCTGTATATTTCCTTTACTTCGTCTACTCATTACAATAGTGTTTTTTTCTGCACCTGTCTTTCTATGATTCTATGATTCTGTAATTCTGTCTGAGTTTCTGCCTCCACATGAAGTACTTCCTGTGCAATAGATAATGGAATGGTCACATTTCTTCTGGAAATACTTCACAAGCACAGGCAAGAATCATATTAATTAATTTTAACAGAAAAATTGGTAAGGATCCTTCCTCTTTCCTGTATATTCAGACTGTGCCTTTTCTTTAGCAGTCGTAAACTGAATGACTTTCAGTTTATAAAATAATTTACTATTGTTCTCAAAGTTTTGATACTGTTATATTAAATTCAATTTCTATTGTTTGACACTGTTTTTACTTCTTGTTTGGCTGGTTGACTTTTTGTTCTGTTTTGTTGGGGGGTTTTGTTTGGTTTTGTTTGTTTGGGGCTTGTTGGGTTTTTTTCTCCCCTATATGCTACACTGATCCTTTATAGCCTGGTAACACTTCCCAGTTTCCTGTTAGCATACATCTGCTAAGTTTACTAACTACTTGAGTCCTAAAACCTTTCTATAATGCATTCTATGTCTGATGTCATCCCCTTTCAAGGCTGCTTGACAGTTGTCCCTTACCCACCCTTCTTTTCATTACTAAACTCTATCTTCTCTACAAAACACTCTTGATTCCTTTTATTTATCCAATTAAAAGTGTGTTACATTCATATGCAGACAACTAGGATGCTTCCACACTTCACACATGGGTTTTAGTCACATTTAGCATAGGATAAACTATCTCATGTTTGATTACATCCACTAAACTCTAGAAACCCTACTTATGTACTTATGAAACTAACTTCTCCAAAGAAATTATAGTTGAAGTAAACTAGACTTATTGCTGTTCAGATGTCTCAATTTAGATATCTCTTGCAGAGGAGGTCAGAAATAAGCAGTCCCAGAAGATTTCAGGGCACAGCAAAAAATATGAGTCCTAATTGTAGGTGAACACAGAATTACAAAATATTACACTTCCACGCTTTGGGAGTTTTTTGGGGTTTTGGTTTTTTTGGGTTGTTTTGGGGTTTTTTTTGGTTGGTTGGTTGTTGGTTTGTTTCGGGTTTTTTTTTTTTGGTAGCTCAGATAATTCTAGAATGATTCATTAGGCTAAATAAATACAGGCCATGATAGCCAGTACAACACATTAAACCATCTAGAAAGGAAAAACAGAAATCCCTGTAAGAGATTATCTCATATTTCTTTCTGGAGGGCTGGCTTTATTTCCACATAAGGCAAAATCAACAGCATACCATCTGTATGGGCCAAAATTGTCCACCTAAGTATAATTCTCACCGTTGGAACAGAACAAATGATTTTTCAGGAAAGACCTACACTCTTTATTATTTTAATAAATACATCTAAATAATACTGGTGTATTCTGATCTAAGAAAATCAAGAACTCTATGTACCCAGGTACCATTCTAATTTGAGAGTAAACGAGTTGGATAAATCAAACCATTGACTGAGTTGCTGCCTGAATTAATTGAGGAAGAATTCCTTGTATTTCTCAAATTACAATTACTGGATAAATAAAGCCATAACAAGTAAAAACTTTGGAAATAATTTGTTTATGAGCAGTGAGCAATAAAGCAATCTGCATTAAACCAGAAAATACCTAGATGATTACAGAAGAACAACACATTTATTCACAGTATCACAGTATCACAGTACCATCA
>WAAF01006868.1:0-30748 GCA_013400475.1 Tricholaema leucomelas | reverse complement strand
CAGGAAATCATCTTTTGCTGTTCCCCACTCAAGCCCACAGGGTGTGGAGGCAGAAGCAGTTTTCACACCTTCTTCTCACGTTAAAACCCACAGGGAGCAGGGAGAAGAAAAGAGTTTGGAGTACCTTGAAAAAATGTATCAGTTATCCTCTCAGTCTTCTCCTCCCCAGACTAAACAGCCCTAAGTTTCTCGGTCTCTCTTTGTAGGGCAGATGCTGAAGTCACCCAGTCATCCTCATGGCTCTCTGCTGGATCCTTTCCATCAG
The DNA here is from genome assembly GCA_013400475.1 of Tricholaema leucomelas. Classification (NCBI taxonomy): domain Eukaryota; kingdom Metazoa; phylum Chordata; class Aves; order Piciformes; family Lybiidae; genus Tricholaema lacrymosa; species Tricholaema leucomelas. The sequence goes on along the minus strand of WAAF01006868.1, from coordinate 30,483 downwards.
GTCCCTGTCTCCCTTGAACTGCAGAGCCCAGTTCAGTTGTACAAGTTCAGGTCAATTATATGAGTACCCATGGCATATCACATCTTCTGGCTTCATTTGATAAAATATAATAATCTCAGAAAGGAGGGACCAGAAAAAAACAGTGATAGTTTCTGCATTCTTAAAATCCACTGAGCTTAAGATTTTGCAGAACCCATTTTGCAGAAGATCCTTATGTATGAGAGCAGTAGTATTGGTATCACAGACAGACTTACATATGAATGCCATCTTTCCCCACCTGCAGGGTGAAATGAACTTTTATCAATGACTGTCAACACTTCTTGTTCCTTGCAGCTAACTTTTATTATAAGCATTTATTATTGTACACTTCAATTCCACATCCATCTTCTAACAGAATAATTACATGTACAGTTTAATTGTAAAATTTATTTTTATGTTATACAATATCATAAAAGTGTTATACATGGCACCATCTGTTGGCTGAGATAGCTATAACACATGAAAAATAGCTTATGCAGATTAGATACAAATGAGTATACCAACAGGAAAAAAAAGAAAGGGACCACAAAAACATTAGTTGACTAAACTACATACTAAAATGATCTTACAAGAACCTGTTTCTGTAAGTTAAGAAATGTATTTCCAAAACATACTTTAAAGGCTGGGGGTCTGGGTCGACGAGAAGCTCAACATGAGCCGGCAGTGTGCGCATGAAGCCCAGACAGCCAACTGTGTGCTGGGCTGCAGCAAGAGAAGTGTGGCCAGCAGGGCAAGGGAGGGGATTCTCCCCCTTTACTCTGCTCTTGTCAGACCCCACCTGGAGTACTGTGTGCAGTTCTGGGGACCCCAACACAAGAAGGACATGGAACTGCTGGAGCCAGTCCAGAGGAGAGCCACGAAGATGATCAGAGGGCTGGAGCAGCTCTGCTATGAGGACAGGCTGAGAGAGTTGGGGCTCTTCAGCCTGGAGAAGAGAAGGCTTCGAGGAGACCTTAGAGTGGCTTTCCATAATCTGAAGGGAGCCTACAGGAAGGCTGGGGAGGGACTATTTACACAGTCTAGTAATGCCAGGACGAGGGGGAATGGGTTTAAGCTGGAAGAGGGGAGATTTAGACTGGATATTAGGAGGAAGTTCTTTACAGTGAGGGTAGTGAGACACTGGAACGGGTTGCCCAGGGAGGTTGTGGATGCTTCCTCCCTGGAGGTGTTTAAGGCCAGGCTGGATGAGGCCTTGAGCAAGCTGCTCTAGTGGGAGGTGTCCCTGCCTATGGCAGGGGGTTGGAGCTGGATGATCCTTGAGGTCCCTTCCAACCTAAACCATTCTATGATTCTATGATTCTATGAAATCAAGATTTGTTGATATTTTAGGGGAAGAAAAAACCTGAAAAAAAACTACTAGACCTATTTTGATGTAAACTGATAAACAGTAGTAAGGAGAAAGTGATAAACAAATTCACCTGCAGCATCACAGCTTGTTGTGTGCTTTACTGTTATGCTTCTCTGTATCCTTAGCGCTCTCAAATGGCAATAGAAATGTAACTAATTGAATGTGATTGTGTTTTCTGATGTTGCACATCTATCTAGAGAACTTCAGAGACAGAATTATGTACTTCTCCCACCCTAGGAGTCTGTAAAGCAGACTGCTCCATGAGGTGCTGTCTTTTTCTGAGGTTCAAGCTATGTGGGGTGTGTTTGCATGCCTATGGGTGGGCATGCAAGCAATCTTCTCTGCTAGTGAGTCTGTATTTATAAGTCACAGCTGCAATTTGACAACCTCAATGGCATCTCAGCTCTTCTCTATGGAAGCACTGCAAGAAGAAAGGCTTGGCATGTTAGCACTCATATAAGTGTCACCTCCCTCTTGTTTTAGCCTGATGTCTGCTACAGCTAGTTTGTATACTGGCCTGGATGGAAGGTTGGACTGGGGATCATTAAGCATTTGTGCATACAGCTTTTCAAATCTGACGGTGTCTTACCAGTCCTGGAAATCACTACTGAAAGCAATGCACATACCCATACAGCAAAGTTGCACAAAGGTGTCTGTACAGTGTTAGGCAGTTGGCAATTGTTAAGCAACCAAAAAAATTAGTGACTTTTGTCTGGCAGTTCCAGGATAAAGAGCAGCAGCGGTATCTAAAATAATATAAAAAAGTGACACATGCATTTTTTTGCCAGTCCAAGCCAGGCAGTGACAAGAGTGGAGAGGTAGTGACAGGAGACAACAAAATTTTTGTTGTCCAAACAAGAAATTGCAGCACTCCATTCCCCTACATTTAGACCAATGGATCTTGAGATAAATAAATCAAGATTGTTCTCTCACAGAGATTAATGAGGCAACTGAATTAGAGCTTACATCTAACAGCTGTCTCTTTATACAGAAACAAGTAATAGAAGAAACACTTGCAAGTTAAGAAACAGGAGCCCTATCTCTGTCAGGAATATCCACTCTTAAGTCTCCTGATAGCAGATCAAAAAGACTGCAGCTGCCTCACACAAAGTACCAATCTGATGCAAACACATGCTGTGAGTTCAAATTCAGTCAAAAGATTTTGACATGTTAATTTCATGCAGGCAGGTTCCTTTGTGCCTGATGAGCTCTATCCCTTGGTTTGTCTAATTCAACAGAAATGCAGTCATGCATTTGATCTGGATCAGTTCAGAAAGGCTGAGTGACCAAGTATCATGGAATTGAGACACTTACAACTTGGGATGACTTAGCTTCAAGTAGATTCTGCAATTAACTTGGGCAGAAACCCAGAACTGCTCCAGAGTGTGCTCATTTCACTCCAGGCTCTATACTCTTGTGGCAAGAAGGAATCAAACTGTCTTTCAGGATCTGACATAAAATATTTCATCTCTTCTGGCTGCTCTTTCAAAGAAGCAGAGGAAATAATCATTCCTTCCACCTGCCATGGTGAAGGAGACATATTAGTACAGCTGGCCATTCATGAAGCGCAAGCCTAAGCACACTTAGAGTTCTCTGAAAAATCCAAGTGCAACTATAGAAATAAACCCAAAAAAAAAAAATTGACAATGTACAGGACATTTGGTTGTGGGTTTTTCCTTCAAAAACTACCAGCAAGAGAAAGGATCAAATGCAGCTCAAGGCTACTGTGTGCACTGTAAAAGGCTACAAGAAAGATATCTTAATCTGATCGTTGTTATAGAGAAAAAGATAAAGTAGGTTCATTGCATTCTTTTGTCCACTCTTGCAAGCTGGAAGATTTGTGAGGATGTTTCTGATATGGTTACAATGTTTGTCTTTTTAAAAAGCTATACAGAGTGTGATAAAGTTCTAAGACTTACACCTAATTAAAAAAATATATTTTTTTATTTAATAAGTGTTACAGAAGCTATCTGAGAAAAAGGTTACTCTGTGTATACGGTTAACACTCCAGGAGGAGTGTCCCTGAACTCGAAACCTGACCTCAGGTGGTCCTGACCCTCCCCAGGGGTGGGTCTGGACACCCCCAGGTGATGGTTAGCCCACACTCCCCTTCCTGTCCCATAAAAGCAGGGGGACTTCCTGTTCTCTAGCTCTTGGACTCTCCCTCTACCACTCCGCAGCCCTCTCAGGACCACAGTCCAGCTCTCCCTGCAGCTCTCCACACACATGGCCACCACCATCACAAACTCTGTTGTATTCATACCTTTTTGTATTTGTTATTCTTCCTTCCCTACACCTTTTGTAATCTCCCTACCTTTGATACCCTTTTTAAGTTGTTGTTAAACTTTTCCCTTTTAACTTCCAAATCGAGTGAGACTGATATATTTGGGTGGGCTTACCTTGTCCTCTCACTTCCAATTCCTTTCTTTGGGGAAGGAGTCGGGGGAGAGGGAAGGGCAATTAATATAAATTGTCATCACTTCTATCAAAATTATTAGAGTCTCTGGGAAATTTAATTAGAACCCCAGACACTCTGTTGGAAAAGAGTGTTTCCCTGATAATAGGAACAGCAGGAAGAAAAAGCTAAGTGCCATGAATTTTACCCCTGATTTTGTAATAGCACCATTCAGATTTGTCAATAGATTGAACAGTGCACATCTATAATATATGATGGAAATCGACCAGTATGTGCCAGGGAACAGTCATAGTCAAAAATAACTTTTAATTCCTCCATGTTAGCTAATATGCTACAGACAAAACAATCATACATCGCTCTCCTGTTTCCTATATTCAACTCTGGTCACCCACTAGAACAAATAGATTTCTGTATTTTTCTGCTCCAGCAAAATGCATGGAAACATGAATCATCTAGGTTGGTACCTCCCGGCACAAATGAAACCAAGAAATATTTTGTCTTCCTACAGTCTGAAATCCTGAACACTGGAGAATATACACAGGTGAACCAGAGAGATATCTAGTGGTTGCATTCAGGTGTAGTTTAGGTTCATAATTTTCCCTGATGTGAAATTGAGGGCATAAAACCTTTCTTGTAGATCCATGTGAGACCTAGCTCACAATCTTTTCTCCTGTAAGTCAGAGAGCAATATAGCCATAACTGTATTTTGATTTTACTGCTTAAGACAAAAGCAGGGTGTGTTTTGAGTCAATGGAAGGCATACTGACTTGACTTACAACTTCTTCTAGATATTTTATATGTTAAATCATTTTTATTTGATCTCCATACTTTTGAAGGACAAGACGTGAATTGTGAACAATTAGTTAAGTATTTGTGAATATGAAGTTATGCTGGATAAACTTAGTACAGTGGTGTCCTGGTAGGGCATAAATCCTTCCAGGCAGGATTAACCTTTGCTCTCCTTCTGTCGTGGGGTCCAGGATGAGTAAAATGAGCAAACAATAAGGGTTTCACCCTAGCAAAGCCTGGAGGGCTAGGGGGCTTAGCACCTCGTGTCAGGTGTCTTGTGCTGCCCTCACTGTGCCTGCGTGGTCCAAAGAGGCACGAAGCTTTGAATTCATTGGCCAGAACAATGGTGCTAGTGCCTATTGGCCAGTTTGATTTCAAAATCAAGTATATAAAGGGGGATGATTTAGAAACTGTGCCTTTCTGTGTTTAGCCTTTCTGCACCTTGCCTTTCTGTATTCAGCACGGAGCCATCCTATCTCTCCTCATTTGTGGCTCTTTAAAGGCAGCCACGTGTTGCAGCTCACATTAGTAGCTTGGCAGCATTTCTTCCCTCTTCCTGAAATATTTTGTATTTTTACCCCTGGATCATCATGAGTTTGAAAGTGTTTTTCATAGAGGAGACTTACTGAAGGACCAAAGGCATCATGAGTACCTATGCTGGAGTGAATGCCAAGACTCCATAGGCATAGTTAGATTTTTTCCCTGTTCCCGCCTTACTGTTTTCCAAGTTCTGGTTGTTTAAACTGTTTAATCCTGTGCAATTGCTTCCTGTCGACTGAAAATCTGAAGAACCCCAGGGAATTTTCCCCATTTTTTTAATATTAATAATAATTAAAAAAAAGATACAGAAACTAGTAGTCATAATTCACAACCGATGATTAATTTCTGGTACAAGTGGTGAATACATTGCGAGGCTTCTGACACTGCCTCCTTCAGTATTTTCATCTGAAAGTACCAGCACACTCCAATGTTCATAATGAATGGTTCAATTCTGACAACTAGTAACAAGAGAAGGGTTTGTGCAGCCTGGTGGAGAGGTGTTAAGGATAATCTAAGAGCCTGCAACTACTTTGGAGGATTACACTAATTACAGACTCAAACTTCTCAGTACAGGTAGACAGCATACCAAAGGGAAAACTGCAGCTTGGAAGGTTTGGACTGAAAATTAGGAAAAATCTTTTGCCTGACAAAGATACTGCAGCATGGGTTACAGTGACACTGTGAAGTCTCTATCTCATTTGAGACTTAATAAGATAGAAACCTAGTGCTGGCAAAAGACCTAATTTGAGCAGGAGGTTCGATTTCCATCCAACATTTCCATAGCACATGTGGTCTATACGAGCTACAAAATTGGCTTGGTCATATGACGGCAGTGCAGCATTAAACCTGACACAAAATCACTCACAAAATTCTCTAGTGCTCAAATTAATCCACTGATATGTTGCCATCATTATTACATTATTTTAAATAGGAGCAAAAGAAAAGCAAAATAGAAATCCTTTTCATTCCTTGCCTTTCCAAGTTATTTGATCCAGCATCAAAGATATACTGGAGGAAGACATGGACATGCTAAACTACCTACCTGAGGGGTGGTTGTAGCCAGGAGGAGGTTGCTCTCTTCTCTCAGGTGGCCAGCGCCAGAACAAGAGGACACAGCCTCAGGCTGCGCCAGGGGAAGTTTAGGCTTGAGGTGAGGAAAACGTTCTTCACTGAGAGAGTCATTGGACACTGGAATGGGCTGCCCAGGGAGGTGGTGGAGTCGCCGTCCCTGGGGCTGTTCAAGGCGGGATTGGACGTGGCACTTGGTGCCATGGTCTAGCCTTGAGCTCTGTGGTAAAGGGTTGGACTTGATGATCTGTGAGGTCTCTTCCAACCTTGGTGATACTGTGATACTGTGATACTGTGAAAATTAGGAGCTCATCAATGCTGGGCAGATGCCTTGAAAAGTGGACAGCTTCAGTAGTTTATCACCTGCCCAAGCAAATCAAATATAGACTGACCAGATTCAGTGCACAATACGGTGAACACTAATAGATGTAATAGGTTAAATAAACCATCTTGTATGTCAGTTTGCTTCCTCTTCTCCCTTGGAAATCAAACTAATTTCTGTCATCCGAATAAAAGACCAGGATCTGACAGCAATGATGATAACTGCTTTCAAATCACCACCATTGTTTACTCTCAACTCTAACCATCACACCACCATTCGCAGACCCCAACCTGAGCAGTGAATGTAAATCAAGCAAAATGCTATTGTTTGGTAAGGTGGAAAATACATAAATAAGTACTTAGTTTCTTTTTTTTTTTTTTTTTTTTTTTTTTGCTTTGCAGGGCAGTTTTGCTCCATTTTCACTGCTCAATGCAGTGTGACTAAATACCTGTACCCTGCAGAAAGCTTTCATGAAGTAACTGAGCTTGAAGCATTTCTGCTGTTCTGGCAGCACTGAAACAGAAAGAGTGGCAGTGACGGGAGAACTGCAAAGCTATGTGGTATGCTCTGTGTTTTACCCTGCTACTCTTTGTCTATCCACAGAATTCTTGGCCATTCATCCATATCTGAGATGAGCAACAATTCTAATAACCTTTTCTTAAGCAGTGCATTTGTGAACGGGGACAAACTGTCCAGATAAATATTTCTAGCTTATGCTGCTGCTTCTTTGCTCAGGTAAACAAAATACATGAACTCTTGTAAGTGGTTGTAGGTCAGGAAAATGGCCCTAGTAACTTTTAGAAAAGGACACCAATGCGTTTTTTTTCTGGCCCCATTCAGGTTTATTGCACCATTTCAGATTTTCTTTACACTTCTACTTTCATATCTGATTTCAGACATGAAGCAGGGGAATGATCAATCCACATAATGTCTGAGACTGCAGCGTTTGAGGGCAATGTGAATGGAGAGCAGATGCTGCTTCCCTGCTTTGCCAAAGGTGCAGACATGAATAATCCCAACAATGTCCTGCCTAGATAACCGACAGGGATGTTCCCAGACTGCCAGATGCCTACTTAATACTGCAGAGAAGAGGCAGTCTAGAAGGTTCCTAGAGTGTATGGAGGTCAACTTCTTATCTCTGCTGTTACGTGAGCCTACCAGGGGTGCAGCCCTGCTTGACCTGCTGCTCACAAATAGAGAGGGGCTGGTGGGAGATGTGGTGGTCGGAGGCTGCCTGGGGTCCAGTGGCCATGAAATTACAGAGTTTTCAATATATGGAGAAACCAGGAGGGGCATCCACAGGACCTCCACAATGGACTTCCAAAGGGCAGACTTCAGCCTATTTAAGGAACGAACTCAGAATGTTCCTTGTGAAACATCTCTTAAAAACAAAGGAGTCCAGGAAGGTTGGACCCATTTCAAGAAAGAACTCTTGAAGGCACTGGAGCAAGCTGTGCCATTGTACCTGAAGATGAGCCGGTGATGGAGACAGCCAGACTGGATGGGCAAGAAGAATTAAAGATAAAAGAGAGAGTATATCACCTTTGGAAAAAATGGGAGGTTTCCCAGGAAGAATTCAAGGATGTTGCTAAGTCTTGTAGAAAAAAAATTAGAGAGGCAAAAGCCCATTTAGAACTTAGGCTGCCAGTGCTGTTAAGGAGAATAAAAAATGTTTCTATAAATATATGAATGGCAAGAGAAGGGGCAAGGACAACCTCCAGTTCTTATTAGAGAGGGGAATATAGTGACAAGGGATGAGGAAAAGGCAGAAGCGTTTAACACCTTCTTTGCCTCAATCTTCACTAGTGGGACAGGTTGTCTCCAGGACAACTGAACTCCTGAAGTGGCAGATGGAGTCAGAGATGAGTATAGTTCCCCTGTAATCCAGGAGGAAGAAGTAAGGGACCTGCTGGGCCACTTGGATGCTCACGAGTCCGTGAGACCAGATAGGATCCATCCTAGAGTGCTGAGGGAGCTGGCAGATGAGCTGGCCAAGCCACTCTCCATCATTTATCAACAGTCCTGGCTCACTGGAGAGGTCCCTGAAGACTGGAAGCTGGCCAGTGTGATACCCATCCACAAGAATGGACGGAAGGAGGAGCCAGAAAACTACAGACCTGTCAGCCTGACCTCAGTGCCAGGCAAGGTCATGGAACAGGTCATCCTGAGTGCCATCACAAAGCACCTACAGGATGGCCAAGGGATCAGGCCCAGCCAGCATGGGTTTAAGAAGGGCAGGTCCTGCCTGACCAACCTGATCTCCTTTAATGATCAGGTTACCCACGTGGTGTGTGGGGAAGGCTGTAGATGTAGTCTACTTGGACTTCAGCAAAGCCTTTGTTACAATCTGCCACAAGAAGCTCCTGGCAAAGCAGGCAGCTTGTGGCTTGGACAGATTCACTCTGATATGGGTCAAGAACTGGTTGAAAGACCAGTCCATCAGTACCCCAAGTCCTTTCTGCTTGGTTGCTCTCTGTCAGATCACCCCCCAGACTGTACTGATAATGAGGATTGTCCTACTGTAGGTTCAGAACCTTGTACTTGTCCTTGTTGAACAATGTAAGGTTCATCTGGGCCCACTTCTCCAGCTTGCCCAGGTCCTTCTAGATGACATCCCATCCCTCTGACACTTCCCAGCTTGGTGTCATCTGCAGATTTGCTGAGGGTGCTTTCAATACCACTGTCTATATCATTGATGAAGAGATTAGACAGCAATTCATTTGGTGTAGTGAATATTCTGAGAATTTAGTTTTATGTGTTATAAAATATTTAAAGTGAAAGTGCTGGAAATGCCCTTGGTCACTCCATGTGTTTTCTGTCTGCTTTCTGTCACTAGTCTTTGCAAGACAGCAAACAATAGGTAAGTATCAAAAGCACTACAGAAGCCTCTTAAATGGGAGAGGAGCAAGGGAGTGTTAACCTGTAGCCAAGATGTAGAGTTACTCCAGTAGTAGAAGACTAGCAAATGAACCCCCACTCTCCCAGGACCCATGAAGCTTTTAGCAGCACCAAACCAAAGCTCAGGTGCTATAGCATATAACCTGAGGACATGATCACTGCAAGATCTGTAGCTACAGGATATGATCTCAGGCCAGTTTTGTTTTCCTTTTCTACCTGATGGTCCGACCAAACTCCTCCAAACTTGAAACAGTTTCTGAGCAATAGGAGCACTCCTGTTTCCTAAGCAACATATTGATGTAGATGTATCTTAGGAGCTTGTCTGAGGAGGCAGATCAGTGTGAAGTTAAATAACACTGCTGAAAAAGTAGATCAATTCCCTTCATTGCAGCATGTATATATACATGAGTAGAAACACAAGCCAGAGAAGAGGTACAGTGGTGTACCTGAGCCGTTCCCCTGACTTTGCTTCTTGCTGATAGCTGGGCTTAGAGCAGCTCCTCCTTTCCTTTCACCTTTACACTGACTGGGAGCTGCATGCTGAGGTGCGTGTTCTGTGAGGTAAACAGATGGAGTAAGTAGGAGTGTACCTACAAAAAAGTGATTCCCAGCAGCAGGCCAGCTTTTGCTGTGAATTGCTTGTGTGGTCCTCTCATCTACTGTTTTATCTGAATGGCTCAAATGCATGGTTCATTTCATTGTGTATCTTATCTAGCTAAAAATAAATTGGAGTTGGAGAGCAAATTTGCTTAGGAATACCTTCCATTTGTTCCACTAGGTGTGTCAGTCTGCATATGATTTATACTTTACTTCCTAAGCCAAAAAGCATTAGTTTTCTCTGAACATCTGGCTGGCATCTGTGAAATCTGCACTACGCATCATTAATCAGAATATCATTGTGAGGTTTGGTAATGGCAGATAGATAGGGCAAGTTCACTGTATTAATGCAATAATGCTCACTGGGGTACTGCAAAGCTACAGTTTTCACTGTGAACTCGAAAAAAAAATAATTACTTTAATAACAGCCTAGAGTAAAGAGTGGTATTTATGCTTAACAAAATCGTCTAATGAACATCTGTCTTCATTACTACTAGCTTGCTTTGTACAAAGTAGATACTATATGCTTAATTTCCTGTCTTAAGCTATTGTTTACTATTAATGCATTAGTAACTTACATTTGTGTCAACATATGCTACATATGCGTATGTGTATATATCAGTGTGTGTTTAGGTATATATATGTGTGCATAGAGAAGAACAGAGGGGTATACTGCTATTGATATATGGATCCATTTATCTCTCTCTCTAAATATAAACACACATATAAACACACCTCTAGTGGGAGGTGTCCCTGCCTGTGGCAGAGGGTTGGAGCTGGATGATCCTTGAGGTCCCTTCCAACCTAAACCATTCTATGATTCTATTCTATGATTCTATATACACATATACATATATATACTCTAATCCTACTAAACCTAAGACTCTGGAAGAAATTTATAAGTATAAATAAAAGTTTGCAGATGACACCAAGCTGTGGCAGGGTTGGAGGGCAGAAGGGCTCTGCAGCGGGACTTTGACCGCCTGGACAGAAGGGCAGAGTCCAATGGGATGGCGTTCAATGGCTCCAAGTGCAGGGTGCTGCACTTTGGCCACAACAACCTCATGCAGAGATACAGGCTGGGGTTGGAGTGGCTGGAGAGCAGCCAGACAGAGAGGGATCTGGGGGTGCTGATTGATACCCGCCTGAACATGAGCCAGCAGTGTGCCCAGGTGGCCAAGAGAGCCAATGGCATCCTGGCCTGCATCAGNAGGTGAGGAGAAAGTTCTTCACTGAGAGAGTCATTGGACACTGGAATGGGCTGCCCAGGGAGGTGGTGGAGTCGTCGTCCCTGGAGCTGTTCAAGGCAAGGTTGGACGTGGCACTTGGTGCCATGGTCTAGCCTTGAGCTCTGTGGTGAAGGGTTGGACTTGATGATCTGTGAGGTCTCTTCCAACCCTGATGATACTATGATACTACTATGATACTATGATAATTTTAAGTATAAGTTATGCATGCTTATTTCTCAGTGCATGCATGTACGTGTATATGCACACAAAATAACCAAATATTTGCCTTTCTTACCTGAATTTCCATTTCTCGGTTAACAAACCAGCTGTTATGTAAGAGATCCTTTGACTCCAGCAGGATCAAGACAATGAATCTACTGCCTAATCTTCCTAATAGAACTGATTTGCTTAATTGAAAAGACTCTGTTTTCCAACACATAATAGTGGACAGTGACCAAACCTAATGTGTGCCTAAATTTCTACTGTAATAAATGGTGACTTGAATGCAAGTCTCTCCTCCTGTTCATTCCACATGTACATATTTCCGAGCTTTTTTCTGTTATATGATCATCAAAGAAGAGATGATCATATATTTACATGTCTATAAAATTGCAGTTGAAAGATTTCTAGTTCTACGGCAGGTGAACATAAATATGCCTTGGATGAACTCAGAGGACAAAATTAGAGGGTGTCTGCAATGTGTTTTACATGCAGAAAATCAGTTAATTTTCTACCACTTAACAGAGCTGTGTGAGATATATTTTAGACATAGTTTGAATAAGTGACAGTGTAGATTGTGCTTGAAAAATAACAAATATTCCACATTTCACATAGCAAAACAACTGGTTTAAATATTTCCTCTTTTTACTTTACCAACATTTTGTAAAAAATCAATTTATTTCATAGTGTATTTCCATATTTTAAGTACAAAACATCTCTCTCTCATACATAAGCATGTCTATCATAATTTAAGACCCTATGCAGAAACATTAAGAAATTTGAGATGAATTGGTGGTGGAGGTGTATTTTGTATTGATGTTTTTGTTATTTTCTAATGCCAAAAATGCCAATTGGGTTATAATTAGCTTTAACCATCGTTTACACAGGACAGAGCTTTCTCTTTTTACCTGAATCCAAGAAGCTCTTAAAGATATTTTTGTTCTCAGCATTTGAAAATGTCAAAGAACTCCTGGAATCCTTGATGAGGAGGAAGTAGTTGGCAGTAAGTAGCAGAGACCTCATATGCCTTTCGTTCCCAGAATTAGTGTCCACCTTCACTACATTTAACCCTGATTTTTTTTTTTTCTAAACAGCTGCTTTCCCACAAAGGCTGTTTAGAACCCAAGGTGTTTATTTCAGGAATGACAGTGGTAGAGGACACTACTCCCTGTTCTCTCTCCCACTACACTCACTAACCTACAGATACTGTGGAAAAATACACACTGATTCTGTAAGGATGAGTCATAACTAACTTAAAATATATATAAGTTTGTTGTTTGTTTGTTTCTGGAATTTTGCTGACTTATATTCCAACATGGAAACATGCTTATCTGAAGTGTATGGCTAAGCTATTGCTACATGTAAGGCCTAGCACTGTTTGGTTAAGTGCAAGCAGGCTGAATGTCTGTAGTCATGCAGAATCATTTATTAAGAGTTTATAGCTTTCTATTCCTTTATGTCTAGATGTCACTTACATGTCTCAGCTGCCAAATTAATTTCAGGTGCTATTCCAAAGCCTTGCGCTGTTTTCCTGGTGATTTATACTGACAATTGTATTAGAGTATTGGACTAAGAAATACCTCTTTTCCTGGACTAGGAATCAAGGAGGCAATGAAATGAGTTTAGTGGTGGATTTCAATAAACCAGAGATTTTTTACAAAGAGATACATAACTCTATGCCAAGAAATCCTTTCTCAATAAGCTAAACATTGTTCCTTACAGACATTCATATCCTCACATTAAATTCCTTTTGTTCCGTAATTTCTTTGTAAGCTAGCAATAAAATGCACGTGCCTCCTATAAACTACTATTTTGACAGGTGAATTTAAAGTTATTACTTTGGCAATATTAGTCCCAAAATCAAATTCTTTAAAATTTGATCATGTAACAGAAATAATTTGACCTCAAATCTACCGGCTCTGCAGAATTGTAAGAGAGTTTACAAATACATAAATCTGGCATGGAAGGTTCTTTGTGTACAAGACTTATCAGTGTTTGAGAGTAATTTCTGAAATAAACAACCATAGCTATTAATTCTAATTGGTACTAGCTCCTCGGAAGTAGTCTATTCCCAAATCCAAAACCACATGTGAACTGCTATAATAAATCCAATAGGTATTATAATCATATTGAAAACTCTCAACAGAAGGTTGTCCTGATTATGTCAAAAACATGGATCAATGGAAATAGAAGATTAGTTTAATGTTCTGAAGTCATCCGTCATTTCCTGATCTCAAGGCTGTCATGCAATAAAGCCTAACCTGCCTTAATTAGCTGAATAATTAATTACTGTCCATCACCAGCAAAAGCAATAAAAAGTAGCATTCAGATTTTTGACAATACTAACTGGGACAGAGCACCAGAGGCTGAGCTCTTGATCTGCTCAGTCTCTTCCAATGCTATTCCATGACTCCATAATGCCGAAATGAACAATGAGTCCATGCTTGTTTCTCTAATTTTGTAAACAGCTTCTCTAAACCTATTGTCATGAATCATCAACCATTTTACAAAACCAGCTAACCTCATACACCTATGTCATATGCATTTAGCTTACCTTATGCTAGAAATAGTAGCTTTTTGACATATAGAAGCCAGTTTGGGAGTTTCAGGACAGCCTGATTCTTCATGAAGTCTGTAGAGTTCTATGTGACCTATGGTGATTGTCTGACTTTGAAGCACCAGTTCATAGCTTCTTCAGCAATTGGCCTGACTTTCCTTTCATAGAATCAAGCAAGCTTTCTCTTTGACTCTCAAAGACATTGAGATGGTCATTACAGAGCATGGTCATTAAATAACATAAGGGGTTATGCGTATTTCTTTGTGCAATAAGACAAAGCANCTGGGGCTGTTCAAGGCAAGGTTGGACGTGACACTTGGTGCCATGGTCTAGCCTTGAGCTCTGTGGTGAAGGGTTGGACTTGATGATCTGTGAGGTCTCTTCCAACCCTGATGATACTATGATACTATGATGATACTACTATGATAATTACTAGGCACAACCATCAGATGCTTCTGCATTTACAGATATTAATCTGTTTGCATTTAAAAACACAAAAATAAAAGCAAAGATTGAAATCTGAAATTTCTGGGTGTGTTTAGGTGTTCCAGAAAACTAAATCTGAGTAGAGGAGAAACTGAAATATTCAGTAATAGAGAAGGAGAAAGTTGAATAGTAATAACAGACCAATTGTTAGAGGAGGGACACAAAGGAAAGTGTCTCTGACTGGGACAAAGAAATAACCTCTCTGTTTGGAAGAGTGCTGATGACTATACACGTGGATGGCAGCCTAGACCCTACCATAAGAACCTCATGGGAAAAAAAAAAAAACAACAACATTCATGGACTACAACACAGTTTAGGAGACAATGTTTTAGTTTTAAGACTTACTTTTTTTGTACTGAAATTATAATTTATGGCTTTAAATGAAGACTGCCAGGATATTGTCAAAGCTCCCCAACCAATTTTTATGAAGAAGGATCTTTTAATGCTTCACTGAGACCAGCGTTTCTTTCACAAAACTCTTCACTTACCACCTTACCACCTACTGCCTTTTTACTTTTCTCATCACCATCTTCCAATCAACTTTAGTTATCATCTAACAAGCTTCAAACCATTATGTCTCTTTTCAAAGTAAAATGCTGGTAGCATGACAGTAAAATTGGACAACATGACTGAAGTTCATGACATGAAAGTGACGGGATGTAAACAAAATGTTTTAATGTTCAAATAAGTGCTGTAGCAGACATGGAGAGAAGACAGCTGGGGATGTCCACATAACACCAGATCCCCAAGATGTTACCTGTTCCAGCAGCAGCTGTAGCGCAGCCACTAGCAGCCCTTTCCTGTGTATGACCCAGACTGGTTTGTGAGTGACAGCCTGAGTTTCTGAGAGGATGTATACCTCACCTCTGGAGAGAAAATGTGAATTGCTCACCTCAAATCCACAGTTGTCTTGGAACATGTGTGAAATCTTGTGGTTAAAGACTGAGATGAAAAATATGGCGTTTGCTAGTTCAGGAAGGCTGATCTTCTGCTACGGTGTTCTTCCATGGATTTGGGTCTGAAACTATAGTATTTCTACCTCATTTTGCACTGCTGTCACTCAAATGCTGCTGTGAGTGCTCAGTCTAAGTTCAGATTCAAAACAAAAGTGTCATATGACCTTGTTAACCTAGTTTCTGCTCAGAATTAATATTAGTGTGATGACTTGGATTATCTCCCCAGATAATCACAATATGGCATGCAATTTTGAACATCATGTTTGTTTGACTCATGGGAAATGGAAATAAAGAATTGCCTGGAGCATTGTGAATACAAATACATTACCTCTTTGGCAGTGGTCACTTTGTATTACATTATGACAATTTTATTAAAGGCATATCAAAACCAATTAAACATGTTTATAGAATTCCACATCTTTTGCCAAGTTCTGCTATCTAAAATGGGCATTTACACAGTATTGCTGACAGACCTTTTCCTGGATTAAATTACAAATTCACAATTGTGTGCATCCTTTTGATTAAAAGGAAATACAGGTTCTAAAATGTATTCTGCTGTACCTTGAAACCTTATTCAGTTGTGAAGTTATATTGATTAAAACAGATCTATAAAGATTTAAAATGGATAGATAGAATTCAAGCAGTCATACTAAACAGGTGAAATTTAGTTGGAAGATTTCATGATGGATTTACATTATTAAAAACTGAAAATATTATGTGTAATTCTGATACCTTTCTCAGCTCTGGCTCGAATTTTAGGTTAGTATTTGAGAAAGTCAGTTTATCTATTGTATAATTACATGATGCTGAATCGGCATGGATTATTTCTGAGGATAGGTAGCTAATCTTCATGTCAAATACTGTAATTGGCTAAACTGTTAGGTATAATTAAGTTGTAAACATGTTATTTATTTTGTCGTGAACACTGATGTTGTTTTGAAATCTTTCTAGGCTTATTAGAAGATTACATAGTTCTGCCAATATAAATCTGCACAGTTATTAAAAACTTTGTGAAATTAACTGGCTCTGCACCAGAATTTCTATATTTGTGATCAAAATACATAGTAAGAATACATACCTGTTGACTGTAAGACTGTTTCATGAGTACAGGCACTTTCTCTCTCCACAGGAGAAAGCAAACCCTGGCCCTTCCACTTCTGGGATATTTTTTTTCAGTAATGGAATATTTACATCTTACACTTTTCTATTAGCCCAAGGGACCACCACTAGTGACTGGTCACCAGCTTTATTTAACTTCATTCACCACCACTCTTTGGGCCTGACCATGCAGACAGTTTTTTACCCAGTTGAATGTCTACCTATCCAAGCAGCTGGTTTCTCCAGGAGGATGCTGTGGGAAACAGTGTCAAAGGCACCTCACCAGCAACCTCAAATAGAAAGATTATTCAATTTAAACAGAAAAGGGGAATTACAGTCACATATTCTTCAATATAAAAATACGTACAGAGCCAAGGTGAAAGCTGTTAACTGCTGAAAATGACAACTCATTTTGCCACTTTCCAGGAGGTAATGGCCCCAGAATCATTGCTCATAGTTTTTACTATGTTTTTACTTTTGTCTTCTGGAGTTTGAATAATTTCTTTCATTATTTTCTGAGCTGAAAGAGACGCCAGAGATGTAACATTGTATCTTAAGTGTGATTTAAGACAGTCTTCATTATTTTGCTGGTTTTCTTACATTTATAAGGCTATAATGCTTATTCAGACAGTTAAGTCTTAGTAAATCTTACCATGATTTAAAAGGGGGGGGGGGGGGAAATAAAATTGTTTGTTTGGTTTTTTTTATTTACAGGCCCCAGTATAGTACAGTATACTAGTATAACTAGTATAAGTCAAGAATGAAGATACTTACTAATATTTTTTTGAAAGGACTGTCTTTTTCCCCCCCTTCCCTTTATAACTGTTCCTTTCTAGTCATTTTATGAGAGGATTAGGAAGTCAGGTGTCATAAACACCAAAAAAAAGACAGTCATACATATCCCAAAAAGCACTAACAAATAGAGTTTAATTATTTCATAATATAGTCAATTAAGGTCAGCTATAATTGTAGTAAATAAATGTCCATTTTTTATTTATACATAATCTTACCAATGATACATTCTGAATCTGAGGGAAAAAAGATCAGAAGAATATTTCCTTCCTTGATCTATTGCATGTATATACACATCCAACTAGCAGCTTTAGAGAACTAACTACAGGCAATGAAGTGATCCATGCACCTTCAGGAAACCATAATCAAAAAGTAAATTCTCTATATTCATTTATCGATTAAAAGCCTGTTGCCTAGTTACAGGTTAACTGTTACATGGAGCTTGGTAGAGACATAAGAGTCCAGTCTGGGCAATGCCCTGTGTACTGTAACACTCCAAAATCTCCTTTGCAATGTAGAGGGGATTATTACTGATGACTGTTTACAAGACAATTTATTATTTCTAGGAAGTGAAAACAAAAAAAACCCTTGTTTCTGAACGGCTATTGCTGTGAGAAAGTTGATCTATGAGAAGCACTTTTCTGCTTAAAAGTGGGAAACAAAATGATTCTCCTCTCCAGCTGCAGTTTGTAGAGCACACTTCTCTTCTCTTCCAATCTGGGACAAACCCCTGCAGCTTTTTCCATTGTGCCCTATGTGCCACAATGCTACCAAGCAGTTGCTGATTTTTAAAAACTGAATTCAAATTCTGAAGAACTTTAACTGACATTCCATCTTGAAGCAACTTAAAAGACAATAGCAACTAGAAAAATGCCTGGATGGTATTAAAGAGAGTGAACCACAGAGATACTGTTTCTGCCTTCAAAAAGAAGAGAAAAAGTTGCTCTCAAATATTTTCAATATTTGCACTAATGGCTGTTCAGCTAACATTTCCACTTAGCAAACAGTTTCATTCCATTGCCCACCTGAATAACTATGGTTATTGCCAAACCAATTGCTAAAGTCTGCTGGCACTTTTCAAGTAAGCCGTTCCTTCTCTTTCCCAAGGTTATGGGTTTCTCAGCTTTATCTCTTGGCCTAATGAAGATGCAGTCTTGGCTGCAGATCTCATCCCTCTTGTAAGTTATTACTTTGTCCTGACTAAAGCCTTTTCTTTACAATCTTCTGGTGAAATCACACCTGTCGGGATTCCAAAAGAGATGAACATAAGCGTTTGAATGTTCCTTTTTTAATAGAAGACAAGAACATTCTTATAAGCTGCATTTGCATAGACCAGTCTGCAGGAATTTCCCTCCCTAATGTTCTTTTTGTACTGATCTACCCTGTCACTGATGGTAGAGCCTTACACAAGCATAGCATAATTCCACAGCAATCCATCCCAAGTATCAGTACCCTGACTATTTTCCTCATTGCACCTGATAATCTGATCTTTTTTCAGTATGGCATATTCCTGCATTTTCCTTGAGATCAATTTCCTTATTGGCTTATTACCATGCATTAATATTTATTTCATACCTTATGGTCCTTTATTGCAGAATTTACTAATGTATTTGAATCTGCAGTGAACTCCATTTGCACTCTATTAGGTAGGTACATAAATGACTCCAGTCTTTCTGAATCTGATTACATTTTACATTGTCTTTTATTATTTAATGAGACTTCCAGTTCAGTATCATCAAAAAACCTTGCCTGTGACATTAGCTGCTAGAGCTTTGCTCTCTTCTGCCTTCTTTGAGCAAATTGGTCAGACTAAATATCTTGTCAGGTTCAAGAATCTTCAGTGTTCTCAGAAACACTCTCCAGAAAAACAAAAGAATAAAAAAACAGGTAGAAAACAGTCTCAAATAAGTGAAAATTGAGAGGAGAAAAGTTTGCCTGATTAATTTCAATTGTTAGAAATGTTATATATTGCAGAAACCATGATTTAACTGGGGCAATTAACAAGGCAGAAATTATAAAATATGTACTTGTTTTTTATTTCTGGGAATCTCTGTCCACAACTATATACAAATTAGTTGATTTTGGGTTCAAATTCAGTCAGGAAAATCTTTACAAGGACGCTTATGGGCAAGTCATTCATTTAGGAGAATCAGAAAATTGGAAAGGTTTAGCCACAAAATGGCTTTGCCCCACTTACAAATAGGTAGCCTGGAGCCCTAGGGAAAGTCTGTTCTACTGACTGCGGTGGAGTAGAAATGTCAAGGTAGTCCCTGGCTCCTTTGTGGCAGTGTTGGAACTGCTCAGCTGTTGAGAGGCTTTTAGATCTTCCCAGGGTGCTGGGAAAGAGACAGATGATCTCCGACCTGATCCTGGTTTCTCTTGGCACAGAGGTTTGCAGAGGTGCAGGCAGCACAATGTAGATGGCACTTCTCACCATGTTGTGAAGCACTTAATGCCTTCTCCTGGGAAACCTGAGGCATTTAAGTTTCCGTAGTTCAAGCCCAAAACATCAGAGCTAAGCTGTTCTGAAGCACAAGGCAGAGCAGAACACATTGTCCAAGAGCAATGAGGCAGAGGCAGCCAGGCAGAAGCAGCACAAGTACTTGCAGCTTAGCTTTATTTATATCATTTCCCTGAGTGTAATGGCTCATTTGGCCACAGAGCTTCACCAATCAAAACGGCATTTGCAACACTGACCATATTAGGTGAACCCAGGACTTGTTCACCCTTATTTGGGCAAGACATCAAGGACCTAAACACCTGTGGGTACCTGTTTATCACTTTGGGAGAGGACATAATGGCTCAAGCCTTTGTTTTCCTCCAGCCCTTGCTTCCCCATCAGCAGAAGGGTGGGACAAGCCAGGACATCTAATAGACCTATTAGCCTTCCAGGACACCCCACCCCCTCGGCCCTGTGCATTGCAAAAAGATAATTTGTTCTGTGAATGGGAAAACTGAATTCTGAAAAAATAGGACCAAGTCATGCATTTCTGAAAAACACTGTAAGTATACTCTGGTTTGTATGATTATGATTAAAAGGCAAAGAAAAAAAATGCTGCTTTTTCATTTTTCTGGTGGCACTATTTGCTCTTATCCTCAGAGCTGGTATCTTTAGATAAAAAAATAAGTAACTATTTTGAGAGAGGAGAAGGGGAAAGAGAGACAGAATTAGAAGGGAAGATTTGTGGAAATAAATGCTTTTATCCTGAGGTAACAAATGAATTTGTGAAATTCAAATTCTAGCTAAACACCAAACATTTATGCAAATTACAATATTACAACATTTCAAGGTGAAACTGCTTTTATGTTACTCAGAAAATTCACATTTTCCCAATTCCCTCTGACTGCAGACAAACCTTGTCTTATAAAGCTTTGGCTAGCTGGCAAAGTGAGATGTTCAAAAGTAGCAACAGAAAGACCAAATGTAAGAGATATGTGTTATCATGTCATTGTTCATCATCCCTGCAGGCCAGCATTAGAACACTATACATTAGCAAATACAGTCAAGGACCTCAGCACACATAGGATGAATCAACAATTTACTGAAAATCTAAATTGTCAGGACACGATTTATTTTGTTCACAGTAGCTGACAAGCAAAACTTTCCCAATTTGATTCTCGAACTTTCTCCGCCACTAAATCTGAGCTACTGAAAAAAGAACCAGAAGTCATCTGAAATGGAGTGAGAATCCTTCCTTTCTCTGCCAAAGGCAGCAGAAGCCCACCTGTATAAACTCTGAGTGTAATTCATTGGATTGCAGCAACTCTTTCTGAGAAACTTTGTTCTTTAGAGATTCTAGAAGTTAATGTATACTTCTAAACATTGTGGTGAGATTTCAGTAAAGTTACTGTGAGGTAACTGATTTGTTTGTTTGTTCATTTTTTTGTTTGTTTGTCTGTAAGATTACCTTATTTAGGAAATAAGAAATCCTAGAGGAGAGAGGATTTTCAACTCTAAGAAGAGAATTCTGGGGAAAGTTATATTCTCCTCATGCTCTTACAGCCTTGAATTTTTCTGGGTACTCGAATTGCTTTATGTACAAGGCAATCCAAAACAAAGAGGCCTCCTTTTGGCTTTTTTTTTCCCCTCAGTACTTCTTTAGTTGCTGAGTAATCTGTGTGACTTGCAATGATTTTTTGATACTTGATATTTTCATCACAAATGTATTCATGTATTGAAAATTCATATAGTGCATATGTAACGAAAACAGATTATGTATAGCTTAATCATAATTTATATATAAGTTATTAACTTATATATGTCATTATTGATTTTTTTTTTCAAATACCTGTTATCATCTGAGAAGTCCCATTTGATGATAAGATGAACTGTGTCCAGGATCTGAGTGATTGATTCGTTTGAAGAAAACATCAGAACGATGATCAGTTTGGATGGCACTATCTACTATATAAGAACCTGTTTCTAGTCAGACCTAAGAAGTGCGATACAGGAATTATGGGATTGGATAAAGGGGTGGAATGTCATAAATTTGCAACCATAGAAGAGTTAAAAATCCTCTAGGGACTAGTGGAGTCTAGAGGTGAACACACAAAAGTGTAACATTGTTATTCAATCCCACAATTCTGCTATCTCTTTATAAGCTGGCAGTAAGGTGACCTTGTTCTCCTTTCTTCTCCCTCCTGCCAGCTGTCTCTGCAGAAGCTAATTATCTAGGTAAACATGTAAGGAGTGGGCCTGTTTATGGCCTCCAGAAGCCTTGCTTTGGGCCTATGGGTGGCAGAGGCAATGGGGTAAGGTAAGAAGAGAAGCACTGGGGATTGTAGATTAGTTTGGGGTTGGGGGAAGGTTTAAAGGGGTTGTTATATACCCTGTATATGCTCTGTAATTTTTTGGACCTTTCTTTTAAAAAGTAATTCTGTGTTTCTTTTCCAGTTAATTTGAGATTGTCTCATGCTGTCCACTCTTTTAAAAAAAACTGACAACTGAAAATTCATATAGTGCATATGTAATGAAAACAGATCACTTCAAGTATAGCTTAATCAGGTGCAAGACAGCAAATGGAAGAAGAAGCTCACATGACAAAACTAATGCTTTCTTCACATTGTGTTGGTTCTGGCTTCAAAAGATTTATGTCAGGTAGACTATAACTACCAAAAAAGTTGCTGATCTGGGCAACTTCTTTGGAATAAGCTTTTCTTCTTACTTTTTTTCCCCTTCTCACAAATGGTCAGATGGCTAAGTGTCAAATGACTCAAGAGAAGAATATTAATTAAGAAAATTGAACACCTGCTCACACCCTATGGGTCCTAGTGGAATTTAGTACCATGATTTAAGTTAAGTATACACTTGTTTTCATAAATATGCATGAAATTAAGGATATTATCATTATTCACACTTCTAAAAGAAGAATATTGATGGTCCAAGGAAAAAAAAAGTTCACCCTGAATTTAACCTCTTCTAACACTAGACACTAACACTGATATCTAGAGAAGTCCCCAGTCTCTTTTGGGAGTGAATACATGGGGCTGACAAGATTGCTGAAGTCCAGACACACTTGTCACTATTTTTCTTGTATTTTCTGAACTCTGCTGTATAACTGCATATAAAATTATATTCTGTATTTTAAACCTGAGTCTGCTTCTAATAGCCTCTTGAATTTTGAAAAAAAAAAAAAAAAGTTATGTAGATTAAAGTTAAAATATTTGAAGAAGGCATAATATGGGTACTGAAATATTACTTACATAATTTAACACTAAAACGTCATACTTGAAAATTAATTTTCACTATTTCAGAAAGCCTAAACAGCATGATTTTTCAAAGCCTTTACATCAAAAGTGGACAATGGTGCAACCTGCAATCTCATATCGAGTACTCCCTTCTTTCTGCTCCGTCCTGGCAAGTGGTGGCATCTAATCAGTAGAAGTATCTCTCTCTGTATCATGTTCAGTGAAAAAAATACAGTTGTGGGTTTTTCATACCTCCTTGTCCCTTTTGGTGTCAGTATCTGCTGTGGGGAAAAGACATCCAGATATGCACAAATCCATCTCTTGCTTAATCTGTTACTTCATGGATAACTCCCTCTTGCTATCTGCTATGTGTATATATATAAAGTAATTTTTAGACTTACATAGATGATATTTATTTATGAAATTTGAGACTGCAAGTTTGTGTTTCGGAAGTAGTTCACATTCATTCTACTTAGAATAGATTATGGAATTGAGAGCCTGCTTTCAAACCATCCCAAAAATGTTAAAGCCATTTTCAGCTTCATAAAAGAATGCTTGTATTTTCTGCTGACACAGGGAGGCAATCGGAAAACAACAATCTTCTATTTTCTGTGAGGCTTTTGATGTGGGCTTTTTAAATCTATTTCCTTGTTTGTAGGGTTTTCATGTGTGTTTGGGGAAACTAAACAAAGCAAAGATAAAAGTTATCTGGAAAATAGAAACCTAAAAAATACAGAAGAATTTCTGATCTAAGAAGTAGCTAGCACTATGGCTCAAAAAAGTCTCACACAAGTCTGAGACGGCTGCTGGTATTAGTTCTTTGGACAAAACTGCTGACAATTTCTGTCAATTGTTCTGGGTTCATTTTTCAATGTCTGATCTTATCCAGCTGTGTTTAGAAAGATCTGTGGACACCTAGCTCTTTCAGGCAGATCATGAGAAAACAGCACTGTGATGGCCAATTTAGTGGAAAGAAAAACAGATGTTGGAGGCTGCCTCACCCCTGTCCTTAGAAGAATTCTATACATTTGAGATATGGGAGCAAGCGCCACCAGTCAAACAGGATAGCACACATGAATTGCCTGGGCTTGCCAAGCAACTCGGGCTTTGCCAGAGGGGTAGATCTGTGGTGTCTTTTCCTCCAGTGAACACCCTGCACCTGGTAAAGGAGACACAGCAGATACCTCTAGGTGTCCCCAGGCCTATGGACTAGGCTGTGGGGCTCTCCAGGTGCAGATGGGACTCTCCATTTGCAAAGAGGAGCCACACTTTTGCAAGACTTTTTGAAGGCTGCCTCTCCTGCTTCACTGACAGCAGTTAACCCAGAGCCCCAGGGTTTAGCAAAGGGTTATGTAAGGAGCAACAGCTTAGTAGGAGGAGGTTTGGAAAGTTATTGGAAATCAGTTTAAAAAGAATTGGGAAAGATGTGGATTTGAATGCGATTTATCTTTTAGGACGAGAAGCAATGGGTGTAAGTTGCTGCAAAAGAGGTTCTGCCTCGACACAAAGGGGAACTTCTTTACTGTAAGGGTCACAGAACACTGGAACACGTTCCCCAGAGAGGTTGTGGGGTCTTCTTTGGAGACTTTCAAGGCCTGTCTGGATGTGTTCCTGTGTGATCTGTGTTAGGTAGTAGTGTCCTGCTCTGGCAGGGGGGTTGGACTCCATGATCTCCTTGGGTCTCTTCCAACCCCCAACATGCTGTGATCCTGTGATCCTGTGAAAAGGGCTTTGAAACACAGGACCACAGGATATTAGGGTTGGAAGGGACCTCCAGAGATCATCCAGTTCAACCCCCTCTGCCAGAGCAGGACCTAGTGCAGGTCACCCAGGAGCACATCTAGATGTGTCCTGAAAGTCTCCAGTGAAGGAGACTCCACAACCTCTATGGGGAGCCTGTTCCAGTGCTCCACGACTCTTACAGTAAAGAAGTTCTTCCTCATGTTGAGACGGAGCCTCCCATGCTGTAGTTTACATCCATCGCCTCTTGTCCTGTCACAGGGCACAAGTGAGGAGGGTCTGTCCCTTCCTTCTCGACACCCAGCCCTCATATATCTATGAACACTTATTAAATCCCCTCTAAGTCTTCTCCTTCCCAAACTAAACAGTCCCAGGTCTCTCAGCCTCTCCCCATCAGACAGTGCTCCAGCCTCTTAATCATCCTTGTAGTCCTCCATTGGACTCTCTCAAGTAGATCCCTGCCTCACTTGAACTGGAGAGCCCAGAAGTGGATGCAGTATTCCAGGTGAGGTCTCACTAAGGCAGAGTAGAGGCGGAAGAGAATCTCTCTCTGTTTGTACTGGTGCCATATATTATTCCTTCCCAGATGCAGGACTCTGGGTCGACGAAAAGCTCAACATGAGCCGGCAGTGTGCACATGCAGCCCAGACAGCCAACCGAGTGCTGGGCTGCATCAAGAGAAGTGTGGCCAGCAGGGCAAGGGAGGTGATTCTCCCCCTTTACTCTGCTCTCGTCAGACCCCACCTGGAGTACTGTGTGCAGTTCTGGAGCCCCCAATACAAGAAGGACATGGAACTGCTGGAGCGGGTCCAAAGGAGAGCCACGAAGATGATCAGAGGGCTGGAGCACCTCTGCTATGAGGACAGGCTGAGAGAGTTGGGGCTCTTCAGCCTGGAGAGGAGAAGGCTTCGAGGAGACCTTATAGTGGCTTTCCAGTATTTGAAGGGAGCCTACAGGAAAGCTGGGGAGGGACTATTTACACGGTCTAGTAATGTTAGGACGAGGGGGAATGGGTTTAAGCTGGAAGAGGGGAGATTTAGACTGGATGTTAGGAGGAAGTTCTTTACAGTGAGGGTGGTAAGGCACTGGAACGGGTTGCCCAGGGAGGTTGTGGATGCTTCCTCCCTGGAGGTGTTTAAGGCCAGGCTGGATGAGGCCTTGAGCAAGCTGCTGTAGTGGGAGGTGTCCCTGCCTATGGCAGGGGGTTGGAGCTGGATGATCCTTGAGGTCCCTTCCAACCTAAACCATTCTATGATTCTATGATTCTATGACTCTGCACTTACATGTGTGTCATGGATTTAGGTAATGTATCCTTCCTTGCAGTACAATTTATCAGATCAGAAAATGTCGGAAGTAAGATAAAGCTATATTTTACAGCAAAGCTGAATTTACAAACATATACATGAAACATATTTATATGTATTTACAACTATATACAAGTTAGAAATAATACAGAGATCCAAACTTCCCCCATGATCAAAGACAAAGCCCAGAAGGGGCCAATGCCAGCCTCTCTCTTCCCAGATAGAAAAGAATCAGCAAGGCTTACAAGTTATCTGGAAAACGTTAGTGGAGAAGTTAGAGAGGAGTGAAGGAACAGCAAACAGATTCATCGCCCAAAAGCCAAGAGAGAGTGATTGTTTGTATTTTGGCTTTTTATACCTCTTAGCAAACAAATGAATGATATAGACTTTATCATTATTTTCTTTTACAACCAATGCCCTGCTCATTCAAATTCTTCACTGAACTTTCATAAAAGTACCAATTTATCTTATTGGAATTTTCTGATAAGCCTTAGACTACTACATTTTGTTGAATTTCATTAGGTCCCTGTTTGCCCAGCTCTCCAGTCTGCCCAAGTCTCACTGAACGAATGCACAGCTTTCAGATGTATCAGCCAAGTCTCTGAGTTTGGTATGGTCAGCAAACTTGCTGAGTAGACTCTGTGTTCCCTCATCTATGTCATTGATGGAGATGTTGAATAGGACCAGACTCAGCACTAATCCTCAGGGAACTCCACTAGTCACAAGTCTCCAGCTGGACTTGGCACCATTAACCACCACTCTCTGCACTCTGTTACATAGCCAGTTCTTAATGCATCTCACTGTCTGCTCTTCTGTCACACACTTCCTGAGCTTGCTCACAAGGATGCTATGGGAGACAGTGTCAAAAGCCTTTCAAAATAGACTACATCCACTGGTGTCTCTGCATCTACCCATTCAGTTATAGCTTCACAGAATGCTATCAGTTTAGTCCAGAATGGTTTCCTATTGGTCAATCCATGCTCACTACTCCTGATAATCTTCTCTTCCAAATACTAAGAGATGACCTCCAGGATAAGCCACTCCATTTTTCTGACTACTGTAAAGTGGAGTGGCATAGATCGTAAGTGTGTTACACACACAATTAAACTCCATAGCCACTCATACACCTTTATGCTGTTTCACCATACTTGAGCTTTTTTAAAATTTCTACTTTGAAAAAGACAAAACACAATTTTCTTGGCATAGAAAATTCAGAGTCTTGGGACAATCAGAATGAAATTTCAAGCAAACTGTCCCCTGTTGTTTTTTGCAGCAAGTACCTGCAAAACCAAGACAACTGTACAAGGGCACATGGAGAGTTAGGAGAATTGGGCTTCCTCTTAGGGACCTATCCTGAATAAGAACACCAGAAGACTCATAATAATGTGCATATCTATATCTTCAAACTTTAGTCTTAATTTACACTAACAAAACTTGAAAAGAGTTTTTTAAGGTATAAGAAAAAAATACAGTTTTGTCATGTGGGAAAGCAAATATAAAATCCATTAAAGTTGAAAGTTAAATTAATGTGTATTAAAGCAATGATAAAGTGGCTAAAAACCAATTCCACAAAATCTCCTGATGTCTGCCTGGAACACAAGATCCTACTGGAAAAAAAACACATCAACAGCACTTTCATGTATCTAGATGACAGTTTTTTTACTGGAAAATAACAGGAATGAAGGTACTGTCTTTTTGATGGTGAACCTGTTATGAAGCCTTCTGTCATTTTAATTTCATTTTAATGACATGCTTATCTGACTTTACTAGGCTTTTTTTTCTCTCACAACTACCCTGCTTAGAGAAAGTGATTGCCCAATAGTCCATTTCATAAGGCATTTAGACACCTTAGCATTTATATAAACATGTCCTGCCAGAAAATGGATCAGCTCTTACTGCTGCATCTGACCATCTGTCAGGTATTTTTACTGCGAAGTTTAGGAGGGATAGATAAAGTCATTGTCAATGACTCAGCTTATTTAATAAAAATGACCCCATGGGACATATGTGAATAAAGAATGTTACTTTCCCTTGTTGCTACATTTTAATATTTCATCAGCTTTTTTCCTTCACTAGTTCTGTAATGTCTTAAGGAGATCCATGCTGGAAGGGAACTTCGGCTTTGATATTGTTAGTAACCTAAAGTCACCCACTATTATTATAGTCAATGCACTTACAGTTAAATCAATTGCATTAGGTCATGTCCCAAACAACTGCCAGTGGATGGAGACTTAAATCAAACAATGCTACAGCATTCACCAATGCTACATTGTTTAAGGAAAAATCTTCTATGAGAACAGATGAACATTCTTCATATTTGTGGGTTCAGTATTTTGTTTGTTTGTCTGACATTTTCCTGGAGTGGGGGTGTAAACTTCTTTATAGCAAGTAAAAGCATAAGATTGCCATTCTCAGTGTTACCTGGCTTTTGTGTAACCTTTTGAAACAGCAAATGAATTCTTACAGGCCCCTAATCTTGACTTTTGATTAAAGCATATGTCAGCCTTTTGTAGTAGAGTTTAACAATGTAGTAGATTTAAAAAAAAAATGAACTGCTCTTGAATGGTCTAAGTGTGTTCCCTGGTCAGAGTGGTTTGCCACATACATGTATAAAAATAACACACACATTCTTCCAGTGTGCAGCCTCTCTTATTCAGGCACTGGAGCTCAGACATGACAAACATACCATTCTCAGTATCACGGGCCTGAGACTGTGGGAATTGTTAAGGTGACATTGACTTCTCACCTACCTGACCCCACCCTTCACCCTACTTTTTTTAATCTTGCATGCTGTAGGACATTAAAGATACTTGACTAATACTGAAAAGCAGCATCTTTATCATATGAGCTAAAAGCTAAGAACAGACAGAGACTATGAAACGCAGCCTCGGAAATCTTATCTTGCTCCAGAACATGCCTGTGTAAGACCGCTATAGTTGTACATCTTGTCCCAATTAATTTGTAATCACAGAAAGAAGAAATTGCTTCTCATTAAAATTTTAAGGGAAACAATAAAATCACATAAAGAAAAAAAACATATATTGTCACGGTAGGCCTGATAGGCCATAATAGGCTTATCCTGGCTTGCCTAGACATGTTTTTCTGCTCCCCATATTTCTGTTTTGGGGAGAAGCAACCAGGGGAAAGAGGACAAAGAACTTAGAGCCATTGATTCTAAGGACTATGGTCTGCCCAGACTTGTTTACTTCTTGTGATCAACAAGATACACACTTTTCGCTCGTTCTTTGCTTTCCACAAATTTAGATAAAACAAGCCTATGTTTTCACCTAATACGGTCAAGCTTGGGTAGTTGCCATTCTGATTGGTTATTCTGTGTCCAAAGGCCCATTAGTCTCAGGCTACATTGATAGAAAGAGTTGAGCAGGTAACACAACATGATCTGGCATTGCATTTGTGCTTACTTGTCTACTGCTATTGCTTACTGCTTCAGTGCACCCTGAACTGCCTGGAAACTGTCTGACTCGAGTTTACCAGGAACTGGCTCTAAATGCCTCCATATGATTTGTCTGCATAGCCAAGATGACATTGTGTTAAGACTGTACCTCACAACACATCCTGCCTACACTTGATAGTCTCTTGCCAAGATGGGAAGTCCTTGAGATACATAGATTGTCCAGAGGAGCAAAGATGAGGTCAGAGATTGTATGCCCTCTTTCCCCAGTCTGTGAAGCCTGGGAGGAATCAGAAGCCCCAGTGACTGACAAGACAGTAACAAAGTTACCTGAAAGTGTTTGGGTACTATCTGAATCTCTAGCTACAGAAATAATATTTTGTGAGTAAATAGTTAAAGCCTCTTATAATTCACCATTGCCTTCTGCCATAAGCATAAAGAACCTTCCTGAGTCCATCTAGCGGGCAAGTGTTATATTGACTGCAAAAACCTTCTCTTCCAGTTATTTCTATATCTAGTTATTCCTTTGTATAAATTTTCCATGATTGTGCAGAGAACCAATTACTATTAAAATTAGTGGTTGGGGGTGGTGAGAGTTTTAAATACCAAAATCAATAAACAATATTAATTTTGAAAATGTCATCTTGCAACTAATTAATTACCCCTCCATTACACATATGTAATGAAATCTCACTGCTGGAGTTGAATAAAGCAACACAGAAGTCAATTCTTTTTCCTCAGACATAGCCTGTTTCACACAGTGTGCTAAGTTAAAATGAATTGTCAATGCACTTATCAATGCGCTTTTACCTATTTTGAGACCTATGAAAACAGAGTTGCCAATCTGTAACTGTCCAAGGATAAAACACTCTTCTTATTTCTTAGAGTCCACTATATGTGTTTCTTCTGGAGGAGGAAAAAGAAAAAGAAAAAAAAAGAAAAGAAGAAGAAAATGAAAAAGAAAAAGAAGAAGAAGAAAAAGGAA
>WAAF01006867.1:245981-257805 GCA_013400475.1 Tricholaema leucomelas | reverse complement strand
CTGAGAGGACTTTTAAGGATATATTTTTTTAAAACAAGGGGTTGTGGTAAATGAACAATAGGATTAATTTTTTAAGATAAAAATGCTTTTGGCACAAGAAGATACACAGCAGGAATTCAGTGGCTCATTACCTGGAAATCAAACATTTTATTCTGTGAAGCCTGTTAGTGTTTGTTTAGTCTGAAATGGGCTGCCCAGGGAGGTGGTGGAATCACCATCCCTGGAGGTGGTGGAATCACCATCCCTGAAGGTGTTCAAGAAAAGCCTGGGTGAGGCACCTAGTGCCATGGTCTGGTTGACTGGATAGGGCTGGGTGGTAGATTTGAGTGGATGATCTTGGAGGTCTCTTCCAACCTGGTTGATTCTATGATTCTTACAATGTCCAGATTCAACAAGTGAAGCAAAATAAGAACTTGTGCTAGACAGGCAGCATGCTAAAATTCAACATGTTATATATATGTCCAAAGAAGAAATATAGACACATTTATGTTTTAATTACAAGTCTTTTTATTGCAATTTTTCTTCTACCAACAATTCAGACATAATTATTAAGATTTAGTTTGTGCTTTGTGAAGCATTTGATAAGAGAAGTCTCATGTCCAAAAGTGTGTTGTAAGAGAAACAAGATTTCATCTGAGGGACTCTAGAGTTGATGGTATTACCAGTGAGCAACCTAAGTCAGAAAGCACATCTGCACTTGATTTTGAATGAAAGACCTAAAGACCAAGAGTTACCAGAAGTATCTGTCCTAAGAGTAAGGGGCAGCACAAAGAAAGAGTAAGTTGGAGATGCAGGAAAGCTTATAAAGACTGAGATTAGCCTATCTGTAAGAATGCAGAGGAGAATACACAAGCAGGAAATAAAAGATAGAGACAGGTGTGAGATGATGAACACAGCCTCCTGAAGATAAATTTAGGGTGCCTGAATGTTGTGATGTAATGTTAAGCCAATAGGATTTCATCTGAGAAGGGCAATTCTATTAAAGGAGCAAGATAAAATACAAAGTTGAAATATTTAAGGCACTTTGCTAGCAATCCATAAATGTCCCATTTATCATGCTATAACCACATCCTGTGTTGGGGTAAAAAGGAAGCTTCTGCTAAAATGAAGGCAGAAATGGTGTTTTATGATATTTAACATATCATATGTTAAATACAGCATGGATGTTTATCAAAGATGAGTGTAGCTACCAGAAGCAAAGAGCCCTCCTGTAACCAGAAAGTAGTTCTTTTAATATGTTTACAACTCTATAAACATAGAGAGCTATGGGTATAACTCTAACATTACCAAGTACCCTCTTGAATTTCTGCACATTGGAAAGGGATTTCCAGCTAGTTCTTGAAGACAAAAATCTACTTCAGCATACTTTTCACTGACTTTGCCTGAGTTTCATGTCTTGAGCCATAAACCTTTCTCAGACAGTGCCCAGAAAAGTTGTCGAGTCTTCTTCTCTAAGGACTTTCAAGACCTATCTGGATGCATTCCTGTGTGACCTGTCCTGGGTAATCCTGCTTTGGCAAAGCAGTTGAACCAGATGATCTCCAGGGGGCCCTTCCAATCCCATTCTATGATAGTCTCCCATCAATATAAAACACCAGCAGCATGTAGCTCAAGCAAGTTAACCACTGCAAAACTGAGCTGACAATTAATAGTGATTGTGAACTTTTGTCAGTTGGAGATGTCCAAATACGACAGCAGTGAGGAACAAAAGGAAAGAGGCTTTTCTCTAAAGAGGGCCTCTGATCAATATAGCAGCATATAAAATGTTCTCTTGCAAAGGTCTTGGCCTCTAGAAAATACAGTGATGAATAATTGCCAACTCCAGCACCACCTGTATGTAATGGATGAAGTTAGTGATCTTGGTATACTCTTGCTTAAGCTGCTGGCTTTCTCATGTGTGGGTGTTCCTGATTCTCTTGTTTATACACATAATATTTAGGAAAGCTGTGTCTTCCCAAGGGTCCAGTTTCAGTAACTGGGGTCAATGGTGATTGAAGTCAATGGGATTTCAAAATATGCTTAAAGATAAACACATGCTTTGGCACATGGCTCAGCCAAAGCCAGGATGAACAGTGCTGTTCACAGCATTTCTAATCAATAAGCTCCCATGGCTTTGAAATATATTTGATGATGCTCTTTATCTGCTCTCTGCCTTCCAAGTCTGTAAAAGTCCTTCTATTTGTCCTTTTGCTTTAGGGGTAGAGATTAGTTAAAAAAAACTGACTTGCTGATCCGACAAAATTTGGAGATGTTTAATAGCCAAAATTGAATATCCACTCTATTTTATTTACAGCTCACATTTGGCCTTTCAAAGCCCTCATTTCCAGAACCTCTTGCATTTTCTGCTCCATGAATTCTTAATGAGTTCCAGTTGATAGTGCTACAGATCCACATTTGGATCGTAAAACTCCCCTGAAAAGTACCGTATGGCTTCCCTAAAGCCCCCCCTCCACCCCACTGCTCTAGCCTCCCCCCCTGTTTTGTTAAATACTGGCAATCTCACCAGCAGTTGAGCCTACCCACTACGTTTGAAAATCCTTTTAATCCTCTTTATAGTAACAGAAACATTTGATCTTTGAAGGCTTTGTACAGTGCAGAACACCTGTGGCTTAACGCAACGTGCTAGCAAGCACCCTGTGTGAGTCTGAAGTGCTCTGGCATCTAAGAGCAACTCTGCACAGGACCACTGCAAAAACGAAGCTGTACCTTCACCTTAGGACCCTTACCTTCACCATTAAAGCCACTGCATCACATGGCATACCAGCCCAACAGCTGAATGCATCTCACAGGTAGCACTAAAAAAGGTTCCCTGTCTTGACTGGGATCTAAATGCACGGATGCCCCTTCAGCACTGCTGCTTGGTCCATCACGGAGCTAGATGTCCTTCTGCTCTGTCCCTGGAGATGTAAGGGCTTGGCAAACCTGCAATGCAGGTTTAACTCCAGTTTGGGACAAACTGGTGGGATTACCCCAAGCCAAGGCTGCACACACAGCATCCATCCCAGCATCTCTGCACTCATGAAAATATCCTAACAACCTGAAGCACCTGTAGACATTACTTCAAAAATAAATGTTTTGCAACCATATGGACAGAATTGATTTGGTACAAAGTAAAGGTTACAGAAACTAATAATGCCTCGTAGGAAATGCCACTACAAGAGATGTCATTTGTTTCCTTGTTGTCTTTGACAGGTTCACCTTCAGTGTTTCACCTCTACATGCATCTTTTCTCCTTCACTACAAGAGATGTCATTTGTTTCCTTGTTGTCTTTGACAGGTTCACCTTCAGTGTTTCACCTCTACATGCATCTTTTCTCCTTCACTACAAGAGATGCCATCTGTTTCCTTATGAGTCTCTGTTGTCTTTGAGAGGTTCACCTTCAGTGTTTCATCTCTACATGCATCTTTTCTCCTTCACTACAAGAGATGCCATCTGTTTCCTTGTGAGTCTCTGTTGTCTTTGAGAGGTTCACCTTCAGTGTTTCACCTCTACATGCATCTTTTCTCCTTCACTACAAGAGATGTCATCTGTTTCCTTATGAGTTTCCCTTGTCTTTGAGAGGTTCACCTTCAGTGCTTCATCTCTACACGCATCTTTTCTCCTTCACTACAAGAGATGCCATCTGTTTCCTTGTGAGTCTCTGTTGTCTTTGAGAGGTTCACCTTCAGTGTTTCATCTCTACATGCATCTTTTCTCCTGCAAGGATTCTGTTAAGCCAAATAGTGAATTTATTAAAATGTTAGCTCAGAAATTGCTTTGAGAAGGAGATAAGGAGAGAGAGCCAGGATGTGAAGAAAATAAACCTGTGCTGAAAGACGTAAACCCACAATTACACGAGGAAATCCACTCTGGTGCCTCACAGCCAATAAAGAATATAATTTAGTGCAGAGGACAGGCAAAGAGGTCATGTAGGCATTTATGAAGACTAAAAGCTCACATGGGAGGCTGGAGAGCAGGAGCTGCGCATCACTTGCTCTAGATTTCTGAGTTTACTCTGGCTGTTTTAATGAGCACAAGCAACAGGCTTCTCTGACACATATTTTTCCAAATCAGTAGAGAGTTTCCTTTTATTTATTTATTTACTTCCTGGGAATACTATGAAGTGAAATTAATCATGAGCATACCTAACATGCTTTGAGATCCTCAGAGAATACACACCACAGAAGTGCAAAACGCAACTCTCACAAAGACTACTTCGCATTGGGCTGGATTCTGAGACAGTTGGAACTGGTGGAGCTCTCTGGTCACATAGTGGAAAGGATAAAACCAGATTGGTCTGGTTTATGTACTGCTGACAAGAGTGACACTGGTTGTCCTGGAGAGAGAAAATGTACCTCACACAGGAAGGCAATAAAGAGTTTTGTCTGGCTGTCAGTGTTCCCTCCACGTTCTCTCCTCAGCTTTGAAAAATGTAGGAGTCAAAATGTTCCCAAATTGATAATGGCTCACCCTGAAAATTAATTTTCATTACAAACTGAGTCTGATGAGAAGATTTCTTTTTCTTTTTTAGTGAGAATCAGCTATGCCAACTGTATTTGACCTCTTCAATTCCCAGTTCACCAACACAGGGCTAATAATAAATAATAATTTAATTCATACAGTATCATAGAATCAACCAAACAAGCAGAAGACCTACTGGGGAGGCATCTGGGTTTTTTGGCTCTAGCACCTTACTAGAAATGTTGACTGTAGTCTCTTCAAAACCAAGGAGTCCAATCCTTTCCATTGGGATCTTTCATTGGATTCACTGGCAGAGAACTAGGTATCAGTTTGTAGAATGAGGAAAGTAATAGAATCATAGAATCAACCAAGTTGGAAGAGACCTCCAAGATCATCCAGTCCAACCTAGCACCCAGCCCTATCCAGTCAACCAGACCATGGCACTAAGTGCCTCATCCAGGCTTTTCTTGAACACCTCCTGGGACAGTGACTCCACCACCTCCCTGGGCAGCCCATTCCAATGCCAATCACTCTCTCTGGGAGGAACTTGCTCCTAACGTTCAGCCTAGATCTCCCCCATCACAACTTGAGACTGTGTCCCCTTGTACATTTAACCCACCACTAAAATGTTTAACTGAATCTTTACTGGCTTGAAAACATTTTTGAACAGAAAATATTAAACAGTTTGAAATTAAATGGAAAAGCAAGAAAGTATCAGCCTACATTTTGCTTTTTTTTACACTGCTA
The DNA here is from genome assembly GCA_013400475.1 of Tricholaema leucomelas. Taxonomy (NCBI): domain Eukaryota; kingdom Metazoa; phylum Chordata; class Aves; order Piciformes; family Lybiidae; genus Tricholaema lacrymosa; species Tricholaema leucomelas. Next base: position 252,617 of record WAAF01006867.1, on the reverse strand, counting down.
AATGGATTTGCACTTCTTATCGCCTTCTACGCTGATCTAGGGTAGGGTGTCCCCACCCATGGCAGGGGGGTTGGAACTAGATGACCCTTGTGGTCCCTTCCCACCCTGACTGATTCCAGGATTCTATGATTCTAAGTAAACCTACAATATTTATTTATTTATTTAAAGGAAAAAAATAACCCTGCCATTTTGCTTGGTTTGCCAAGTAATTTGCCACCAAAACCAACCTAGGGATGAAGAAAAAAAAATTAAGAATGAATCTACATTTTTCCAGGCACTCCAGAAAGATTTTTATGTCTCCTGTGACTTGCACCAGTAAATGGATTTCCAGGAAATAGGGTGGTCTGCTTACTGCTGAACCTTCAACACTCCACTGCCAAAGGGTGTGACAAGCTTTGGAGTGACCGTGGCTTCCACTGGAAAAAGTTCTTTGGAATGATAGGTTGGGGATTTGCAAAGACTATCCAGCAAAGCATGCAGCTCAGCTTTTCTGTTTCCAAACTGCACGGTGACCCCGAGTTCGTCCGTAAGGAAAGAAGCTGAGGTGTTGCTGTCATAGTATTTCTCACCAACCAGCTGCTAGAAGTGCTCTGCATCGCTTTTGATGTTTTCATTTGGAAATCACAGAATCAGAGAATGCATTGGGTTGAAAAGGACCCCTAGGGGCTTATCCAGCAGTAAGTAGGGACATCCCAAACTAAAGCAGGATCTTTCTCCCCCCTCCCTTAAGTTGGAGACTTATGGTCATGTCTTTCATACACTAAGGATTGAAAAGGCTTTTTGTAGTAATGGTCATACAGTGCAAGCAACTCCTATGAAATTTCCAAAGCGTTGTTCAAAGCTTTTCTTTGGAAATTGCTTTAGATAAAAGCCCCTCTTTTGAGGAGCTACACCTCCAGCTTTCCTTCTGATAAATGCAATTACTGGTGAAACTTTGTTTTCTGACACAGAGTGGGGGGGGGAAGTGTAAAATAGAATATTTTCAGCTAGCTCTAACTGAAAACATAAGCTGCAATCTGAGCCAGGCAGAGAGGAATACTGCTTCCAGCTGAGCCAGGAGGAGATGATTTTAGCTACACCATTTAGAGGATGTCTGTTACACGTGGTCCTTCTGTTTGTGTGTGCTACAGGCCACGCTGCAAATGCATCTCCACACTGAGTAATGACCAGTGTGCTGCTCAGTGAAATTCCACAATCTGCTTTTGCCCTACCTTGAGGAATGTGCATGCATGATTCTAGAAATAAAGGGGTACTTGAAATTATACCTTCATGCAGAGCTGTAGCTTTTACCAATTTGTTTTTCTGCTATGGAGTTGCTATGGAGCCTCTGCTGAACTGTACACCGTAGTGCTCGGGTCACTGGAGCTGCTGCCCCACACGGGTCTGTCATCTCAAAGAGCTATTGTATTAGGTTGACATCTGTGAATGGCAGAGAGAAATGAGATGAAGATAGATTTATTTCAGGGTGGTTTTTACTTCTCATATTTTCTTGCCAAAGTAGCACTTAAGTGGCAGGACTCTGACTGGAAGGAAATGCTATAGAAGCAAACAGAAGCATTGAAATGAAAAAGCAGTTCTGTGCTTCTTTAAATTGAGTTGTGATTCAGATTATGAAATGACCTGGAGTAAAGGGGTTCAAGTCATTAGCAGTGCATTTCTCCTAATAGTGTTAATTATGAAACAAAATAGAAACCCCCACAGATTGGGAGGAAACTTGAATCAGAGATTAAATTTCAAGGCATACATTCCTCCAGTGATTCAGTAATACACAATAGAAACACATTCTGTGGGACGAAAAAAATTGAGTCAAACTCCTTCCTGATATTTGAGATCTTGCCCTAAGAAGCTGGGCAAACTCTGTCCTGCCAATATTACAACCATAAAACCCATGACTTTCCTCTCTGTACTCCATCACCATGCCACCTTATTCCTAGAAGATAAGGAGAATGAGGGAAAAAGAGGTTGTTTCTTCACCCTTCCTCCTTGTTCCAGTGCCTGTCAAAATCCCATCACTAAACTGAATGCATCCCTGGCTGAAATTACTAGACTTTCTTCCATATGTAGTGTGTTTATGCTTGTTTCTTTAATGCAGTTCCCCTAAGGATCTGCCAGCTTTCCCAGCTCCTTTCCCAGCTCCTTTCCCTTAGACTTCTTTTTCTCCATCTGTAATTCTGAATGTGTTTATTTTACAAGTGAAACAAAATGCTGATTGATCTGAGGAAATGCAATCTTTTAGATCAACTGGGTTCTCATCTGTGAATATAAGAATATTTGTAGATACTTATCAAAACATGAGCATCAACCATCAAATGCAGAAAAGGTATCATGTAGCTGATGTTATAGTGAATCCATTCGATGTTCCTAACTAAGACCATGAGAAGCATTCACAACAAAACCACACAGTACAAACACAGAAACTTAAATCATACTCACTGAAAAGTTTGCCAGGGTTCAAGAATCTTTTGAACCAACCTGGGCCTATTTTGAAGGGAACACAAAACATGAATTTGTATTGAAACCAGGTGGGACTTGGAGTTTTTTGTTATTTGGGGTTGATTTGGACTTGAAACTTGAAGCTGAAATCAAAGGATGGAACCATAAAGCTATCCAAGAAAAAAAAAACTTTTCTGATATGACCAATGAGAAATCACAGATTTTTCATTTTTTCACATGGTGCAATCAAGAGATATATGGCATTGGACTGTGAATTACGTGGTAGGATTGCACACATCTTTAGGGAGACTGCTCTAAAGGAAGGCACAGTAGGGGGACAGTTTATCTATGAAGAGACACCATGTGTATCAGTGATGTATTATCAGGGCCCAGTCCTGGTCAACATCTTTATTGATGATCTGGACCAGGGGATCGAGTCCAGCATCAGTAAGTTTGCAGTTGACACCAGGCTAGGAGCAGGTGTGGATCTGTTGGAAGGTAAGAGAGCCTTGCAGAGGGACCTTGACAGACTGTATAGATGGGCAGAGGCCAATGGGATGAGATTTAACAAGACTAAGTGTAGGGTTCTACACTTTGGCCATAACAACCCCAAGCAGCATTGCAGACCTCATTGCTGTCTACAGCTACTTGAAGGGAGATTGTAGCCAGGAGGGGGTTGGTCTCCTCTGCCCAGGCAAACAGCAGCAGAACAAGAGGACACAGTCTCAAGTTGTGCCAGGGAAGGTCTCGGCTGGATATTAGGAGGAAGTTGTTGCCAGAGAGAGTGATTGGCATTGGAATGGGCTGCCCAGGGAGGTGGTGGAGTCACCATCCCTGGAGGTGTTCAAGAAAAGCCTGGCTGAGGCACTTAGTGCCATGGTCTGGTTGACTGGATAGGGCTGGGTGCTAGGTTGGACTGGATGATCTTGGAGGTCTCTTCCAACCTGGTTGATTCTATGATTCCATGATAAAAAATAATATATAGCAAAACTCTAAAATATTGACTTTGCAGTTGCTACAGTCAATACTCAAATGTTGTTGTTTTTGGATAAAAGAAGGAAGAGGAACTTACAGGCAAATGTTTTATAGAATCATAGAATCATAGAATGGTTTAGGTTGGAAGGGACCTCAAGGATCATCCAGCTCCAACCCCCTGCCATAGGCAGGGACACCTCCCACTAGAGCAGGCTGCTCAAGGCCTCATCCAGCCTGGCCTTAAACACCTCCAGGGAGGAAGCATCCACAACCTCCCTGGGCAACCTGTGCCAGTGTCTCACCACCCTCACTGTAAAGAACTTCCTCCTAACATCCAGTCTAAATCTCCCCTCTTCCAGCTTAAACCCATTCCCCCTCGTCCTGACATTACCAGACCTTGTCAATAGTCCCTCCCCAGCCTTCCTGTAGGCTCCCTTCAGATACTGCAAAGCCACTCTAAGGTCTCCTCGAAGCCTTCTCTTCTCCAGGCTGAAGAGCCCCAACTCTCTCAGCCTGTCCTCATAGCAGAGCTGCTGCAGCCCTCTGAGCATCTTCGTGGCTCTCCTCTGGACTGGCTCCAGCAGTTCCATATCCTTCTTGTGTTGGGGGCTCCAGAACTGCACACAGTACTCCAGGTGGGGTCTGAGGAGAGCAGAGTAAAGGGGAGAATCATCTCCCTTGCCTTGCTGGCCACACTGCTCTTGATGCAGCCCAGCACAGGGTTGGCTGTTTATGTCCTTCTTGTGAGCCATGTGAGAACACTGTTTTTTTTTCAAAACAGGTATGTGAACAATGAATGATCCACAAACCAAACAACATCTCCTGAAATAACTTTATTTCTGATGGCACACTAGTAGATGAACAAGGAGCTGACTGAAGAAGATTTGGATTTCACAACTATTTTCACCAGAAATTATGGGGTTTTTTTTCATCAGCTCCTAAATTAGCGAGGAGAACTTTAATTATGTCTTTGAAAAGAAACTGTTGCACGTTTTACAACACAAGAAAAGGCAAGTCCAAATTAAAGCCCACTAAATTCTCAGCACCATGAAACCCTGAAGTAGAAGCTCCAGGGAACAGTTCAGATCATTGCCATGAAAGAAAGCACGAGAGCAAACTCTTTGGATCCCTTTCCTACCACACACAGCTCAAGACATATGAATGTGGGAAACGATTTGATTGACTTTTTAAAAAGTTTAATGACAAGACTTTAGTGTCTATTAAGAGGCACTGGATTCAGACAGCTCTGGAGCTGGCAAGGACCATGTCAGTCCAATTTTTACATGTTGTCTCTGGGTTACCCAGAAGGTCCTGCATCTGGACTGGGGCAATCACAAGCACTGATATAGGCTTGGCAGTGACTGGCTTGAGAGAAGCCCTGAAGAGAAGGACTTGGGGGTGATTATGGATGAGAAGTTCAATACAAGCTGCCAGTGTGCTCTTGCAGCCCAGAAAGCAAATAATATCCTGGGTTGCATCAAGAGAAGTGTGGCCAGCAGGTCGAGGGGACTCTCTCTACTCCACTCTGGTGAGACTGTACCCGGGGTACTGCATCCAGTTCTGGAGCCCCTATTACAGGACAGATTTAGACATGCTGGAACACGTCCAGAGAAGGGTGATGAGGATGCACAGAGGGCTGGACTTCTCTCCTACAGAGACAGGCTGAGAGAGTTGGGCTTGTCCAGTTTGGAGAAGAGAAGTCTCGAAGGAGACTTTATTGTGGCCTTCCAGTATCTGAAGGAGGGCTACAAGACAGCTGGTGGGGGACTTTTTAGGGTGTCAGGTAGCTGTAAGACTCAGGAGAGCAGAGCAAAACTAGAAATGGGTAGATTCAGATTGTGTTAGGAAAATGTTCTTCACCATGAGGGTAGTAAGGCACTGGAATAGGTTGCCCAGGGAGGTGGTGGAAGCTCTATCCCTAGAGGTTTTTATGGCCAAGCTGGATATGTCTGTGGACAACCTGATCTAATGGGAGAATAGAATAGAATAGAATAGAATAGAATAGAATAGAATAGAATAGAATAGAANCCCTTCAGGTAGTTGTAGACAGCAATGAGGTCTGCCCTGAGCCTCCTCTTCTCCAGGCTAAACAACCCCAGCTCCCTCAGCCTCTCCTCATAGGGTTTGTGTTCCAGGCCCCTCACCAGCTTTGTTGCCCTTCTCTGGACACGTTCCAGCACCTCAACGTCTCTCTTGAATTGAGGAGCCCAGAACTGGACACAGTACTCAAGGTGTCCCTGCACCAGCAGGGTGGTTGGAACTGGATGATCTTTGAGGTCACTCCCAACCCTGACAACTCTCTGACTCTGTTATTTAGCAGGGTTGCTTAGCTAGCAGAAGTAGACCCTGCAAACATTCAAAGAGAAACCAGGTGACCCATATCCACCTTCACATCTCAATCTCTGCAGAATTTGAAACAGGCTCAAATCAAAGGGTGTCTTTGCTTCCCAGTGTATTTATTTTTTCTTAGATATTAATTTCTGGATCCAAAGCTCTCCAAAAATCTATGTGTTCAGATCAGCAGCTCTGGTTCATGTCCACCTCTTTATACAGTGATCTTACTTGCATAAAAGGATGAAAACAGAGAGCTTGCCAATTTGAAATGATCAAAGCTGGTGGAAAACATTTGTTTCCAATATAATTTGTGAAGGGATTTCATCAGTCTCTCTCTATAACTAAAAGACGTACGTTAGATAGGCTTTGTATACTTAAATGGAAGTAAATAGAAGTGATTAGCAGAGATAAGAAGGTTAACTCTTACTGCATGCAGTTTCGCTTCACTCTGAGCTGAGAGACTGAAGTCAGAGGAATAGCTTTGCATTTGCACTTTTGCAGCTCTGAACACATGACGTGATCAAAGCACTTTTCATTCCAAAAAGTGAATTTTAGGGCTGAAGAACTGTGTTTTTTCTAAATGAGATGAATCAAAGGCAGTTTGGGGTTCCTTTATCCTGCCATGCCCTTCTGCCTATCCTGGGATCACTTCAAAAGTGCAGGGTTGGAAGAGACCTCCAAGATCATCCAGTCCAACCTAGCACCCAGCCCCATCCAGTCAACTAGACATCCATTCTTTTACTGAACATCCAGCCTATCTTTTCCTCCTAACATCCAGCCTATACTTCCCTGGCACAACTTGAGACTGTGCCCCCTTGTTCTGTTGCTGGTTGCCTGGCAGAAGAGACCCACCCCCACCTAGCTACAACCTCCCTTCAGGTAGCTGTAGACAGC
>WAAF01006867.1:199443-245968 GCA_013400475.1 Tricholaema leucomelas | reverse complement strand
ACACTGCTGGCTCATCTTCAGCCTACTATCTACCAGTACCCCCAGGTCCCTTTCCTCCTGGCTGCTCTCAGCCACTCTGTCCCCAGCCTGTAGCGTTGCTTGGGGTTGTTGTGGCCAAAGTGCAGAACCCTGCACTTGGCCTTGTTAAATTTCATCCCATTGGCCTCTGCCCACCCATCCAGCCTGTCCAGGTCCCTCTGCAGGGCTCTCCTACCTTCCAACAGATCAACACCTGCTCCCAGTTTGGTGTCATCTGCAAACTTAATGATGCTGGATGTTCTTGCCACCCAGCTTCCTAAAAAGGAGGGCAACCTGGTGGTGGGGAAATTGTCTTTTTGGTTTGGGTTGGGTTTTTTTTGGTTGTTGTAGTTTTTATAAGAAGTAACAATGATGGCTCATGCTGGCAAACAACACCAGCACAACAGGCACGAGTCTTCACTCAGGCATACAGCACAGAGGAAAGTTCAGGACAGTGACTCTTTGCTGCTGGACAACAAAAGTACTAACAAAGTGGACAAAGAGCACAGAAAGATTAACAACCAACAAAAAAAAAAACAACAAACCAGTGCCTCTGATTCAAAGCAAATATTTTTATATCAATTTTCAAATGAATGTATTTTTACTGCATTCCTTCCCTTGTGAGCTTTCTTTCCATAAACATGCTAGTAAATGAACTTTATAAACAAGAATACTTGCTAAAATCTAATTTTAGAGACTGAGTTTTCGACTGATCTCCAAAAGCAAAGCCAGTTCTAACCCAAACTTTAATATGAATTTTACACTTTGTGACACAGTTTGGACATGTTTAGCCCACCTAAGAACACTACTGTTGACCCAGCTATGGTATCTCCTCTCCATCTTTGCTCCCTGCCACTGCCACCACTAAACCAAACTCCCCTGAGCTCCAAGCCCTGCCTGTTCAGCTCTGGGTCCCTGTGTTGTCTAGCTCAGCTCTAGGATACAATTACAGTTTAAAGAATAACATGAAGCTTACTACAGCTCGGCACTTTCTTGTTTCCCTAACTGACATGCACAGGACCAGGGCAAAAAAAAAAAAAAAAAGACATTCCTAATTAATCATTTAACTGACAGGACAGTAACTTCTGGCAGAGGGGAAGGATCAGTAAGTCAGGAATCACAGAATCATGGAATCATAGAAACATAGAATCAACCAGGTTGGAAGAGACCTCCAAGATCATCCAGTCCAACCTAGCACCCAGCCCTAGCCAGTCAACTAGACCATGGCACTAAGTGCCTCAGCCAGGCTTTTCTTCAACACCTCCAGGGATGGCAACTCCACCACCTCCCTGGGCAGCCCATTCCAATGCCAATCACTCTCTCTGCCAACAACTTCCTCCTAACATCCAGCCTAGACCTCCCTCGGCACAACTTGAGACTGTGTCCCTTTGTTCTGTTGCTGGTTGCCTGGCAGAAGAGACCAACCCCACCTGGCTATAACCTCCCTTCAGGTAGTTGTAGACATCAGTGAGGTCACCCCTGAGCCTCCTCTTCTCCAGGCTAAACACCCACAGCTCCCTCAGCCTCTCCTCACAGGGCTGTGCTCCAGGCTTCTCACCAGCTTCATTGCCCTTCTCTGGACATGTTCCAGTACCTCTCTTGAATTGAGGAGCCCAGAACTGGACACAGTACTCAAGGTGTGGCTTGAGTAACTTCCCTTGTCCTGCTGGCCTGGGTATGGCCTGAGAATGGTCTGGGAGTGGTAATAGGTAGCACAGGTCAGCAGCACTTTGTCTATGTTACTTTGTGTGAGTAGAAATTCTAACTTAGTGAGTTGTATCAGACATTTCATTGGAGAGTCCTGCTCCAACACCTAACAACTGTGCAGCCATTAACAATGTGAGCTTTCCCCTAATGGGTTCTTGTTTTCAAATGCATTTAAAATCCTGATTTTGCAAAGAAGCACATGAAGAAAGAATATAAAATTATGACAAAAGTAAAAAACATCTGAACATAAAGGCATCAACCAGTGGATAAATTGCTAGTAATAAGCTGTGTAGCTCTAAAGAAAAGTTGTTTCAGTCACTTCTCTTGGGTTCTTACATCAACTGTCCTCCATTTTCACAAGATAAATGGCTGTGAAAATCTGCACACACTTTAATGTCCCCAGAGAGTCAAGAAGCAAAATATTTGCTGTTCCACCTCAGGCCCATCTCTAATACAAAGGTTAGAAATTAATCTCTAAGAAGAAGATTTAAATTTAATCTATCATAGATTACAGAGATATCAAGCAACACAAAGAAAACTATGAAAGCAACCCAAGAAGTTTGCAATGAAACCACAACTGTGAGAAAATCAGAATTAAAGGAATTGAAATCCTAGCTCTGCTTCTAACTCACTGTGTGGTCTTGGGCAAGCCACAAAGGGCCATATTTTGAACATCTTACTTACACTGGTAACCAGCTTCTTACAAAGCATTTCTGCTTAACATTGCAGTCCACAAAACCTGAACTATGGAAACTGCCTGAATATGGATCTATTTATTGTCCAGGGGTACCCCAAATTCCTTTCTTTTCCCTCCCACTCTGTGAGTTTGAATGGGAGAATAAGGTGTCAAAATCATTGAATTGCCATTGGAATGGGCTGTCCAGGGAGGTGGTGGAGTCACCATCCCTGGGGGTGTTGAGGAAAAGCCTGGATGAGGCACTTAGTGCCGTGGTCTGGTTGACTAGATAGGGCTGGGTGCTAGGTTGGACTGGATGATCTTGGAGGTCTCTTCCAACCTGATTGATTCTATTCTATTCTAAAACTGCCTCCCCTCTCCTTGCCCTGCAGGCTTGAAAGGAGGCAGCAAAAGGTGTCCTGCACATGGGCTGACCTGTGTGGAAGCCCACGCTGGAATTGGGCTGGTGGTTGGCCGAGTTTTCGCACCCAGCATAAATGATAAAGGGACACTTTGTCCCTAGAAAAGGGATAAGTAGAGCAAGAGTTTCTGCCTGGAGAGTCCCCTGCTGCTGCAAAGGACAGGTTCCTGTCATGACTGGACTGTCCCTGCTTTTGGATGGTTCTCCCCACTTTGCACCCTTCTGTGCAAACCAGCAGGCTTGGCAAGCCTGGGGTCCTTTGAGAGAGAGAGGGCAGCATCTGGACCACCCTCTCTCAGACCGCATCAGTAGCCAACTTCCTGGCTGGCTCCTGGACTGGGGGACCCTAGCAGTTTTGGCTCTCCCCTGCCGCTGTGAAGGCAGCATCATTCCACAACCACCCCACTCGGGAAGAAGTGCTTGAGACATTTCCAAGTTTGGCAGCTCTGCCACTCGCCTTGGGCTTCTGCTGCGTGGATCTTTAATATTGGATATTGTCTGCAACATCAGAAGGTTGCTCCTGCAGAGGAATCCAGCAAGGGATCACTGCCACAGAGACACAGAGTCACAGAATTGACCAGGTTGAAAAAGACCTCTAAGATCATTGGGTCCAACCTATCACCTAACTGTTCTAGTTCTCTCTATGCCTCCACATGCAGAAACCACCACAGCCAACACTGCATTAACACTGAGAAGAATCTCAGCCTCCAGGCTTGTGGTCCTGAACACATTTCCTAGAGTCCAAGCACCCTTCCAGAGAAACACATTTCCTAGGTCCAAGCACCTGTGAAGTATGGAAGGATTGTTGATTTGACAAATGTTTCGCCTGAATTTGAAATGACAAGAAGTATTTTCATTCTCTGCTGATTCATGCTTGCACCTCATACAACTACAGAATGGTTTCAATCCAAAATCTCCTCTAAAGTCACCAAGTCCAACCATCAAATCAACAGTTCCGTGGCCATCCCATCAAATCAACAGTTGCACGGCCATCAAGCCATGTCCACACGTGCCATGTCCACAGGTTTCTTGAACACCTCCAGGGATGGGGACTCCACCACCTCCCTGGGCAGCCTGTGCCAATGCCTGACCACTAACTGTCAGGCACTGGAACTGCCAAGGCTGGAGAAGACCTTTGAGATCATCAAGTCTAACCCCTCAGGCAGAGCTCACAATTCTTTACAGTGAGGGCAGCGAGACACCGGCACAGCCTATCTCACCTCCGTGAGCACGATTCGCTGTTCCCTTAATGGTCTGCTCAGCCTGATGGTGAGGTAAAGCTGTGTTTACAGCTTAGCCTTTTCCATTTCCTGATTTCCTACATTTCTAAATGTATCACAGTATCACCAAGGTTGGAAGAGACCTCACAGATCATCAAGTCCAACCCTTTACCACAGAGCTCAAGGCTAAACCATGGCACCAAGTGCCACGTCCAACCTTGCCTTGAACAGCTCCAGGGACGGCGACTCCACCACCTCCCTGGGCAGCCCATTCCAGCAGCCAATGACTCTCTCACTGAAGAACTTTCTCCTCACCTCGAGCCTAAACTTCCCCTGGCACAGCCTGAGGCTGTGCCCTCTCGTTCTGGCGCTGGCCACCTGAGAGAAGAGAGCAACCTCCTCCTGGCTACAACCACCCCTCAGGTAGTTGTAGACAGCAATAAGGTCTGCCCTGAGCCTCCTCTTCTCCAGGCTAAACAATCCCAGCTCCCTCAGCCTCTCCTCGTAGGGCTGTGCTCGAGGCCTCTCCCCAGCCTCGTTGCCCTTCTCTGGATACGCTCAAGCATCTCGATGTCCCTTCTAAACTGGGGGGCCCAGAACTGAACACAGTACTCAAGGTGTGGTCTAACCAGTGCAGTATCTATGACATTTGAAGGAATTCCCTATCAAACTGAAGCTGTTACTAAACTAAACTAATTTTTGTGTATCGTTTGGGGGCAGGGGTTCCAGGAAAATAAAACCATTCTAGTTTTTATAATCCCTGACTTGGTCACATTAATTCCCTGCCTCCATGACAGGAGTGAGGACAAGATTTTCAGTCTTCTCCTGAAGGTTTCTTTGCCTCCACTTCTCCGTAGAAAGCAGATGAAAGCTCCTGCTACCATGAGAACAGTGTTGCAGGGATTCATTCTAATTAGTTAAGGTTTGCACAGCTCTTGGAATATGTGTGAAGTCCAAGCCACGCAGCTGGAGCAGATGTAGTTCAAACTTAATCACCCAGCTTTGAATTCACAGAGTTTTGAAGTAGCTGCAGCACGTGTGTGAAAAGAGAATAAAGGAGTCTTCAGACCTCCTCTTTAGCTAGGACCAAAGCCTCTGTGAAAACACAGTGCACACTATTTTAACTTGCATTTCTGCTTCTCTGCCACGTTATCAAGAAAGTGGCCTGCCACAAGCCACAGACATTGCTCTACAAATCTTTTAGTGTGCTGGGAAGTCCCATAGATAACTGCACACCACACCACCGTTATTACATAGTATAGGTCCAGCAGCAGTACATTTCACATATTCCAAATCTTTTCCATACATTTGGCACTGTCATACCTTAGTCCCCTAGATTTTGCTCCACCTTTCTTGTTTCTCTAATACAGTTAATGCTACCCAGCTGTTTGCAGTCATCTTAAAAACTATAACTAAATTAGCATTCCTGCTGAAGCTTATTCCCTCAGTATATATTCCCAACATTACTGATGTTCTCCATGCATTTCTTGACATTCAAGCATGGCTTCACTTTTATTTGTGTAGTGTTATGTTACAAAAACGAAGTCATGTGAAAAAAAAGAAAAAAAAAAAAAAGGGAGAAAAAAAAAGGGAGAAGTGAGCCTGGAGAAAGGCTCTGGATCAAAACAGTCCCTGGATGCTGGAGAAGTTTACATCCAGGCTGGATTAGAAATGCGCAAGTAAACCTCATCGCTCGTCAGATTCCCTCTTCCCTGTGAGTGCTTACAGCATGCATACTCCAGCAGTGGCAAATCCAGACCTTCCCTAATGATAAATTAGGGGGAGAGGTTAAATGACAATTATTTAAAGCAATAATTATCAGTTTAAACTCCAGCACTGAAATCTGTCCTGCACAGCTTGCACCCCAGTAATGTGTTTAGGCATCTTTAAGTGAATCTTGTTTTTCACTTACTCTGTAAAAATCTGGGTGGGGAGAAGCCCTGGAATGAGTTAGCCATTACTGGTGCCTTGGGCAAGCTGCAGAGCTCCAGCACCAGGACTTCCAACTGCTGGTGCTCAGGATGCAGCTTCACAGATATCCTGTGTAGTGCATGTGCTGCAGCTTTCTCCCACAAAGGCAGAATCTCTGGGGCTCTTAGCATCTCTTTTCTCCTTGGTTTGATATTAGACCACTCTAAAGTGGGATGGTAGCTTGAGCTGCTGGCTCAGGTCTTCCAGGATTTGATCCTAAAGAAAAGATATGTTTTGGTAATAACTTTGCATCAGAAAGTATGATTTTAGTGGCAATTAAAGTATAATTTTATTGGACAGTGGCAATTGAAATAACCTCTCAGTATTTACTGTGGCCCTACTCACATTTCTAAATCTACAAAAAATAAATCATTTTTTTTATGACTCACCCTCCATGCAGTCCTTCTACCTCTGTAAATATCTGTCTTGTGTGAGTGTGGTTTACAATGGGGTTCTTCACCCCTCCTGTGCCTGACTGATGTGAATTTCTTCTCCTTCCTTACTCACTACCATTTGTACAAAACAGATTTCCTCTCCTACTCCATGTTGAAAGCCTGAGCCCCTGGTGAGCAAATTTCACACTTCTTGCCATGACTTGGGGTGGGCAGCGAGGTGAGTCAAGGCCAGGCACGCCTGGGAAGGTCTGAACTCCTCTCCAAGGAACAACAGTTCAACGAAGGGGGAAGCAGAAAGGAATTAAAAGTGCATTGGCACAAAACAACCCAGCCCCCAGCAAGCTCCTGCTGGCAGACTGCACGCTGGTCTCTGATTCCACAGGATATGTAAGTGGAGGCTAACTAATCATTCCACTGGTGGAGAGAGGAGTTCATGTGTGCTGAGAGTTCATTGTGTACTGAAATAATTTGTTCAGTCAAGTTTCAAAGGCGTCCTCTGTCTTCTGCAGCATTAAGAGCTGGATTATTAATTTAATGGAGTGGTTGTACTATGCAAGGAAGTGGGAAAAAATTCTGCTTCCATCTTGGCCAAAGCAATAAAGCCTGGAACAGCTTTATATGGTTTTTCATCACTGTTAGCCCCTGTGAGAAGCAGAATGGTGTTTCTGCCGCTTCTCACCCCAAGAAATGTTAGTATCAGTCCCAGTATGATCCTTCCTCTGCATTTTGCCTGTGGGAAATGACTGATTGCAGCAGAACTCTTGTTGATCCCAGCACAGACTGCTCTCCCAAGCCATCAGTGGATGCAAAACAAGCATCAGGAGAGACCAACGTTAAATGTGCACATTTGGGTTTCACATATTTAATTCCAGGTTTTGTTTGAGGGTCTTTAAGCTGGGGAAGGGGGTCTGGATAATACAATAGGTGGTGTGTGTGTGTTTGGGGGAGGGGGGGTGGGGAGTGTGTGTTAATGTTAATTTCATAGAAGGGAGATACATGGAAAGAAATGGTACCAAAAGACACTTAATGGACATTTAAATTAAATATGAAAATTCCATCTGCTAAAATGGCAAAAAGCCTCATGCAAATGTGGGATACATTTACAGATGATTCATGTCACAGGCCAAGAAAAAGGAAACTTTCTTTAAGTGTCAAAGTACCAGCAAGGGCCTAAGACTTAGCATGCTACAGTTAGCTCTTGACATTATTATGTTCAGAGAGTTCAGATGAAATTAGTAGAAATTAAGAAATACTGGCAGAATAGGTCTGTAAAAAGGATAAAGTGCCTGTGAGCACACATGGTCAGCTCACACCAATGGCTTCAGAGCACAGCTCAGAGAGAGTCCAGGGGAGATTCAAACTAGATGTTGGGAAAGGGTTCTTTGCAGTGAGGGTGGTGAGACACTGGCACAGGTTGCCCAGGGAAGCTGTGGCTGCTCCCTCCCTGGAGGTGTTCAAGGCCAGGTTGGATGAAGTCTTTGGCAACCTGCTCTAGTGGGAGGTGTCCCTGCCTATGGCAGGGGGTTGGAGCTGGATGATCCTTGAGGTCCCTTCCAACCTAAACCATTCCATGATTCTATAATCCAGGTTGCTTTAAGTTTGCATGAACTGGGCCCACCAAAGTGAGTTCATCTATAGTCCCAAAGTGAAATGAATCCAGAAGCTGGAAGTCCGCCTCCACAGAATTGAGCAGAAGTAAGCTGGGTGAAAAATGGAGGCTTTTCAGTAGAAAATATTGAGAAAATAGAAATTTAAGTGTTTCCATGAAACTGTATTCCAGCCTCCTTGTATAGAAGAGGAATCCAGAGATCTGCTCTGAAGATACAGTGCTGAATTCATTGACCACAAACATTTGGTGTGTGCAACTTTAATTATAACTTTCCAAAACAAAACTAAGTGCCTGAAAACTCCAGGAAAATGATCTATTCTGTTCTCTTTTATCACTTTTTAACATAACCCATACCTCAGTTTCTTCCTGTGTTCCTACCTACCACAATATCATGTCCCTAAACTTTATTCTATTCCTTCTGTAGTCATTTCTCTCTCTCAATGAATGGGTAATTCACAAACAAATAGTCCTCTACTGCAGCAACCCAAAATAGAATAGAATAGAATAGAATCAGTCAGGTTGGAAGAGACCTCCAACATCATCCAGTCCAACCTAGCACCCAGCCCCATCCAGTCAACCAGACCATGGCACTAAGTGCCTCATCCAGTCTTTTCCTGAACACCCCCAGGGACGGTGACTCCACCACCTCCCTGGGCAGCCCATTCCAATGCCAATCACTCTCTCTGGCAACAACTTCCTCCTAACATCCAGCCTATACTTCCCTTGGCACAACTTGAGGCTGTGTTCCCTTGTTCTGTTGCTGGTTGCCTGGGAGAAGAGACCAACCCCCACCTGGCTACAATCACCCTTCAGGTAGTTGTAGACAGCAATGAGGTCTGCCCTGAGCCTCTCTCTTCTCTTCTGTCTAACTCTGTCATGAATCCTGTCCTCGCTTGACCTTAAAGTTTAATTGCAACAGATATGTAAATATAATCCAGAATTAGCATGATGTGGATGATAATCAGCCTTGTGTTTGAAGGAAGGATTATACACCCTGGCTTTTTTCCTTGCAGCCATCCTACTGGAAAAGCACAGTGGCACAGAACTATTTCCATTACTGTATATCCCAGGTTAGGAGAACTCCAATACAAACCCAAGACGCAGGCAGAGTGCCAAAGGTGCTTTGGAGGCAAGGACATCCAACTTCAAACTATTTTTGTGCTTAGCATTTCAATCTAAAATTGAACCCCATGACATGCACTTTGACGAAATTTACACTTGACCTACTAATTATGAAAGCTATCACAGGATATGCTGCTCACTAATAGGAAATAATAAATAACCATATCAACACAAAACTGTTTCCTGCACTGCTAATTGCAAAGGAGAAACTCTTTCCAGCTAAAGGAAATGATCTATTCAAAGACCAGTAACATTTCTGGTCTCATTGATAACATGATTAACTGAGTTGGGTCAGGAAATGTCCCTTGGAGGGACAGGCAAATGAGCTGTAGAGATGCTTTGGAGGTGGAGTTCTCACACTATGGGCAACCAAATCAAACAAGAAGGATTTCCTCAGTGACATGGTAGAGACTGGAAGGAACGTGCAGAATGGCTTCTGATATAAAAATATTTATGGAAAGGAAACGTATTAAAATGGGTTTACGAATGGCAATCACCATGGAATCAGTATGCAACATCTTGAAAATACCTGGGAAGAATAAAAGCATTTTGAGGAAACAATTCAAAAGCAGACTGGACCAAGATTAGCTATAAATTAAAACACAAACAGTTGTTAATGTAGCAACGAATAAAAATTGGTGTAACTTTTTCTGCTCCAACAAAACTTCCAGAGGCTTGGAGTAGCTGAGCTGTCAAATTCCCTGGAGTTGTAGAGTGTGGAAGGAAATGGCCAAGAAGATCTGCCAAGGAATGAATCCATCACTATTGCCCATTCCCCATACTCCCTGTTCTCACATCACAAGTCATTGGAGAATGGCTTGCTGTACATTTCATTTCAGCCAGTTCCCATGTGAGTGGATAAAATGATCTGGTTTTCCAGTGATGCTTCCAGGTTTTTGAGGAGTTGTACTGAAATCAGGATATTGTCCTGCAGAGTTTGGGAAGGAGGATGGAAGGAAGAGAATAAAGGGTAAGCTTACGCCAACCAAAAATATGGGCCCCCCAACTCATTACTTCTTATGTTCCTTCCCTTCATTGTTCATCTAGACTATCATCCCACTGTGTCATCCTGTGACATGTGTTTCACATCCCATCCTTTCCAGATCTAAACTCTTTTTCACCCTTCTATTTCTTTCTGCCCTGTCTTTCTTCCAGCAAACAGCCACTCTACATGGGCTGAGCAAATGCACTCCCACTAAGTGTCCTTAGAAAGGCTTCCAGAGTTGGCTTCCAAACTCTGATCATCCTCCCAGCTCAGATTTGATGTTGAAAGACTTGCATAAATACACACCCTGCATTTGTTCCCCTGTTCTGCTCTTCATCCTGGTGTGAATTAGGGAAAGTTCTCCTAATATCAATTCCCTTACTCTGTAGAAAAATGTCATGGATGAGTGAAGAATCAGGTCCATCCATTTTCTTCTTTTCAACTAAATGAAGTAATTTGTTTGCCTTCTTAAAGTGAAATGGTCTTTCAAAGGTCCTTTTTCCACTGGATATTACATGGGCCTTCTATTATTAATAACAATAGCTACAACAAACAACTAATTAAAGCACACAGTACTTTTTTATTGGACTAAATATTGACTGTCGACAGAAATGTGAATAGCAGGAAAGCAACTCAAAATATTACTTCACAAAGGTTGATTCAAGTTGCTGCTCAGAAGAAACTGCACCATATGGATAATGTAACTGATTAGCTGACAATTTTGTTTAGTTTAAACAAGGGTAGGTAAGATCTGATAATGCACAGAATCATTTTGGCACAGAGTACAGCTCTTGCAGACCTATTGCATTATGCCTATCATCAAGTTAGTTCATCTAACAGCACGAAGTGGAACACCCTAACCCTTCTTATCCCTGTTAATCACTTTTAAGTAAATAATATCTCTTTGGAGTACAGTGATTCATATGCTGCAACCAAAGATAGGGTCAAGCCGTGAAGTGGTCTTCCTGCAATGATAGGTAAAGTCAGGGAGCAAAGATAAGGGGGGATTTTGTCAGACTGTTATCATTACTTCACTTTCTAATTGCCTATAAAGTTTTTTTTAAAGCAGCAGGGCGGCATTGAAGAACACAACCCTCTCTGTTTTCTTTCAGGACAGCTTCTAAACAGCTGTTCTGTTTCTCTCCCATCGTCACCTATTTAATTTTAAGATAAGGAATCCTTTGGAATCATTTCCTCTGCAAGCAGCTAAGAAAGGTTATACACCTCTAAAATGTCCCGTGCCATTTCCTTTAAAACAAAAAGTCAGATCAGTTCTTCCTGAGGCATCGGTGTAGTCCTGATCATGCAGGGCAAAAGCTGAGCAAGACATTAAGGAACTTCACAGTTCAAACATCTACGTTTGCTCTTTCTGCTTTTCTTTCCCAGGATCCAACCCTGCTTGATAATGATATGCTCCTGCATCACTACAGCTTGCAATAGGTAGGACCAGGCTTCTGCTCTGCTGCTCCAGGCATGATTTTGGAGTGCTGGACAGTCAGCTATTAGTCTCTACGGTGATTTTTAATCTCTCCAGTGCAATACAGAGCTGAGACATATCTCTAAGACACCTATTAAGCTACAAGTGAAGGAGACAACTCTTACACACCCAAAAGGTTATCTGCACTGCAGAGGACAAAACACAGAATCAACAGCCTCCCTTGGATTGAGCTGTCCTGCACTTTGTGGCAGGTAGGCATGGTTGCTGAAGTTCTCATGTCCAGACAGCAGTGCTCACAGATAACAGCTCCAGGGTTGATGACCCATACAGCTATATGACTAAAATTTTACTGCTACGGTGTTTTACAGTAAAGTCTGTTCCCGTTGTAGGTTAAAAAAGCCAAGATTTCACTCTACTAAGTTACCAAAACTGCTCAGAAACCAGAATCAGTTTGTTCATATAAAGATGGATGATGTGTGCAAGACAGGTACTTTGCAAAGGACAGGTCAAGAAGCTCCACATTACATGTTAGACAGATGGATTAAAAGTTTAATTTCTCAATCCATTGAAAGGAAACACATCACGTTTCAAGGAACAGTGACTGCATGCCTTTGTCCTTTTATTCATGAGATCCCACAAGTAAACACGGTGCTGGAGCAGACCTGGCTGTGGGTTTGATCTTTATTTTGATTTGCCCTCTCACATTTTGCTGAAGGTGGGGAAAAGGCTGGCACAGTATTTGATTTGCCTTCACAAAGAGCAAGTTCAATACACTGAGACATTTAACACGTTTGATATTTTTCTTCCATCGCCTCCCCGAGTACTTAGATCACAGTGTCCATTGTCGGGTTTCGTCAAAGGCTATGTCAAACGAGTCTGCCCAGCAGACAGCAAGAGGTCAAATGCCCATCTGCACTAAATCAGCAGTACCTCACCCATGTCCACAGTCAGTGGAACCGCTCCAGTGTATGCCAGCTATCTGGGGTAAGAGTTTTTGTTGGACCATGTAGTCTCTTGAGGTGTTTGACTTGAACGCATTTATCTCCAACACTTCAGTTAGACAGCCCTGATAATTTCTAAAAGTAGACTCTGAAGGCTTTATTTCCTGAGAAGCTGATGCAAGGTAAGAGTATGCCTTTCATAAAGTCTGGGAAACATCTGTAAACCTCTTTGGCAGAGAACCAATTCTTTTTAAGTAACTAATGCTGAATAAAAATCTTCTCTGTGAGACAGATTCTTCTCCTATGGAAATTTTCTGCAGATGGTCATATTTCCTTTATTTTTATCTCTTTACTTTCTGTGATATACAAAGTGGAGTATTACAAATGTCTTTTTTTTATTATTATTATTATTAAAAAAATTCATCTCCCTATTTACTTTATGGACTTCAAGTATTTGTCAGGTCTACATGGAGCTAGAAACAGTTACCATTCTGTTTACTATAGAATAGAGGGGGGGAAAACCACATAACCAACAAATCTATGTTACTAAGTGGGTGAAAGTTTTCCTTACACACTGAAGATTTTTATTAGCCTTTAGGTACAGCTATTTAGCATGACTTCATATTTCAGTGTCAAGCAAAAATGAGAGGTCTAAAAAGGCTTTGTGACACAAGTTATTCTTGGCATTCATTGGGCATCCACAATAACAGGAAGGAGATTCACCTCTAGCACAACAAAACTCCATGTCACAGCTAATTTGCTCATAGCACAGTGTGAAACTGAATCTACTCCACATTAAGTACCATAAACCTGGCAATGAAGGTTTACAGTCCTATAAATGTATATACACATAGACAAGCACCTATAAAAGTGAGCTTGCTGAATTACAGAGTACTTTGCATTTCCTTAATTCACTTTTATGTAAACAAAATAGAAAGTGCATAGAAAGTGTGCACATGCAGCCCAGACAGCAACCCTGTGCTGGGCTGCATCAGGAGCAGTGTGGCCAGCAGGGCAAGGGAGGGGATTCTCCCCCTTTACTCTGCTCTCCTCAGACCCCACCTGGAGTACTGTGTGCAGTTCTGGAGCCCCCAACACAAGAAGGACATGGAACTGCTGGAGCGGGTCCAAAGGAGAGCCACGAAGATGATCAGAGGGCTGCAGCAGCTCTGCTGTGAGGACAGGCTGAGAGAGTTGGGGCTCTGCAGCCTGGAGAAGAGAAGGCTTCGAGGAGACCTTAGAGTGGCTTTCCAGTATCTGAAGGGAGCCTACAGGAAGGCTGGGGAGGGACTATTTACATGGTCTAGTAATGTTAGGACAAGGGGGAATGGGTTTAAGCTAGAAGAGGGGAGATTTAGACTGGATGTTAGGAGGAAGTTCTTTACAGTGAGGGTGGTAAGACACTGGAACAGGTTGCCCAGGGAGGTTGTGGATGCTTCCTCCCTGGAGGCGTTTAAAGCCAGGCTGGATGAGGCCTTGAGCAGCCTGCTCTAGTGGGAGGTGTCCCTGCCTATGGCAGGGGGTTGGAGCTGGATGATCCTTGAGGTCCCTTCCAACCTAAACTATTCTATGATTCTATGATTCTATACTCAGTGCTTTACTGCTTGGCACCATTACCACACTCAAAGAAATTGTTTTAGTATCTCTAGAACATTTTTTCCTTTGTCTATCTGTATCTCCTCACATCCAGTTCTCCTCCATCATTTTTGAACAGACCAATTAAAAAAAAAACAAACCAATTCTACATTTTTATAGAGCCATACAACATTTCAGCACCAAAAAGATGTCATAAATAGTTTGCTGTCAGAATATGAGCTTCAAAAATAACAAAAGAACACAGATTTGAAGTTTTTTGATCTTACTGTGACCTTTGAAACTTGATGGGTGGTGAATTCACTAAAAAGATGCCAAAATACAAGCTCAGGGTCTCAAATTTATTT
This sequence comes from Tricholaema leucomelas, assembly GCA_013400475.1. Classification (NCBI taxonomy): domain Eukaryota; kingdom Metazoa; phylum Chordata; class Aves; order Piciformes; family Lybiidae; genus Tricholaema lacrymosa; species Tricholaema leucomelas. Next base: position 231,525 of record WAAF01006867.1, on the reverse strand, counting down.
AGTGCTATAGAAGCCTTCCAGGAGGAAATGCATCACTAACTGAATGCACATATCAAACACTAAACCAAACTACAACATGCTAATAGTGATTTCTTGCATAATTAACAGTTGACATTAAAATCCTGATTCAATTCAAAAGATCTTTTTTAATAGATTCTACATTTTTTTTTCCCAGGCTTTGTTTATGGCAATCAGGTTATGCAATATGAATTTCACTTTTTTTCCACTGTTCACAACCAGTAACATGCGACGCAAATTAAGGATGGGCAAACTCACTCAGGTACAGATAGGATGAACAAACTCAAACCTCACATGAGAACTTTCTCCAAGGTGCTCAAAATGTGCTTTCAGATTTGGAATGTTTATTCTTTCCTTTTCAATCTCTTTTACATATCTTCATTCTGAATAGTCCAGCAAGTACAACTGAATAAACACTGCATCTTAGAAGACTCTGTCTCTTCACAACCAACACCATTGATGCTGCCAGCAGTGCCTATCTCAGTCCAGCACCCATTTCTTTTCCCACTTAGCACTTTCTTTTCCATTATCTCTGATTCCACACACACAGTCCCCACACTTTCTTCTAGAATAGAATAGAATAGAATCAACCAGATTGGAAGAGACCTTCAAGATCATCCAGTCCAACCTAGCACCCAGCCCTAGCCAGTCAACTAGACCATGGCACTAAGTGCCTCATCCAGGCTTTTCTTGAACACCTCCAGGGATGGTGACTCCACCACCTCCCTGGGCAGCCCATTCCAGTAGCCAATACCCTCTGCCTGAGAAGAGCTAAGATGAAAAAAGTTACTGCTCAGTAGCAAGCCCAGATAAACACTGGGCCAGTGGTCGTGCAGCTCAGGGAATGATGTGGGAATATTTAGCAATCATGGAAAGAAAACACATGAAGAATGCCACAGCTCTGGCTACTGGTACCCCTTGCGGTTTGAATGGGTGACAGGTAACTCCACAGGCACCATCCCATTTCTGCTGACATGTACAGAAATGCACATGCAAGAGTTTCTTCCCTTCCAGGAAGAACTTGTTTCATCTGATTCCAGCTCTGTTGATCAGTGGGCCCCAAAGGGACAAGGCAGAAATTATACCACATGTGGACAGATGAAACCAGTTAACCTTCTTCATAGTAGAGCACTTACAGTTCGTTAAGTTTGGTAAGGGGGCGCATGGGGAAGACTCTACTTACATACAGGATGGAGCTTGAATATGTTACCTGGCAAGTACTAGTTTCTTTGTAGAAAATCAAAAGCATCCTATCCCGATCAGCTAGCACACTCACAACTGCAGAGCAGTCATGCATTCAGGTGCCCATGACCAAAGGCATCACTCATCCCCAGAGTTCTGTGAAAACCCCCCACAAAGCTGGCATGAAAAGGACAATTTAACACTTTCACAATCACAGGATCACAGGCTCACAGGATGTTAAGAGTTGGAAGAGACCAAACCCCCCTGTCAGAGCAGGACAATCCTATCTAGCACAGATCACAGAGGAACACATCCAGACAGGCCTTCAAAGTCTCCAAAGAAGGAGACTGCATTTCTCATGTTGCTCCCATGGCATTTCAACTGAATGATATTTAAATGACGCTGTGAAATCAAGAACCATTTGGTGTCATTCCTATCAAGCTGTTGTAAGAGGAAATCAATTTTGCAGCTTAGTACTGATAACTCTCAGCACTTTCCCTCCCTACTGGCCATGCCTATCTGCCCCATATCTTGAACAACTGCCTTTCAAGCTCCTTCACAAAGAACTGTCCGTTTCCATTGGTGTCATCCTGACTTCAGCTTTGATAATATCCATTTAATAAGGAGTTTAATATTATGGCCTGTAAGAAGCTAAGTTTGTCTCACTCCAATTGCCTCAACATTGTTTAGCTTCCCAAAGTATTTCATACCATTCTCCCAGAAGACCAGAAGCTCTGTGCTGACCCTGGGTCTCACTGTAAAGATGACTATAGCCAAAACAGCACATCCTCATGTTTGCCTTCACACTGTTGTCTCAGAGAGATCTCTGCTTATCTATAAGCCATGTTGATAGCCAGCAGCCACATCTTGAGTACTCTGCCCAGTTCTGGACCCCTTGATTTAAGAAAGACATTGAGATGCTTGAATGTGTCCAAGGCTGGTTGAGGGGGCTGGAACACAGCCCTGTGAGGAGAGGCTGAGGGAGCTGGAGTTGTTTAGTCTGGAGGAGACTCAAGGCAGACCTTATTGCTCTCTAGAGCTACCCAAAAGGAGGCCGTAGCCAGGTGAGGGTTGGTCTCTTCTCCCAGGCAACCAGTGACAGAACAAGAGGACACAGCCTCAAGCTGTGCCAGTGTATGTCCAGGCTGGATGTTAGGAAGTTCTCCACAGAGAGAGTGACTGGCACTGGAATGGGCTGCCCAGGGAGGCGGCAGAGTCACTGTCCCTGATTGTGTCCAAAGAAAGACTGGATGTGTCAGCCGGTGCCATGGTTTAATTGATTAGACAGTGTTGGGTGTCAGGTTGGACTTGATTATCTCAAAGGTCTTTTCCAACCTGATTGATTCATTTATTCATTCAATTCATTCATTCATTCATCCATTCATTCATTCAGGGGATGCTGGGACTCACTGGGATAAGTTCTCATGGACTTACAGACAGCACATACAGACCTAACAGTTTCCCAAGGTGTTTTCACACCATTACCACAACCTCTCTGACAACAGCAGCTGATAACCAGACAAGGCCACAATGCAGCAAGATGTATTTTAGCCTTACCTCATTGTTTTTGTCAAAATTAAAGGCAACCTCTACTTACTGTCTGAGGACGAAGCTCTTTTCTGAACAGAACAGATGAAGTCCTGGAGCGATTTAACAACTTAGTTGAGCAGGCAGGAACTGGCTTGTCACAGGAGAGGAAGTTCTGCTCTTTTGAAAGGCTTCAAACACCAATGAAACCCAACTTTAATAAATGTCTGAAGGTATCTTTCCTAGATACAAAAGGCTGTGTTTTGGTTACAAGTTGGTCACTTGCATTTTCTTGGGTTTTATGACAAAAAAAAACCCAACCCAGTCAGCTTTTTCATCAAACATCTTGGACATTATTGACAGGTTTTGGGTCATTTCTTTTTGTCAAAATTAAAAATAAGATTTAAAATATGATTAAAAATCCTATCTTAACATTTAGTTTTAAATGAAAATTATGTTCCTCTTGGAAAACTCATTCTGATAGAAGTTCTTATTCATGTTAATTTCCAAGTGCTTTACCTATTTTGCCTTGGGTAAAAAGCCAAAGTTTTCAGTCTTCCTGGGGTTAGGTTTCATATGGTTGGAATCCAGTGAAGTACTTTGGCTTGTTTTATGTGCTGTGTAGTGTATTAATGTTATTTTAACATAGGTGGGGCAGTATTTCATTTTGCCCTCCCAATTGAAAAGGGCATTTTAAAGTGCATTTCAGCTATAGCATCTAGGCAATAATTTCGGTTATTCCTTTCATTATGATGCAATAGAATCATAGACTCAAACAGGTTGGAAGAGACCTCCAAGATCATCCAGGCCAACCTAGCACCCAGCCCTAGCCAGTCAACTAGACCATGGCACTAAGTGCCTCAGCCAGGCTTTGCTTGAACACCTCCAGGGACGGTGACTCCACCACCTCCCTGGGCAGCCCATTCCAATGCCAATCACTCTCTCTGTGAAGAACTTCCTCCTAACATCCAGCCTATACTTCCCCCGGCACAACTTGAGACTATGTCCCCTTCTTCTATTGCTGGTTGCCTGGGAGAAGAGACCAACCCCCACCTGGCTACAGCCTCCCTTCAGGTAGTTGTAGACAGCAATGAGGTCACCCCTGAGACTCAGATACCATTAACTCTGCTTATAAAAATTTATAAGCCTGCTATTAGGGATCCATAATATAAGCCTGCTATTAGGGATTCACACAGAGAGTGGTGATCAAGGGCACAATGTCCACATGGAGACCAGTGCCAAGCAGCGTCCCACAGAGGTCAGTGCTGGGACCAGTGCTGTTAAACATCTTCGCAGTGATATGGACAGAGGAATTGAGTGCACCCTCAGCAAGTTTGCAGATGACACCAAGCTGTGTGGCACAGTCGACTTGCTAGAGGGAAGGGAACCATCCAAGAGGGACCTGGACAGGCTGGAGACATGGGCCCAGGCCAACCTCATGACATTCAACAAGGGCAAGTGTAAGGTCCTGCACCTGAGTCGGTGCAATCCCAAACACAAATATAGGCTGGGTGGGGAATAGCTGAGAGCAGCCCTGAGGAAAAGGACCTGGGGGTCTGAGTTGAAGAAAAGCTCAATATGAGCCTGAAGTGTGAGTGCAGCCCAGACAGCAAATGCATGCTGGCCTGCAGCTAGAGAATGAAGGGGATTCTTTCTCCTTTACTCTGCTCTCTTTGTTTTCAGGTGGCTGGCTGTCATAGAGGCAGGGAATTAACGTGGCAGAGTCAGGAATTAAAAACAACAGAATTATTTTACTTTCCTGAAAGTCCTGCCTACAGACTACACACAAAAATTAGTTTAGTTTATTTACAGATTCAGTTTGATCGGGAATTTCTTCCAAAAGGATATTATAGACACATTTAGAGATTTAGGCAGTGAGGTAATGGAAAAGGCTAAGCTATAAACACGGCTTTACCTCACTATCAATCAGGCTGAGAAGAAGATTGAGGGAACAGAAAGTTTTACTCACAGAGGTGAGATAGGTATTCGTCAGTGATCCCTTACTGCATTCCTCTGTGGACGCAGCCTCCTGACACTGCAGGCAATATCCAATAGTGTATGTCCACGCAGTAGAAGCCCAAGGCAAGTGGCACAGCTGCCAAACTCAGAAACGTCTCGAGCACCTCTTCCATGAGTGGGATGATTGTGGAAAATGCTGCCTTCACAGCGGCAGGGGACAGCCAACACTGCTAGCGTCCCCCGGTCTGGGAGGCAGCCAGGAAGTCAGCTGCTGATATGATCTGAGAGTCACCAGTCTGGATATCGCTGGTGGCTCTCTCAAAGGACTCCAGGGCTTGCCAAGCCTGCAAGTTTGCACAGAAGAGTGCAAAACTGGGGAGAACTGTCCAAAAGGAGGAATGGGGTAAAACTGAAAGCCTTACAAAAGGTAGCAGCCATCCAAAAGTGGGGAAGAGTCCAGTCACAGCAGGAACCTATTCTGTCGGGCACTCTGTAAAGATGGGGAACTCTCAAGGTGGGAACTCCTAAGGCAGGAACTCCTAAGGCAGGAACTCCTAAGGCAGGAACTCCTAAGGCAGGAACTCCTAAGGCAGGAACTCCTAAGGCAGGAACTCCTAAGGCAGGAACTCCTAAGGCAGGAACTCCTAAGGCAGGAACTCCTAAGGCAGGAACTCCTAAGGCAGGAACTCCTAAGGCAGGAACTCCTAAGGCAGGAACTCCTAAGGCAGGAACTCCTAAGGCAGGAACTCCTAAGGCAGGAACTCCTAAGGCAGGAACTCCTAAGGCAGGAACTCCTAAGGCAGGAACTCCTAAGGCAGGAACTCCTAAGGCAGGAACTCCTAAGGCAGGAACTCCTAAGGCAGGAACTCCTAAGGCAGGAACTCCTAAGGCAGGAACTCCTAAGGCAGGAACTCCTAAGGCAGGAACTCCTAAGGCAGGAACTCCTAAGGCAGGAACTCCTAAGGCAGGAACTCCTAAGGCAGGAACTCCTAAGGCAGGAACTCCTAAGGCAGGAACTCCTAAGGCAGGAACTCCTAAGGCAGGAACTCCTAAGGCAGGAACTCCTAAGGCAGGAACTCCTAAGGCAGGAACTCCTAAGGCAGGAACTCCTAAGGCAGGAACTCCTAAGGCAGGAACTCCTAAGGCAGGAACTCCTAAGGCAGGAACTCCTAAGGCAGGAACTCCTAAGGCAGGAACTCCTAAGGCAGGAACTCCTAAGGCAGGAACTCCTAAGGCAGGAACTCCTAAGGCAGGAACTCCTAAGGCAGGAACTCCTAAGGCAGGAACTCTCAAGGCGGGAACTCTCAGGGCAGGAACTCCTAAGGTGGGAACCTTTTCCCTTTCTCCTGGCTCTATTTATGCTTTTCTAGACAAAGTGTCCATTTGGCATTTATACTGGGTACAAAGACCCAGCCAACCACCAGCCCAATTCCAGCGCGGGCTTGGAAAGGTGCCTTTTGCTGTTCCCCCCTTCAAGCCCGCAGGGTGGAGGGGAGGAAAGCAGTTTTCACACCATCTCCCATTCAAACCGGTGGAGGGGGAGGGCGAAGAAAGGAATTTGGGGCACCCCAGGACACTGGTTTAAACTGGAGGTTGTGCATTCTGATGAAATTGTGGCTTGAGGTTAACATATGAAAATAAACCCACAGGTAACACAGGAAAACAAGGCAAAAACGCTGCAGCTTTGAGAGGAAGGCAGACCCAACGATATTTCATAACTGGTTGTTGGGCTTGTTTTTTTGAAGAAGAGTTGGTTTGAATTTCCAAATAACTTTCATTTCAAAGGGACAGTATCAAAATACATGCAAAAAAGAAGAGAATTCTAAATAAGTCACGGTAAATTATTTCACTGCTTAGCTATTGGATTTCAAAGGGAGAAGACAGCGTGCACAAGGATACTAGAGAGGACTATATCGTATCTTTGGGAATTGCTGTCAAATATTGATGAAAACAGAGAGACTGTCAGAGATCAGATAAAAGAAAGAAATGCTTACATTGGGAAGAACAATGTGAAATGTGTGGCCAGTAGAGATTTCAAATGTAAGCTAATAGCAAGCCAGCAAAGAAGAGAGCTGGAGGAAGTCCCACGTATTCCACTGCATTCAGTCAGTTAGCATATGTGAAAATTGTACAGTGCATTTTTCCGCATTTTGAGACTCAAAGTATACTGTGGCCAGTAGGATGAGGGAGGTTACTCTTCCCCTCTACTCAACACTCATCAGGCCACACCTTGAGTACTGTGTCCAGTTCTGGGCTACTCAATTCAAGAGAGATGTTGAGGTGCTAGAAAGTGTCCACAGAAGGGCAACGAAGCTGGTGAGGGGCCTGGAACACAAAACCTATGAGGAGAGGCTGAGAGAGCTGCGGTTGTTCAGCCTGGAGAAGAGCAGGCTCAGGGCAGACCTCACTGCTGTCTGCAACTACTTGAAAGGAGGTTGTAGCCAGGTGGGGGTTGGTCTCTTCTCCCAGGCAACCAGCAACAGAACAAGGGGACACAGCCTCATATTATGCCAGGGGAGGTCTAGGCTGGATATCAGGAGGAAGTTGTTGCCAGAGAGAGTGATTGGCCATTGGAATGGGCTGCCCAGGGAGGTGGTGGAGTCACCGTCCCTGGAGGTGTTCAGGAAAAGACTGGATGAGGCACTTAGTGCCATGGTGTAGATGACTGGATAGGGCTGGGTGCTAGGTTGGACTGGATGAGCTTGGAGGTCTCTTCCAACCTGGTTGATTCTATGATTTTATGATTCTATGTGACTGTCACATAGAGCTGCAGTGCATGAACAGCATGGGCAAGATGGATGCAGAAATAATGAACACTAGTTTTAGCCATTTTGTCATAACTTCTGTTTATCATAACACAAACTCAACTTCTGGCATTGCTATAATTTAAGCAAACTATGAAATGTGGGAGGCTTAGCTATTTTACAAATGCACAAGCACTTTTTGGATGCTATTTCTTTGAGCTTCATGGTACCTGAATGGAGGACACAGAATGTTTTCATAAAATCACAGGGTCAATCAGGTTGGAAGAGACCTCCAAGATCATCCAGTCCAACCTAGCACCCAGCCCTAGCCAGTCATCTACACCATGGCACTAAGTGCCTCATCCAGGCGTTTCCTGAACACCTCCAGGAACGGTGACTCCACCACCTCCCTGGGCAGCCCATTCCAATGCCAATCACTCTCTCTGGCAACATGTCCCTTCTCTGGACATGTTGCAGTACCTCAACATCTCTCTTGAATTGAGGAGCCCAGAACTGGAGACAGTAGTCAAGATATGGCCTGACCAGTGCTGAGTACAGGGGCAGAGTAACCTCCCTTGTCCTACAGGCCACACTGTTCCTGATCCAGGCCAGGATGCCATTTTCTTTCAAAATGTTTAGTTACAATATGAAAGTAAAACCCATGATACAATGATCTGCAAGCATTTTGCTTTTCCTGAAGTGACCCTTCCTTTCCAGAGGAAAAGTATTTTAAACAGGCTTCTAAACCACAGATTTCCACTAAGATAGTGCCTGTTATCAGTGGAGTTCTAAGAACTGTCCATTCCCTGCATAAATATTTATTTGCAACATCTTTGAGTGATTACAACTAACTACAAAACCATTAATCCTTAAATATGGAAGTAAGGAAATACAGAATCAGAGAATCCTTGAATCATTGTGTTTGGAAGAGATGTTTCAAGCAATCAGGTCCAAGTGTTAACCCAGCGCTGGCAGGTCACTGTGTCCCTCAGCACTACATCCAAATGTCTCCAGAGATGGTGAATCCACCCATTTCCTGGACAGCCTATTTCAGTGCTTGACAACCCTTTCATTGAAGAAATTTGTCCTAATATCCAACTTAAATCTCCACTGGTGCAATCTGAGACTGTTTCCTCTAGCCTATCCCTTGTTACTAGGGAGAACAGAGTGACATGCACCTCAATACAACCTCCTTTCAGGGAGCTGTAGAGAGCGATGTCCCCTCTCAGACTCCTTTTCTCCAGACTAACTCCAGTTCCCTCAGCTGCCCCTACTGAGACCTGTTCTCCAAACCCTTCACCACCTTTGTTGCCCATCTATGGACATGCTTCAGCATCTCAATGTCCTTCCTGGAGTGAGGAGACCAAATGTGAACACAGTATTAAAGATGTGGCCTGACCAGTGTTGAGTACATTAGGACAATCACTTCCCTGGTCCTGCCTGTGACACTATTTCTAATACAAACCAGGATCTTGTTGGTCTTCTTGGCCACCTGGACACACGGATGGGTCATCTTCAGCTGGCTGTCAACCCACACTCCCAGGTTCTTTTGGGCCTGGCCATCCAGCCAGTTTTTAAGCCAATGAAGCCAATGCAGAGTGCACTTATCCAAGCCTTGTGCCTTGAGTTTCTGAAGGAGAATGCTGTGTGAGACAGTGTCAAAGGCACTACTAAAGTCCAAGTAGACAATGTGCACAGCACTTCTCCACTAGGCAGGTCACCTTGTTGTAGAAGGAGATCCGATTAGGCAGACAGGACCTGCCTTTCATGAGCCCATCCCAACTGGGCTTTATTGTCCATCTGTCTTGTAAGTGCCATGTGATGGCACTCAGGGTGACCTACTCTGTAACATTTCCTGGCACTGAAGTCAGACTGACAGGACTGTAGTGCCTTTGACCCATGATCAAAAAAACCAAATTCTGCTGGTGGCAGCAGGCTCACACCCAGGAATTAATCTCATGAGTCTTTTTCAATATATTTGGGTTGGTCCCTGCTGCTGGGATGGAGGAGAACACCACCTGTGTTCCTGAGCCCTTAAGCTATCTTCCCAAATCTCTTAAGGTGTCTTTTTAATTGCCTTTGTACTCCTGTCCTTAAACTCATCAGCCCCAAGCTGCATAACCAGCAGCAGGTACTAATCTGATGGCTGCAGCAGACTGGGGAGTTTCCTGGAATGTCCCTAACCAGTGCCCCAGGTAAGCAGCAGACCCCCCCCCACAGGAGGTAGTGTTTTCTGTAACAATAAAGCACGGCACATTTTGTGCACTTTTGATGTGTTTTATGCACAGACTTTTAGATATGTTCAGTTTTGTCAAAAATTGCAATGAACTTCCATGTCTTGAGTTCAGATGCTCGTTACATCAGCTGTAAATCTAGAGTAACTTCATGGACTTCAGCATACTTATTGTATACATGCAAACCATAACTGAAATCACAGTGTGGTCTTATGCTGATGCTGGAGAGAGATCACAACCTATGCCTTGATTTAAGCAACTCTTGGATCTAAATTTACCTTTCAAACCACTGCACATGAGCTCTGCAAAGCTAACTACGCCCTCAGATTGAAGATGAGATGGAGTTCTTGGTCCTATTGTTTGGGCTTGAATTTGGACTTTCATTCTCTGTATTTACTGCAGTAGAAATGCAAAATGAGGATAAAAGATGTCTTACAGAAATCTTCACCATCCTGTTGACTTACCCTTTTGTGACTTCACTCACATGTTCTTGCAAAGCCCCACTGAAGCTGGGTAAATCCCCAAGGAAACACAACACAAAATAAAGATGTGGCACCTAAGGGGAAATTCTCTGACCAGCAGCAACTGCTGCATTTGGATTCGAAGCGGCGTGGTAACATCATCCAAAAGATGCAGCACTGATGAGCTTTGCCATGTGATCTTTGGCATACTTCTATTATAAATACAGAGATGTAGCCCTAATTAAAGAAGAGCATTTATCTAGCCATATTCTCCTACTAGAGGAGAAATACCAGCTGCCACATGCATCACATTAACACTTTAGATCCACACACACATCCCACATTTTCACCAACAGAGTTTTTACTGTATGAAAAGGAGATCATAGAATCATAGAGCCATAGAATCAACCAGGTTGGAGGAGATCTCCAAGATCATCCAGGCCAACCTAGCACCCAGCCCTAGACAATCAACTAGACCATGGCACTAAGTGCCTCATCCAGACTTTTCTTCAACACCTCCAGGAATGGCAACTCCACCACCTCCCTGGGCAGCCCATTCCAATGCCAATCACTCCCTCTGGCAACAACTTCCTCCTAACATCCAGCCTATACTTCCCCTGGCACAACTTGAGACTGTGTCCCCTTGTTCTGTTGCCGGTTGCCTGGGAGAAGAGATCAACCCCCACCTGGCTACAGCCTCCCTTCAGATAGTTGTAGGCAGTCCTAAGGTCAGCCCTGAGCCTGCTCTTCTCCAGGCTAAACAACCCCAGCTCCCTCAGCCTCTCCTCACAGGGCTTGTGTTAAGTTCAGGTAACCTGCTAGCCAGGAATACACACAAAGCTCAGACTAAGGCATATTTGCTCACTTTTTCCCACCAGCAGCTAACAATCTTCTTATTTCAATATCATTACTCATTTTAAAGTAAAATAAACATAGAAGATGAAAGAATCTTTCTATTGCTTTTTATTTTTCAGTAGTTATGTTCTTCCAATAGCAATAATTGTGGAGCAGAAGCTTTTAGAGGTGGCTGCTGGCTTGGAAAACTTTTCTGGAGAGTACCATAAAAAGGAGATGATCATGAAAAAATATTAGACAGTTTTGTTTTGATATCATACCTAGGAAAAACAAGTCAGTTGCATAGATCAGTAAAGATGTGGCTTCCTTGTTTCTTAATCAAAAAGAAGTTGCAGTGATTTTTAAGCATACCAAACTTTGTCTGGGCTTACAAGAGATAATTCTGATCTGTCAGAAAGCTTTTAAGCCCTGAAGAAACATCACCTCATTTTTGCTTTTACTGTGGCAACTCTCTTCTGTTTATAGCCAGTGGTGCACATTTTCAAGTCAATGTTTTTTTCTGTCTTGCCTTTCAGGGTTTAAAAAGAATTCTTTAGTCTCCTAAACAACACCATGCTGTTGCCATTCTCTAACTGGGACACAGTCAGGGATAACTGCACTGGAGTTAAACATAATTGAGTAAATCGTTGATTACTAACATACTGCAACCACACAAGTATTGTCTTCAGGGATTACTCCGATGAACAAAACAATCATCTGAGCACTTGGAGAAAAGGAGAGGAGTCATAAATGTGGCCCACAGGAATTGCAGATAAGAGGAGTTGTACTGGAATTGCACATGATGGCTGCAGTGTGCATTTTCCTGTTATTAAAAGCACCATTTGTTCTAGAGAGTTGTTAGTTGCAGCTGAGGACATAGCAGGAATTGGGATTTTGGAGAAAACAACACCACTTCTGATAGCTCTATGTGTTGTCCTCAAAGCTGAACAGGAGGGGTTTGATTCCCATCATCAGAATCAAACAAACCTGTGCTAAGAGAGTGCCATGGTTCAAGTGGAGAATGGCACATCCTGACTTGCAGCCATCTGCATAGGTTATGGAAAGTAGCTTACAGGTCAGAGAGGGGATGAACTTGGCAAAAACAGTAGACTCTGTGAAAATGCTGCACAGAGAACTTCAGCTAGTCTTGGAGTTACTCTGTAAATCACTGCTTTAATAAAGCTTATGCTGTTTACCAAGTTTGGCATCCTCTCAGGTTTCAGCCTCAGATGAAATATTTCAAACTCAATATTTAAATGCAATTAAAGCTGTGACACAAACAGGCCACACCAATGCCAACAGATTTACTAGATGGTGTATGGTTCTCTGTTTTAAGATTCTATTGTTGTCTTGGTTTGTACTGTGTTTATGATGCTACTTTGTTATCTTTGAAAACTTAATTTCCTATTTTATTAATGTGACAGCAGACAGAAAAAAACCAAACAGTAAATCTGTTATTGAAGCTTATATGAGGCCTGGACATCACTGGAGAGGTTGGTGTTGTGATCAGTTACTGATTTCACTTGGGTTGCACGAATGTAACTAAAAGCAGAATTTGACAATCTGTCCCTTGCAGTGAGAATGTGCAGACATACCAAATGTCACAAATGTTCCCAGCTGGAACTAAGACCTGTATTTTTCTCATAGGGACAACACATAGATTGGGAAGTTTGTCCTTAGTTCAGAGCTGGGTGGCCTAATTCCTTCTGGTTTATGTTTCAGACCAAAATGAATGCGTACAGCAGGGTTGTAAGTGCTGAGAAACTTTGGCTTATAGTGGAAAAGATTACAACAAGCCCAGTGTTAGCGGTATAAGAGGAGCTGACAGCCTCATGTGCTCCCACAGAGTGATTGCTGGGCCTTTTGTAAGAAAAAAGACTTTCAGCAGGCAGCCTTGGCAGCAATGCAGAGAAGATGAGTAGATGACTGAAAGCCATACTGGAAATGGGCAAAGTTGACGGCCATCCGGGATGTGAAATCATGCTGGGTTTGTGTAATGTTGCAAGTCTGATTTTGCTTGCAGTTATGCTATTTCATTAAACTCTTCAGAATTCAAGAAGATGAAGGATGAAGAGAATCAAATATATGTTTCTGGTATAGACTAAATCAAATATATGTTTCTGGTATAGACTACCTCTGCATGAGAGAATTTTGCTTCCAAATCCTTTTATCAGTAGTATCAGTAGTTCGCGGAATGCATAGCACTGTCAAGAGCTGCCATAGAAAATGCAAAATGTCTTTTCCTCAACAGTACATTCAGGTTACTAATCAGGGGGAAATGCAGACTGCCTGTGCTGCCAGAGCTGCTATTCCTCCCCTGCCCAGAGTGCTCCTTTTGCCCATCCAGCCCTGTGGATGGCCTTCCAGACTCTTCTTCAAGGACACTGCAGCCACGCAGTTTCAGCTGAAAGGTGGATAGGCTGGGAAGTGTGACAAGGAAGAGTGGAAGGAAAAAAGACTGCAAGCATTAGCAGTTCATGTTTGGTGAACGCTGGCTTATCACAATCTCACACTTAGGCCTACTTAGAAACCATGTGAGATGTTTACTTTCCAGTACTGCAGAAGGTTCAGGATCATGCACTACCTTAATCTGGGGATAAAAACAATCAACCAACCAACCAACCACAAAATAAACCAAATCAAACCAAAACCCCAACTTCCAAGTTTCTTTTGCAAGGCAGAGCCCGTTGGAAAGAGTCAGTTGCTCCAACTACAGAGGCACACATTAATTCTTCTCCTGAGACCCAGCAGGAAAATGGAGCTTGGGTATTATGTTATACTTTCTTTCTTAGTCACCTCTAACTAGCAAGGTCTTTGATTTCATAGACCACAAATAGCAAATCTCTTTGCACTGGATTTGAAATTGTGAGCATTTCAGGGTTTATAAAGTCATCTTGTCTCTGACGGCCATAATGTCTGAGAATAATTCCATCCAGGACATCAGTGCAGTAGCAACTGCAGATTGTGCCATTCCATGGGTCACTGCTGGTGTTGCACCCCAGAGTAACAATTTGAGCACCAATATGGTTTGATCATTGTTCTCCACCTTTATTGCAGTGATACAGTGACTCATTTTTTTTATTTGCCATTGGAATGGGCTGCCCAGGGAGGTGGTGGAGTGACCATCCCTGAAGGTGTTCAAGCAAAGCCTGGATGAGGCACTTAGTGCCATGGTCTAGTTGACTGTATAGGGCTGGGTGCTAGGTTGGACTGGATGATCTTGGAAGTCTCCTCCAACCTAGCTGATTCTATTCTATTATATGCCAACTTGGAAGAGGCCTGCATAGCTAACTTAGTTAAGATTGGTACATGTGGAAGGTACAGATAGGCTTAAGGTTATGTGTGAGGTACAGATAGGTTAAACTTATATAAACAACTTGCAGGGTCAGCCTCCCGTGGCTAGCAGACCCTGCCTCCTCGCAGCTGCATGTGGGGGGTTGTTTCACTGTCTTAGTTCCTGCCTCCGGGATGGACTCAAGGACACTCTGCAGCGCAGGTTGCTCATGTTTATCAATTCAAGTCCTCTGTTAGCAAGAAATCCATCCACAGGTCAGTCACAGTAGTTCTTGTAATGTCTAGGTTTGAGACCAGACTTCACCTAAAAAAGGCAGAGATGCCTGCATAGCAGAGGCAGAGGCTGCACTATCTTTCCTCTTACTCTAAGGACATTAGGCAAGAGGAATATATGGTGTGTCACAACTTCTCGGTATGATTCCACATTATCCCCTCCTGAGTGGGATTGCACTGTTTGGCCACTGTGTCTGAACTGCAGAGATGTTCAACAAAAATGCAAGTTGTTTTGAAGTTTGCTTGATAAGAGTTTGTTTACCCACTAGGAGTAGTTTCTTAGACCCTTTAAATTAAATTAAATATTACATTCACTTTTCCACCCATAGCTAAGCTCTAGTGCAAGTCAGTCTTCAACTCTGACAGCAGTAAATGCAGCATAAATAGAAAATACCATTAACTTTAAGTAATTTAAACAATAATTACATTACCCAGATGAGTATTTCTTCCAAAAGGAGGTCACAAATGCATTTCTGACTCTTTATTGTTTGCAGTAAATTGGGAAGCTCAGTCTGCACGCAATAATATTGGAAGAGATTTCCAGAGGATTATTAAAAAGACACTAGTGTCAGAAGACTGTTGCATGAAAACACATGCACTAAACCCTTCAGAATTAATTGAATCATGCTTGTGTTTTGGCAATGCTGGAAACTTGGCTCAGTCATAGCTCTGGTGATTCATTAGTGCTAATTAATGCTTTTTCCAGGCTAGTAACAAACTAAAGAAAGACTGTTTGTCTCTACTGATCATTCCACAGTTACAGTAATGGTTTGATTTATGCATCAGCCACTTAATGCCGTGTTTCATTAATTTCTAAACAAGTTTCAAAGGGACCCAGGGTGCTTATGTGAAAGTTTAAGAAAAGCAAACAAACAAAAGTGTTTCCTCTGAGTACTGCTAAGCAACAGCACCACATTTCCTTGAGCTGCCCATACAACCTGCTCTGGCTCTTCTTCCGCAAGACACAAACAATCCTCCCAGGAGGACTTTCACACTCCCTTCCCTCTTTTAAAAGGGCTTGACCAAGCTGGCAGTCACTGGTGCCGTGGTGAGTGCAGAGCTGGGCTGGCCAGTTGGCTATGGGCTCCTAGTGGGGACCTGCCCATCCCCTTGGCAGAGCCACTGACCGCACTCACCAAACTCATTCCAAATCCACCGCTGATCTTCCCAGAAACCCCTCACGACTTCCTATAGGCAGTTGAACTTGAGGGCACAACTGTACCTTCAGACCTACACCCCAGACCTGAATTCTGAGAGTATTCAACTTTGAGATCCACAGGGTAGCTTTTGACTCTAATATTTTGCTCTCTCTACAGGCACAAAACTGTGTGTGCCAGCAGTAGCATAAAAA
This sequence comes from Tricholaema leucomelas, assembly GCA_013400475.1. NCBI lineage: Eukaryota > Metazoa > Chordata > Aves > Piciformes > Lybiidae > Tricholaema lacrymosa > Tricholaema leucomelas. Next base: position 215,648 of record WAAF01006867.1, on the reverse strand, counting down.
GTGTAAATGCTGCAAAAATATGTTACCATTTCCTCTCACTCTGCTGCCCAGTTTAGAAATTTGGCTGGAGGCATTCTCTGCAGTTTGGAATTTTCTTTTAATATCATTTTTCTGTAACTGTTTTCTTTTACATTTTTGAAACATTTTTGGTGCTCAGGAAATGTCTTAGAAGGTGAGTCTGGAAACAGAAGCACTTTACTTATCCATAGATCAAGAATAGGGTTAGCGGTGCCCTTTGCTGCTGGGATGAAGTGATCTTCTCAGGGGCTGAGAAAATCTTTCAAGCTTCATGCACATTCAGTTCCTGGCCACTTTTGGCTGAGCAGTGACAACTCAAGTGTTGTGGATATCTTTCCATGAAGTACAAGGCTGACATCACCAATGTATTTCCCATATGACAGCAAAGAGTTTCCAGATGGAAACAACTTTCCAAATGCTGTTGACTGGCCATGAACTATAATAATGACACAGAGGTCTCTGCACATTGAGTCAGAGAAAACTGCTATTGTAACATAATAGTAACAGTAGTAATTATAGTAGTAGTAATAGTAATAATAATAATAATAACAATAACAACAACAACAACCAGCATCACATTAAAATACCTGGTTCAGGATGTACAACAGGTACAGGACGACACAGATTCCCTTTGACAGAAACCCCTGCAGGAAAGGCAGGGCTCATTCAAATCTAGAAAATCACTTGTTCTCTCTGTTATTTACATGTCTTGGTGATGAAAACACCAGTTCTTAATATATTATATGTATATGTAGATTAATGACAGAATAATAGTTTTTAAAACTATTTAACAAAGCCAAGTGCAGGGTTCTGCCACAACAACCCCAAGCAGCGCTACAGGCTGGGGACAGAGTGGCTGGAGAGCAGCCAGGAAGAAAGGGACCTGGGAGTACTGGTAGAGAGTAGCTGAAGATCAGCCAGCAGTGTGCCCAGGTGGCCAAGAGAGCCAACGGCATCCTGGCCTGGATCAGGAACAGTGTGGCCAGTAGGTCGAGGGAGGTTATTCTGCCCCTGTACTCAACACTGGTCAGGCCACACCTTGAGTACTGTGTCCAGTTCTGGGCTCCTCAATTCAAGAGAGATGTTGATGTGCTGGAATGTGTCCAGAGAAGAGTATCAAAGCTGGTGAAAGGCCTGGAACACAGCCTTGTGAGGAGAGGCTGAGGGAGCTGGGGATGTTTAGCCTGGAGAAGAGGAGGCTCAGGGCAGACCTCATTGCTGTCTACAACTACCTGAAGGGAGGCTGTAGCCAGGTGGGGGTTGGTCTCTTCTCCCAGGCATCCAGCAATAGAATAAGGGGACACAGTTTCAAGTTGTGCTGAGGGAAGTATAGGCTGGGTGTTAGGAGGAAGTTCTCCCAGAGAGAGTGATTGGCATTGGAATGGGCTGCCCAGGGAGGTGGTGGAGTGACCATCCCTGGAGGTGTTCAAGAAAAGCCTGGATGAGGCACTTAGTGCCATGGTCTGGTTGACTGGATAGGGCTGGGTGCTAGGTTGGACTGGATGATCTTGGAGGTCTCTTCCAACCTGGTTGATTCTATGATTCTATGATTCTATAACTGTTAACATTCACAGTAGATAACCACACAGAGAGGTGGGCTGGAAACTGGCTGAGCTTTTGGACTCAGAGAGTTGTAATCAGCAGTTAGAAGTTCAGCTAGAGGTGGTCACTGCTTGTGTGCTCAGGGGTGGTAGACACCGCTTCTGATACTGTTCAATGTCTCCAGTAATGCCCTGGGCAACAGGACAGGATGCAACCTCAGCAGAGAAAACAAAACTGGGAGGAGTAGTTGAGCTGCCATTCAGAGGGGCTTCAACAGAGGGCTGGAGAAATAGATAGCAAAACATTAACAAAGAGAAAGGAAAAGCCCTGCAAACCTGGGGAGGAAGAATTCCAGAGGTGCCTTCCAACCCCAGACATTCTTTCGGTTTGTGATTCTGTGTTATTCGACATAAACCACCTGTTGGCTGCATCGCTGCAGGAGACAAAAATCTCCCAGTGATTATTACTTGAGGAGACCTTGTGTTTGAAAAGCATTAGCATACAGATTTTTTTTTAATCTGATTTTTTTTTCACAAGCTGACACATTTTAAAACCAGACAGTAGACTCATTTATTTTGCATCGTGAGCGTGCTGCAACCTTACCATTTTACCAGCTGCCATTAGGCATTTACCTTAGAGGAAGTATTTGAGCTTAGATTTAGGTTGAACTAATGATGAGTTAGAGGGCTGTCTATTTGGGTAGGTGCCACATTTTAGAAGCAGCATAAATCTACATTCCAGAGAGGTCCTGAAACAGTCCCTGACACTTTCTCAACAGCATTGCCATTAAACCTGCTGATCATTAGTAATATAGTTTCCAGTAATTATGTATTTGCTCCTATAGAAGTTCTTCTTTCAGCTGGCTGTAATTTTTCTGACTCTTCAATTACCCTTAGCTTATAAACTATAATTCCATATAAATCCATACATTTACACTGTTGCAAAATTGATTTGAGAGTAGAGCCAGATGCAGAACTCTCCTAAACTGTGCTTTCCTGGGCAAACAGATGCCTTAACTTGCTGTAAAAGCTTTCTGTTGGGTATATGAGGCATTGGTAACTGATTTGAGAGTAGAGCCAGATGCAGAACTCTCCTAAACTGTGCTTTCCTGGGCAAACAGATGCCTTAACTTGCTGTAAAAGCTTTCTGTTGGGTATATGGGGCATTGGTACATTGAACTGTAACTGAGTTCTGAAGACAAATATGCACATTCAGACATGTGGTCACTGAAGTTATTCCAGATTTACATTACCTAAACTTAGATCAAAACCATTAACTTCTACACAGTAACTTTTGCATGTTTGGTGGAGGCTTTCAAGGAGCTTAGATATATGTCCAGGTGCAATTCAGCTACTAGGAACTACATTTGTATGGTATTGCTCTTTCAACCTTTAGCTAAATGTAGTCAAAAGGGAGAAGTCAGTGCAGACCACTTGTTTTCTGAGAGCTGCTTGTCACTGTCCACAGTAAATACATCACTACCACCACAACAGTGTTCAGAAAGGACGTACAAGGACTGCAACTGTGCATATAAAGTTAAGAAGAGGGAACACACTGGCTGTACTAACATTAGGAAACTGATAGCTCAGTATGTGCATTTTCATGCCAACTTCAAGGTTGGTCTAAAAGCTGAAAGTTGCTACCAGTGCTTTTGTTTGAAAAAAGAGCACACAGAAACAGAAAGCTCAGTTTAAGACAGATTGTTCTTCATAGCCATAAATCTAAAGCTGATTTTCACAACAACAACAACAAAAAATTATTGGCATATATTTAGACCATGCATGACCTTGCTGAATCAACTTGGCATTCTCAAGAACAACAAAATAAAACCAGATGACAGATTCTTGTTTTTAGACTCTACAGATGCATCTTACAGCATGTGAAAAAACAATTACAGTGGGTATGAGGGAACTCATCTCATTCCCCATGGGATATAGGCAACACTGGCCTGAGACTTTACACACCACTTGAATCTTTCAGGTAAGTCCTGAACAAGGGCTTCAGCACAGACATGAGTTTCAGTAAGAATCCATGGCAGAACAGACTAATTAGGAAATAAAATGTCCCCAAACAAGCAGAATTTCCTCAGGGGGTACATATAGTACAGCTTATTTTCTGAGCTTTTCTGGAAGTGCTACAACAAAAACCCTTAAGGGAAGCTTTTGCAATAAAGGTTTTCATGTGGTCTTCCCACCATGTACAGTGGCAACATCCATGGAAAAATCTAGTCCCAGCTTCGTGTGCCTTTCATTCTTCTTCACTTTCCTTTGGATACAAATAGGCCACAAAGCCTATTACTGATCTCTGTGATAGCAACATCTGAGTTTGGATACAGGAAAATGAAACACTCTTAGTTAGGAAGGAAAATTAAAGTTGCTGTTGTTTTGCTCCACTAGTATTTTGTACAGATGTGGAATGTGAAGTGGCTGTTCCCAAGCCCAGAGTCTGCTGTGACCATGTCTTTAGCAGAGGGATGAGTTACATGCTAGAGTTGCTGTGGACTTTTGGGAAAATGAATGGAGAGAGCTCCGCTTGCGTTGCCAGGAGGATCTAGCTCTGCTGCAGGAGCCAGAGCCACCCAAGCACTGAGCCACCCAGAGACACTACATCCTGGAAGGATATCTGCAACATGTTCCTTCTCTCCTTCATCCACAAATGTACATAATGCTGACGAGAAGAGTGAAAAGCAGCATGGTGAAGCAGCACAGCCACATCCCTTAAAATGACTTCTCTTAATTGGATTTAAAATTGACCACCATCTTGTATCTTGAAAAACTATAACAGTATGGACACAAAGGCTGGAGGAAGATGAAAAAGGGAAAGAGGAACATTGTCTGCTGAAATTGACTGGTTTTGCATGCAGAAAATGTTATTTCATGATATTGAATGCAATCATAACACTCATTTCATAGATAAACATAATACAAGCTTATCAGCAAGCAGGGATTTCTCCTTCTCTAACTGCATCCTCTGGTTGGTCTCTTCTCCCAGGCAACCAGCAACAGAACAAGGGGACACAGTCTCAAGTTGTGCCAGGGGAGGTATAGGCTGGATGTTAGGAGGAAGCTCTTGCCAGAGAGAGTGATTGGTATTGGAATGGGCTGCCCAGGGAGGTGGTGGAGTCACCGTCCCTGGAGGTGTTAAAGATGAGACTGTATGAGGCACTTAGTGCCATGGTCTGGTTGATTGGCGAGGGCTGCGTGCTAGGTTGGACTGGATGAGCTTGGAGGTCTCTTCCAATGTGACTGATTCTGTGATTCTATGATTCACTACCTGTGCTGCCTGTAGAGTAAGTGGCACATTTTCTTTTTCCCTTTGCATGCAGAGTCATGTTCTTACTAATCAAACTTCACACTTGATTAATGCTCCCCTTCCATCACTGATACTTAGCCCAACCATGAACAAGATGCTGGCTGCAGTTCTCCTATCATTAGAGTGTATTTCCTTAATATCCCATGTTAATATGGTGTATATGACCAGACAATCAAGACAGAAGCAGAACTTTGATATTTCACTTCAACACATTGTATTCTGGGAGTTGACATTTTGGCACAACACAACACAATGCAGGCTGTAGTTCAGCAAAAGTATCATTTGCTTTGTAAGACTTTTCTTAATTGGAAATCCTTTCTCTGCAATAGGTTTTACTGCATGAAATGTAGATGTATGCACCTGACACTTTGCCTGAAAGAAAGGGAGCAAGGAAGCAGTTTTAAGGTTTTGCTTGACTGAGAGCTAAGATGTGAACCAAGGTGATACTGCATTTATTGAGGGTGGGGGGACAAGTTCAGAAAAAAACAAGAATCCCACATTAAAATAATAATAATCTGCTTTCTGTAAAATCAAAGCTGAAACAGAACTTTCTGAAGTTCCAAAGAACTTGCTTGCTTTTTTGTTTTGATACAGTTTTTTGAGGGTGTTTTCACAGTCTCACAGTATCATCAAGGTTGGAAGAGACCTCACAGATCATCAAGTCCAACCCATTACCACAGAGCTCAAGGCTAGACCATGGCACCAAGTGCCACGTCCAATCCTGCCTTGAACAGCTCCAGGGACGGCGACTCCACCACCTCCCTGGGCAGCCCATTCCAGTAGCCAATGACTCTCTCACTGAAGAACTTTCTCCTCACCTCAAGCCTAAGTTTCCCCTGGAGTAGCTTGAGGCTGTGTCCTCTTGTTCTGGTGCTGGCTGCCTGAGAGAAGAGAGCAACCTCCCCCTGGCCACAACCACCCCTCAGGTAGTTGTAGACAGCAATAAGGTCTGCCCTGAGCCTTCTCTTCTCCAGGCTAAACAATCCCAGCTCCCTCAGCCTCTCCTCGTAGGGCTGTGCTCGAGGCCTCTCACCAGCCTCGTTGCCCTTCTCTGGACACGTTCAAGCATCTCAATGTCCCTCTTAAACTGGGGGGCCCAGAACTGGACACAGTACTCAAGGTGTGGTCTAACCAGTTGTTGTTGTTTCTTTGTTTGTTAGTTTTATTTTACTGTTTTTCATCTTCAGTATAGGAGTAGAATTGGTGGTCTAGGCTGAGGAAGGTAATTTTGTGCTATTCCCCACATGATCAGACTGCATGTGTGAGAATGCTTGGACCTCCCAAGGCTGAGTTTTGCAGAGGGCTGTTTTTCACCCAGTAACTCTGCCAGGTCTTCCTTCTAGGCTTTATGCTGCTCATACACAGCCATGACTGCTCCTCCTTCAAAATAATCATCTCTGATTCATACCACAGGCTGTGAGAGAGGAACTGGCCTCTGATTTCCAGTGCGGTTGGACTGGGGTATACTTGACTCATGGGTGTCAGATAATCTAGGTCAGGATCAGCTGCACATAAGAGCTCTTGGGTGGTTTTCCCAATTAAAACCATGCTACTAGCTCCCAGCACTTTTTCCTTCATAAATTGATAGCTGAAAAATGCACACAACTCTGGATGACAGAAGTTACTGAGGAATGAGGGATATTTGAAACATCATAAAAGGAAAACCAAGAAATGAGTGCTGCGTTTAATGCTCTGCCTTCTGCTCTGGTTAATCTTTATATAATACAGTGATTCCCTGGATAAACTGTGAGGTGATTGGTTCTGTCTTTTAAAGTATGTCTGTCTAAGCTCACTTGCTCCCTGGGATAGGACAAGGAGCAATGGGTGTAAATTGCAGCACAAGCGGTTCTGCCTCAACACAAGGGGGAACTTCTTTACTGTAAGGGTCACAGAGCACTGGAACAGGCTCCCCAAAGAAGTTGTGGGGTCTCCTTCTCTGGAGCCTTTCAAGGCCTGTCTGGATGTGTTCCTGTGTGATCTGTGTTAGATAGGATTGCCCTGCTCTGGCAGGGGGGTTGGACTCGATGATCTCCTTGGGTCCCTTCCAACCCCTAACATCCTGTGAGCCTGTGATCCTGATCCTAATACGTGGCCCATATGACTGGACATCTCACACACATATAGCACTATATCATTATCATTCAGTTGTATTATGAAGCATGTCTCTCACTTTAAATTTGAGTTTACTCTCATCCTCATAAACCAGATGGTATCTTATTAGTTGTAGGAGTTGTGGGGTTGCAGCATTTTTGGCAGTAGAGGCTTAGGCTGTGAGCCCAGCCTGCTTTGGAGATCAAAGGAGGAACGCAGTCAGAACATCTTCAGAGCCTGGTGAACAGACCTCCTTTTCTTTGAGAAAATGAACCTCAAATGAGGTCAAATTTACACTGCTGCAACCTAGAGGTCCATTTGCATTACAGGACTAAAAGAAAGACATCAAGAAATACAGACACAAACTCAAAATTAAGAACTGCCCTTGTCTTACACAACTGCTGGTAGACTTTGAATAGAATATGAAGTTTACTTCTGAGGTTGCTACAGAAAGCTTAGTGTATACTTTTGAATGCATTAGAGCTCTGCCAACTCTCTAAGGGAAATGTGACAAGTGAGTCCTATAGATGCAAATACCCTTTCAGAGCTGTACACATACTGTGGCAAAGTTAGGACTTTCAGTTGTTTGGACGCTATGTTGGAAACTGAAAGAGGCATCAGAAAAAATGAAAATGCACCAACAAGCTTTGACTTAGGGAATCCTTCACTAAAGGAGGATTTCCAAGGAGTATACTGCTTCCATGTTGAGATGTCCCACCACTGCCACTGCTCCCATATTCCTCATATGCTTATGGTGAAGGGCAGTGAGCAACAGCGATGGGACGGCAAAGTGAGCAGTGCTTCATTAAACTTCAGCTAGCACAGTCACAGACAGTGACTGCACATCCATCTCCTCCACCTTGCCCACCTAAATTTTAGGCTTACAGTCTATTGCAGCTATTCCCCCTCTGATCTACTTGGCCCAGTTAGTTTCATCCTAAAATGCATTTGTGAGGGTGCCTACCTCTCTCCATTGCCTCCAGACAGAATTTAAATGAGCTTTGCTGAAGTTAGATGAGACTGACCTAACTCTTAAGGATCATGATTCATTGGCATGACAACCTCACAGCCCCTCAGAGATTTTAGGGAGAAGAGTTGTTACAACCTAAGACATGCATATTTCTCACACTTAACTGCTGATTCACTTGAGAGGACCAGAGCAGTGACACTGGATGAATATGACCCTACTTACCCTACAGCATCCAGCATTCAGAGTGTCTGCCCACTTGCCCACCAACAAAGAGTGAGACTTTATACCCACACAACCTCAGTGATTTACTTACTGAAGATATTATCCAGCCTCTGATGCTTAACCTCAGAGAACACATGACAACTAAAATCAAATCAACCTCATCTGTGATGAATTATAGCTGCAATACTAACTGAAGCTCAGCCCAAACATTGGTCTTGTTGTCACTGTGATGTATTTAAAAACTCAGCAGAAAGGGTCACAAATGAAAACTCCCTAATGTTTTAATTCTTTAATTTAGTATCTAAAACCCTGAAGCTTTTTTGCTTATTTACCACTAGAGTAATTTTAAAATAGCTATTTTTCTTCTGGTAGCATCTGGAAAATCCTCCTAAAGGTTATTAATTAGTTTCAAGATTGATAGTTCCTTTGTTTTTCTTTTTTTTTTTTTTCAATTTCATAGAATCACAGAACCAGTCAGGGTTGGAAGGGACCACAAGGATCATCTAGTTCTAACCCCCCTGCCATGGGCAGAGACACCCTACTCTAGAGCAGGCTGCCCACAGCCTCATCCAGCCTGGCCTTAAACACCTCCAGGGATGGAGCCTCAACCACCTCCCTGGGCAACCCATTCCAGGCTCTCACCACTCTCATGCTCAACAACTTCCCCCTCACATCCAGTCTGAATCTCCCCACCTCCAGATTCGCTCTATTCCCCCAGTCCTGTCACTCCCTGAGAGCCTGAAAAGTCCCTCCACAGCTTTTTTTTGGAGGCCCCCTTCAGATACTGGAAGGCCACAAGAAGGTCACCTCACAGCCTCCTCTTCTCCACCCTGAACAGCCACAACTTTTTCAGTCTGTCCTCACAGCAGAGCTGCTCCAGCCCTCTGAGCATCCCAGTGGCCCTTCTCTGGACATGCTCCAGCATCTCCACATCCCTCTTGTGATAGGGGCTCCAGAACTGGATGCAGTACTCCAGGTGGGGTCTCAGCAGAGCAGAGGAGAGGGGGAGAATCACCTCCCTCGACCTGCTGGCCACACTTCTGATGCAGCCCAGGCTCTGGTTGTCCCTCCGGGCTGCAAGTGCACACTGCTGGCTCACGCTGAGCTTCTTGTACAGCAGCATCCCCAAGTCCCTCTCCTCAGGGCTGCTCTTCAGCCACCCACTGCCCAGCCTGGATTTGTGCTTGGGAATTTATCAATGTATAATTTACTAATTCATCTTTTCTCCTGTTTTTCTTTATTTTCTTTTTACTTCTGCATGTTTTTTTCTGAGTCAAATTAACATTCAGTTTCTGCTAAGGCAGTATGAAAAAATCAACCAGCTTCTCTCCCTCTCTCCCTGCCTCTCCTTCTCTCCCTTCCTTTCTACATGTCAGTCCCAATTCATTTTGGAAATGAAGGATGCTGCTGAGCAGTTTAGAACTGATTCTTTCAAGGATTTCCAAGTAGCAAAAACATCTTCAGAACCAAAGCACCCTCGCATGGGCATTATAATTCAGGTGAGGCATTCAATCAGAACAGTACTTTTTCTTCTATCTGCATTTAAATCTGTTTCTTTCTGTGTTATCTGTGTGCTCTGAATAATGTCAGCAGCCCTCTATTACACTGTACATGGAAAGTCTGCAAGTTTTCCCCAACTACTGTATCACAGTCTCACAGTATCACCCAGGTTGGAAGAGACCTCATAGATCATCAAGTCCAACCTGTTACCACAGAGCTCAAGGCTAGACCATGGCACCAAGTGCCACGTCCAATCCTGCCTTCAACAGCTCCAGGGACGGCGACTCCACCACCTCCCTGGGCAGCCCATTCCAGTGTCCAATGACTCTCTCAGTGAAGAACTTTCTCCTCACCTCAAGCCTGAATTTCCCCTGGAGTAGCACCATTGCCCACTACTGCTCTCTCTACTGGAGACCTCTGGATGAGGGGATGGAGTCCAGCATCAGTAAGTTTGCAGATGACACCAAGTTGGGGGGAAGCATCACACTGTTGGAGGGTAGGAGGGCTCTGTAGAGGGACCTTGACATGCTGCACAGATGGGCACAGTCCAATGGGATGAGATTTAACAAGGCCAAGTGTCAGGTTCTGCACTTTGGTCACAACAACTCCATGCAGCTGTACAGGCTGAAGAGCAGCCAGGCAGAGAGGGACCTGGGTGTACAGGTTGACAGGCGACTGAACATGAGCTAGCAGTGTGCCCAGGTGACCAAAAAGGCCAATGGCATCCTGACCTGTATCAAGAATAATGTGGCCAGCAGGACCAGGGAAGTCCTTCTGCCCCTGTACTCAGCACTGATTAGGCCACATCTTGAGAACTGTGTCCAGTTCTGGGCCATTCAACTTAAGAAAGATGTTGAGGGGCTTGAACATGTCCAGAGAAAGCCACCAAGGCTGGTGAGGGGCCTGGAGCACAGCCCTGTGAGGAGAGGCTGAGGGAGCTGGGGGTGTGCAGCCTGCAGAAGAGGAGGCTCAGGGCAGACCTCATTGCTGTCTACAACTACCTGAGAGGAGGTTGTGGACAGGTGGGGTTGGTCTCTTCTGCCAAACAGCCAGCAACAGAACAAGGGGACACAGTCTCAAGCTGCACCAGGGGAAGTTTAGGCTGAATGTCAGGAAGAAGTTCTTAGGGAGAGTGATTGGCATTGGAATGGGCTGCCCAGGGAGGTGAAGGAGTCACCATCCCTGGAAGTGTTTAAAAAGACTGGATGAGGCAGTTGGTGCCATTAATTAGATAATGTTGGTTGATAGGTTGATGATCTTGAAGGTCTTTTCCAACCTGATTAATTCTGTAATTCTACAATAAGTTTTCCTGAAGCCAGAAAATACTTTTTTCATGTATTTCTTGTCATGGATACCTTCCTAGATGAGTTAATTTCCACCTGGAAAAGCTTTTGAGTCACCTAAATTAGAAGAGGTGAGCCTTTTCCTTGCAGAGGGCCAAGCAGACCTTTCACACACCTTTCACAGGCCACACATTAACACACAGATTAGTGTTGCTTTACAGTCTTGGAGGGAAAAAAAATATGGCTTCAAGTCATATAAAATAAAGTTGCAGGGTAATTCTGCCAATAGCTTCTCACATCTTCTACATATGACCTCCTTTGCACACTGGACTCCCACATTTAAATAGCTCCTTGAAAAACAACTCCTGAATGCTTTATTAAGGGAAATATCACTTACAGTGCATTCCAGCCCTGGAAAAAATCAGAAGGAATGTCTCTGAAAGTACAGCTCATCTCTGAGTAGGTTTTCATTTAACTTACAAAGGTAAGTGCTGAAGAAAGAGGATTACATACATTTCTTTCACCAGGCTCTTCCCTGATGCATTCACTAAGAGGAGGCTCAGGGGTGACCTCATTACTCTCTACAACCACCTGAATGGAGGCTGTAGCCAGGTGGGGGTTGGTCTCTTCTGCCAGGCAACCAGCAACAGAACAAGGGGACACAGCCTCAAGTTGTGCCGAGGGAAGTATAGGCTGGATGTTAGGAGGAAGTTCGTCACAGAGAGAGTGATTGGCATTGGAATGGGCTGCCCAGGGAGGTGGTGGAGTCACCGTCCCTGGGGGTGTTCAGGAAAAGCCTGGATGAGGCACTTAGTGCCATGGTCTAGTTGACTGGATAGGGCTGGGTGCTAGGTTGGACTGGATGTTCTTGGAGGTCTCTTCCAACCTGGTTGATTCTATTCTATTGTATTCTGTTCTAACAAGAGGTTGGACAGCAGCACCCATGGATTTCTGTTACTGGATGACAGTTACAGACTCCCATGAAGATAAGCTATGTCCCCTGAGAGGGTGTGAAATCACCCTGGAACTAGGCAATTCATGCTGGCAGTCTTCTGGTCTACTAACACACAGCACAAACATCTCACTCTCCAGGTTTCTTGGCCCTTCAGTTAGAAGACAGGGAACTGATTGAAAGAGTCCAATCATAGAGCCACAAAGATGAGTAAGGGAGTGGAACACCTTCCTTATGAGGAAAGACTGAGGGAGCTGGGGCTTTTGAGTTTGGAGAAGAGGAGACTAAGGAGTGACCTCACTAATGTTTATAACTATGTAAAGAGTGAGTGCTAGGAGGCTGGAGCCAGGCTCTGCTGGGTGATGCCCAATGACGGGACAAGGGGCAATGGCTGGAAGCATGAGGAAGTTCCATGGAAACACGAGGAAAAATCTTTTCACTGTGAGGGGGTGACAGAACACTGGGAGAGGCTGCCCAGGGTGGTTGTGGGGTCTCCCTCTCTGGAGCTAATGAAAACCCACCTGGATGTGTTCCTGTGAGATCTGGTTTTGTGATCCTGCTCTGGCAGGGCGGTTGGACTAGTTGATCTTTTGAGGTCACTTCCAACCCCTAACATTCTGTGATTCTGTGGTTCTGTGGTTCTGTGATTCTATGACATGCTGCAGGCACCTGCTGCTCAAACATGCTACTAGCTGCTGAAGGACATCTTAGGTAAAATTCATACCTGCATTTCAAAGGAAGCTCCAGAGGGATTGCTCTCACCTGTGTCCTCTCTGGGACCACAATAAGAGGAGTTTTCAGGATTGAGTGCAGCTCCTCAAAGCTGGGGTCTGGACAGTCAACCCTTCCTCTCCCCACTCAGTATCTCTTTCACAAATCCATGCTCTTCTCACTCACATATCTGAAGTTTTCTTTATATTTGAGAAATTATCCTACACTACATGAAATGCCTTTGTTCTCTCCACAGTATTTGTTGAGAAGACCAGGGAGGTGGTGGAGTCACCGTCCCCGGGGGTGTTCAGGAAAAGCCTGGATGAGGCACTTAGTGCCATGGTCTGGTTGACTGGATAGGGCTGGGTGCTAGGTTGGACTGGATGATCTTGGAGGTCTCTTCCAACCTGGTTGATTCTATTTCTATTTTTCTATTTCTAAGAGTGAATTGGATACACAGAAAGATCATAGCAGGCATCTGAAAACACACCTAAAATTTAGCTCAAGCCCCTGTCACTTAAGAGTAGAGCCCAGGGCTTTTCTATTGTGGCTGTTAGGACTTCAGATTTGCTTTAGATTTGTCAGTTAATTAAACTATCATGTGAATTTGTGAAAGGCAACAGGTAACAGGTTGTGTCACCAGCTTAGGGTACAAAATGTTTTGATTTTCCCAGAACATATCTTTTCTTTATGCCTGGAAATTTTCTCTGGGTAGTAAAAGATAATTTTTCCCATTTGCCTAGGTAAGTTAGCCCAGAGAAAAGGTAGCTCTCTGGCTGCCAGATGTACAGCAGCCCCAGGCAAATGTATGTTCAGATCACCAGGTGGATGCATTGTTTCATATGGTAACTCAGATGGACCCCAAATGCACTGTTTCCACAGTGTACTGTACTTGTGCCATACTTCTGTTGGGAAATCTGGGGCAGAAGTATTAAAATCCTTATTTGTTTAAAGTCCTTGGGTTTACATCAGAATTATAGAACAGAATTTCCTGGTTGGAAAAATCCTTAAGATCATTAAGTCCAACCATTACCTAACATCTCCCTGTACACAACCGTTCGAGCATGTTGCAATGCCTGATGACCCTTTTGGTCTTGTAGCATTGAAATGACATCCTGCACTTTTTCTTCTTAAAACACTGATGCCTGATTTTCTTCATTGTCAACAGCTCTCTCCCACTTGAAACTCTCAGGCTTATCACTCCCAAATGCAACAAGTGTTTTACACTGGTTTGATGATATTAAAAAGAGACCTCAACTGTGGGAAAATCCCAGCCTGTTTGTTGGGGAGTAAAGGGGTTCTGGTAATGCATTGATGCTGGGATAGCTCCTGCAGCATCACCTAATCAACTCTGTTCAGTTTTGGCTGTCTGAACAGACTGAAGTTACCAGGAAGCAGGCCAGCAGCTGAGGTGGGGATCAGCAACATGTGGTCTTGACTGCTCTGCTGAATGAAAAGCAGTTTAGATGCTGATCCTTAGTCCATGAATCTATAGAGATGAAGCTAGTCAGTGGAATTTGTGATCCCAGCTATCTGTAAAAATTGTCACGGATATTTAACATATTGCCAAAAAAAAAATCTAACTTTTACTCCTAGTTTTGAAGACAAACTCAGCAGTAAGCAACTGGCTAAGCTTATGCAAGTGGCAGCTCAGGGGACACATAAAAGGAGACATATGCAAAACAGGCATTAGTGCTGCAGAAAAAAAAGGTTTAAGATGCAATGCTAGAAGCTGTTCAATTTTTTATGCTTGGCTGTGATCCTAATTTCACCCAAGATCACAGGCTCANACCCATTGCTCCTTGTCCTATCCCAGGGAGCAGTGAGCAGAGCCTGTCCCCCTGCTCCTGGCAGCCTTCAGAAGTTTATAAACATTTATCAAATCCCCTCTAAGTCTTCTCTTCTCCAAACTAAAAAGCCCCAGGTCCCTCAGCCTCTCCTCATAAGCCATGCCCTCCTGTCCCCTAATCATCCTCATAGCCCTCTGCTGGACCCTCTCCTGATCCAGCAGGTCCCTGTCCTTCTTCAACTGGGGAGCCCAAAGCTGAACACAGTATTCAAGATGAGGTCTCAGCAGGGCAGAGTAGAGGGGGAGTAGAACCTCCCTTGACCTGCTGGACACACTCCTCCTAATACACCCTAGGATTCCATTGGCCTTCTTGGCCACAAGGGCACATTGCTGTGAGAGAGAATGAAGGAAACTGCCCCTTGTCACACTGTCTTGCAACTGCTGTAACACACTGGTGAAATCTCAGCCTGCCCTACACAGTTCTGCTATGTTCTCATTGCTCTGTTCTTTCTCCAGTGACAAACAGTGAGTGCTTTTTTTTTTCTTCAGTGTAATAGAAAGCCACAGAATCTCCCCAGATTTGTTATCAGATGGTTCCCCTGAAGCCTCCCCATTTTCCTGTGTGCACCAGGAGCTAAATGAGTTAACCTTCTGTCAAACAGTGAATTCTGGGACATATTTTCCACTCTTGCAAACATTAGTCTAAGTGAATCAAGTACTTAACGTGGCATGATGAGGAGGAGCTCCGGGGGAAAACTAGTGAGCTCATAGTCCAAGACCTATGCAGTCATAGTACTCAAAGAAAAAAGACAGAAATAAGCACTCAAATTTTCCACTATGATAAAACCAGAAGCAAGTGCTAGAATGAGTAGGTTTTGACATCCATTGTTCAGTGTCCTAGACTGTTATTTTTTCTGTAGAGTAGAACAGTGGTTAATTCATAACTCCTGGGATATTTTTTTCCAAGCATAAATCACTCTAAGGTTATTTCTTACCCCCTCACCACCACCACTCCCCTTGTATCAATCAGTGGTTTGTAAAAAAATCTGCAGAAAGAAATAAACCATAGAAGCTGGGCAGATCGTTTTAGTGGCATTTAAAACAACTGTGGTAGTTATAAACAGTAAACAAAACATAGTAACCAATTTAAACACTGGAGATTGTTGTATCATGGGAGCATAAATCATTAACTGGATCATTTCAGCAGGAGCGACTCGACTACAAAAATTAAGCCAACAGTACCCCCTGTGGCAATAATGAAGTACTGTATTTCTTACAGAAAACAACGGACACAATCTGTGGTTGCAGCCTGGAAACCCTCTGAGGTCCATCCTTGGAGGAGACATCTCCAAGAAGCTTCAGCACAAAGTACTTTTACAAAGAATTATCACAGTATCACAGTCTCACAGTATCACCAAGGTTGGAAGAGACCTCACAGATCATCAAGTCCAACCCTTTACCACAGAGCTCAAGGCTAGACCATGGCACCAAGTGCCACGTCCAATCCTGCCTTCAACAGCCCCAGGGATGGCGACTCCACCACCTCCCTGGGCAGCCCATTCCAGTAGCCAATGACTCTCTCAGTGAAGAACTTTCTCCTCACCTCGAGCCTAAACTTCCCCCGGCGCAGCCTGAGGCTGTGTCCTCTCGTTCTGGCGCTGGCTGCCTGAGAGAAGAGAGCAACCTCCTCCTGGCTACAACCACCCCTCAGGTAGTTGTAGAAAGCAATAAGGTCTGCCCTGAGCCTCCTCTTCTCCAGGCTAAACAATCCCAGCTCCCTCAGCCTATGATTCAGCAAGAATCATAGAATCCTCT
>WAAF01006867.1:180244-197616 GCA_013400475.1 Tricholaema leucomelas | reverse complement strand
TTCCAGCACCTCAACATCTCTCTTGAGTTGATGAGCCCAGAACTGGACACAGTACTCAAGGTGTGTCCTGACCAGTGTTGAGTACAGGGGAAGAATAACCTCCCTCCTCCTACTGGCCACACTGTTCCTGACACAGGCCAGGATGCCATTTGCCCTCTTGGCCACCTGTGCACACTGCTGGCTCATCTTCAGCCTACTATCCACCAGTACCCCCAGGTCCCTTTCCTCCTGGCTGCTCTCCAGCCACTCTGTCCCCAGCCTGTAGCGTTGCTTGGGGTTGTTGTGGCCAAAGTGCAGAACCCTGCACTTGGCCTTGTTCAATTTCATCCCAGTGGCCTCTGCCCACCCATCCAGCCTGTCCAGGTCCCTCTGCAGGACTCTCCTACCTTCCAACAGATCAACACCTGCTCCTAGCTTGGTGTCATCTGCAAACTTAATGATGCTGGACTCAGTCCCCTCATCCAGATAAATAAAGGTGATGAAAGCAATCTGCAGAAATTACAGGCTACAGTGCTGCTGTATTCTCTGGGACTTCCCTTCCAGTTCTAAGATGTAATACTAAAATACTAACTTAAGAAAGAATCATTATCTGCAATAGTTTTTGTAGTATTACCTTACCCTCCTGTCTGAAAGCCTGGGAACAGTATGAGTTCTTTTCTATTCACTGTATCAGAGAAGAGAAGATGCAGGAAAGTGCCACTGCAGCTGGTCAGCAATCTGGATATTTAATCTGAGTAACCACCAGGAACTGAGTCAAGCCTCAAATATCTGAAAGCCTTCCTCCTGGAACAGACTTCTGAGAATTAAAGCATAGAACAAGGAAAAGAGGAGACATTCAGGATGGACACTGTGAAGGTCAAAGAAAATAGTTCTGTCATGTAGCAGATAATGGAAAAGCTGAATTCTCAAACCTGTGGCAAAGCCATCCTACATGCAGGTGGTCCAACTGCAGTGAGATCACAAACCAGAGAATCCCAGAGCTTAACTGTGATGGGACACTGCCATTGGCAAATGGGGCCCAGGATTCAATGACAACAAGCCCAAATAACTCTTAAGAGCTGAGAGGTCATGACATTGAACTGCTAGAGTGAGTCCAGAGGAGGGCCACAAAGGTGATCAGAGGGCTGGAGCAGCTCTGCTATGAGGACAGGCTACAAGAGTTGGAGCTCTTCAGCCTAGAGAAGGCCTCAAGGAGACCTTCTAGTGGCCTTCCAGTATCTGAAAGAAGCCTACGGGAAGGCTGGGGAGGGACTATTTACAAGGTCTTGTAGTGACAGGATCAGGAGGAATGGATTTAAACTGGCAGAGGGGAGATTCAAACTAGATGTTAGGAAGAAGCTCTTTACAGTGAGGGTAGTGAAACACTGGCACAGGTTGCCCAGGGAGGTTGTGGCTGCTCCCTCCCTGGAGGTGTTCAATGCCAGGTTGGATGAGGGCTTGAGTGACCTGTTCTAGTGGGAGGTGTCCCTACCTAAGTCAAGGAGTTGGAACTGGATGGTCTTTGAGGTCTTTTCCAACCTAAACCATTCTGTGATTCTATGATTCTATATCCAGTTAAAATTACACTTGCAGTAGCAGGCAATATTTGGTGTTTTCACAGGTACTGTAAATGAGGAAGGGGCATTATGGCATTTTATGATGGTGTCATTTACATACTAACCAGAAAACAGGTCAGAATCTGTCTTCCTTGATGCTTCAGAGTCTCAGAGGACATTCCAGGGTGATCATTCACATTTATACTCATTTAACACTACTTAGAGAGAAACTAGTTGCTGTGTAAAACACCAGCTATCTCTACACCAAAACCTGTATGTGAACTATGGGAGTGAGATGTGTCAGACTTTGATGAATCCAGTTCATCCACATCTATCCACCCATCCATCATGTCTAGAAGCAACATGTGCAAAAAAATAACAAGTACCTTGCCTGAGCTGAGCTGTTTCCCTTTCCTCTTCCTTTCAGATGTGCTTTAGTGTTTATTTTTTAAGCAGCATTAGCCAAGAAAATCCTGACAATGGCCAGCTATCATTGCTGTGTAGCCAAACCAAGAATTAATAACTTATTTAGTCAAAAAGCAGAAGGTTTAAGGACATTTTGCAGTAAAAAAATATTTGTCAGGTATGAAACACTGCTGTAGATCTTTGCATGCAGAAGGATTCTGAATCACTCACCAGGAAAAATCACACCACCAAGAAGATTCCTTGGAGAAGACTGAAATATCTCTTGGAAAGCATGGCAAATTATTCAGCTCTAGCTGCTAGTAAAAAGCTGCTTAAGAGGAATAGGTGGTTTGGGGAGCTTTACACTGGATAACACATCCAGAGTTTGGGGTTTTGAGACCAAGACTATTTGAATTATGGGTTAAATGAAAAATAGTAGATACTGACCAAGACTTCAGCTGTGTCCCTGTGCTGGTGTGAGGCTGCTGGAGCTGGGATTGTTTAGCTTGGAGAAGAGGAGGCTCAGGGGAGACCTTATTGCTGTCTGCAACTACCTGAGGGGTGGTTGTAGCCAGGAGGAGGTTGCTCTCTTCTCTCAGGCAGCCAGCACCAGAACAAGAGGACACAGCCTCAAGCTACGCCAGGGGAAATTTAAGCTTGAGGTGGAGAAAGTTCTTCACTGAGAGAGTCATTGGCTACTGGAATGGGCTGCCCAGGGAGGTGGTGGAGTCACCATCCCTGGAGCTGTTCAAGGCAGGACTGGACGTGGCACTTGGTGCCATGGTCTAGCCTTGAGCTCTGTGGTAATGGCTGGGACTTGATGATCTATGAGGTCTCTTCCAACCTTGGTGATACTGTGACACTGTGATACTGTGATATTTGACTGAGAGAAATTAAATCCTTTGCTGTGAGAAGACAGAAAAGCAAACCAAACCAAACCAATAACCTATATCCCTCATTTTTCTGCTGAGAAAGGCAACTAGCCTAAATATAGATAAGACACTTCTCACACACTGCTCAGCTCAAAGTTCTGTTCCTTCTCTCTGGCAAGCTGGGTCTGTGTGGTTGCCTGTACCTTAACTTTTTAATCCAACCTAATCCTTTTCCCTCTAACCTCCTTGTCGTCTTTTTGACATCTCACCTCAGACCTGTCCAGATTTATCATGTTAGATAGATGGGGACTGATCTGGTTATTTCTGAAGGGAGAGAAAGAAGGAGTGGGGAGGAGGTTTGGGTCTGGAACCCTCCTTGCAATCTGGTTGTTCTGAGAAGGGTATTGTGTTTCTGTATTACTTTTAACTTGTATATGATTGTAAATATTGTGTATATATCTGCTTGTAAATTGTGCTAAGCTGTAAATATAGCTTCATTCCTTAACTTTCATCTGCCTGAATCTAATCTGGGTGATTTCTTAAGGGGGGGGGGGGGAGGGGAGGGGGTAACTCCCAAACCATCACAGACCCCTTTGCAAGACTATGGGGAGAAATTAATGTGCTGCTGCACCACAAGGTACACCCTGGCCTCCTGTAATAAGTAGGATCTTTTCACCAGTGAAGGTTATCCATTTTTGATAATGGAAGTCAGGTCACCTCCAAAGCCATTCCTACCTAGCACTGAGGCAGCCAACTATTTACAGACAGGCATGTGTTTAAAAAAAAAGGGAAAAAGAGAACCTAAGAACTTTCTTAAGGTTTGTAAAGTATTGTAAAATAAGGACTTCTCTTCAAAATCTAAGCTAATGTTGCCCACAGAAAACTAGGGAAGCTTTGACTTACTGTACATATGCAGCAAGCATCTTCTGACTCGGGTTTGAGTGTAATATGCATCCTTGCAAGAAAATAATTAGGCTAAGTGTGACTCAAGTGTCACTTATGCTATGAATAGTGCATGTCTGTGTGATGAAGAAATGCTGACTGCATATGAGTTCAACCTCAACTACACTGTCAGCCAAAATTGCTAGAAATTACTTAATATGAATGAATGGCAGAACATATAAACAAAAACTGAAGAGGAAAATCTGGTCCCTGAAATACACCCTTTTGGATCCCAGAGATATTAAATCAGCAGGTTAAGCTCTATCATTAGGCTTGAGAGATGGGACAATGCCAAATTCATGAAGTTCAGCAAAACCAAGTGCAAAGTCCTGCACCTGGGTCAGGGCAATCCCAAGCACACATGCAGGCAGGCAGAGAATGGATAAAGAGCAGTTCAGACAAGAAAGACTCGGGAGGGCTGGTTGCTGCAAGTTCAGCATGAGTTGGCAATGTGCACTCCCACCCAGTAAGCTAACTGCATCCTGGGCTGCATCAAAAGCACCATGGCTAGGGGTGGCTCTCCTCTCTACTCCACTCTTGTGCGACTGCATCTGGAGTACTGTGTTCAGCTCTGCAGCACCTAATGCAAAAAAGGATGTGGAAGTATTAGAGTAGGTCCAGAGTATTGCCATGAAGATGATCAGGGGCTGTGGCACCTCTCCTATAAAGACAGAAGGAGCTAGTGAGGTTGAACAGCCTGGAGAAGTGGAGCCTCTGGGTAGACCTTATAGAAGCCTTCCAGTATTTTAAGAGAGCCTCCCCAAGCTGGAGCAAGACTTTTTGCAAGGGCATGAACAGGAGGTAATGGCTTCAAACTGGAGAAGCTAGATTTAGATTAGGAAGAAATTCTTCATGATGATAATGGTGGTGAGGCACTTGAACACGTTTTACAGAGAAGCTGTGGAGGCTNCAGGCAAAGCTCCCCAGCGAAGAGAAGAAGCAAGTGCAGTAATCTTTGTTTTGCCTTTCTTCTTTACACATCCCAGCAAGACTGTGAGGGAAGTAGACCTCACCATTGTTTTCATTTTACAGCCTATCATCTAGCTCTTCTCACCAAAACATGCTAGCTAGGCTCAAACTAGCACAATGCTCCAATCCCAAAATTGTTTAAAGCTAAGTTGAATGGGACCTTAAGTCCAGCAGGAGGTGGAGCTCCATGGAAGGGAGGTTGGAACTAGATGATCTGTAAGGTCCCTTCCAACACAAATGATTCTGTGCCTCTCTTCTCCCAGGAAACCAGCAACAGAACAAGGGGACACAGTCTCAAGTTGTGCTGGGGGAGGTCTAGGCTGGATGTTAGGAGGAAGTTCTTCACAGAGAGAGTGACTGGCATTGGAATGGGCTGCCCAGGGAGGTGGTGGAGTCACTGTCTCTGGAGGTGTTCAAGGAAGGATTGGATGAGGCACTTAGTGCCATGGTCTGGTTGACTGGCTAGGGCTGGGTGCTAGGTTGGACTGGATGATCTTGGAGGACTCTTTTAACCTGGTTGATTCCATGATGCTATGAATCTATGATTCTATGATTAATCTCTCTTGAATGAAAGTGATCTATTTGTGTCCAAGTATATGTGACAAATAGGTGTTGAATTATGTTCTAATAAAAAACCAAAGTTGCAGGGTTAAAGGCAACATTAAAGCTGTGGTAGAGGACATACTGCTGTTCTTCAGCTACTATCAAAATCTTTAAAATAGATTTATTTTGGAAGCATTGTGTGAGATATTTACCAAAATGGAAAGCTGAATGAGGTAAAATCACACAGTACATGACAACATGAAGCATATCTTCCTTTATCCAGGTCCTTATAAATTCCCATAAATCATGTTAATTTACCTTTAGAAATTCACAAATACCCTCAATATGCCTCAGTACTTAGCCACTACGGCAACATACAGACTGGGAAACAAGCCACTGCTATGTAAGCATCCTCCTGAAAGCACACTCACAGTCTCACAGTATCACCAAGGTTGGAAGAGACCTCATAGATCATCAAGTCCAATCCATTACCACAGAGCTCAAGGCTAGACCATGGCACCAAGTGCCATGTCCAATCCTGCCTTCAACAGCTCCAGGGACGGTGACTTCACCACCTCCCTGGGCAGCCCATTCCAGTAGCCAATGACTCTCTCACTGAAGAACTTTCTCCTCACCTCAAGCCTAAATATCCCCTGGCGTAGCTTGAGGCTGTGTCCTCTT
Organism: Tricholaema leucomelas; assembly: GCA_013400475.1. Classification (NCBI taxonomy): domain Eukaryota; kingdom Metazoa; phylum Chordata; class Aves; order Piciformes; family Lybiidae; genus Tricholaema lacrymosa; species Tricholaema leucomelas. The sequence continues at coordinate 191,669 of WAAF01006867.1, read as the reverse complement.
GTTCTGGTGCTGGCTGCCTGAGAGAAGAGCTCATAATCATGTATGAGCATATTCATGACAGTATCTGCACTGACGTGGTATCTGGAAGGGTCCATCACAGTCAGACCTCATACAAGGAGCTATTGAAAGAAGAGAGAAAGTAATGTTATCAAACTAAAAGAACAAAGGGCTCATTGTTCTTTAGTTTCTCCAGCCTTCTTTAATGTAAGAGTATCACATTCCATTATGTTAGTAAGTCACGGCAACCATCTTTAAGGTCCTTCCTTTATGGAAGGTGCTGAACACCAAGGACAAGTGAAACACATCTTACCAGTTTAAACACCCTCAGATTGTTGCTAAAATAGCCCTAGAAAAGTAGGCCCTCATTGCTTTATTTGTCTCTTTCATTATTTACCCAGGTCAGATTTCATTTGCTACCCCCATAGAGCTATTTGCAGTGTTGTCTTTATTTTCCAGGTCATCTAAATTCGTGCACTGGAGATTTAACTTCGAAGAAATAATATAGGGAGGTGGAGAAGGGAAAAAAAAACCAAACAACCAAACACAAAACCAAACCAACAACTAAAAAAAAACCCCACCCCAACATAATCTTAAATCTGCTGAGTTTAAAGAGAAGAGAAAGTTCAGTTCACATGATTAACTGTCATAAGCACAGTACATACCAGCAGAGGTGCCAAAGCCTGACTTGAAAGGTTTTAAATGTTTCAAGCTGTGCAAGCATGCATTCCTTCAAACAGGCAGAACTGCTTATGATGATCACAGGCAAAAATCTGAGTTAAACAGAGGATGTGCAGGTTTTGTAAATCGTTACACAGCAATCACTGTTGAAATAAACGGCTTGTGTGAAAGGCCTGGAACACAAACCCTGTGAGGAGAGGCTGAGGGAGCTGGGGGTGTGCAGCCTGGAGAAGAGGAGGCTCAGGGCAGACCTCATTGCTGCCTACAACTATCTGAAGGGAGGTTGTAGCCAGGTGGGGGTTGGTCTCTTCTCCCAGGCAACCAGCAGCAGAACAAGGGGACACAGTCTCAAGTTGTGCCAGGGGAAGTATAGGCTGGATGTTAGGAGGAAGTTCTTCACAGAGAGAGTGATTGGCATTGGAATGGGCTGCCCAGGGAGGTGGTGGAGTCACCATCCCTGGAGGTGTTCAGGAAAAGACTGGATGGGGACTTAGTGCCATGGTCTGGTTGACTGGCTAGGGCTGGGTGATAGGTTGGACTGGATGATCTTGGAGGTGATTGATTCTATGATTCTATGATTCAATGATCTACGATTACCTGCCCTTCTTTTAAACATGCTGCAGACATCACCCTTCCAGATTACAATGTGGCACTCATCATTCTTAGGATGGACCACGACTAAGTCCACTGAGGAAGAAGGCATTCAAACATTATTCTCATTAAGATAGATTTAACATTCTCCTGGTGGGGATCCCTGACCAGTTAGATTCAGAGCACCTTGAATAAGCTGAAATATTTTGGGGGGAATATGAGCAAATTTGATTTGTTCAGGGTGACAAAATATTTTTGCTTTCTATGCCTGAAGTACCTCGTTTTTCCCATTTCATAATCTCTGTAAAAACAGCATCTGGAAACAATTACAAAAGATTAGGTTTGGGTTTTTTCTGTAAACTGAGCGTATCATAATGAACTGATGGACCAGCATCTCACCTTCTCTCTATATACTGAGACATACACCTCTCTATCTATTTATACTTAGCTCTTTCTCATACATATGATCTTTGCAAATATGCACCAGTCTGCATGCATTATTCATAAGCATAATATAGAACCTATAGTACATGGAAGCTGTCATACTGCAGTATCCTTGAATTTGCAATGGAAAAAAGGCAGATTCAAAGGGAAATCTAAGAGGTTGATTAATACCAGGAAAGGAATAAAATAAAGCAGAGTGGATGGCTGAAATCTTACTTGTTTCTACCTAAGGTCACTAATTTAATTTTCTCCTTCCATCCATGTGGGCTTTGTTTTTTTAAATTTCCAGGAATTCCTGGCTGTTTACTCTATAGCAAACCAATGGGATTTCGAGGCCATGGTATGTTGTGGAAAATGTCTCAGTAGTATGTGTTCTTTGTTAAAAGCTGATGAGGAGTTGCCTTGGTGTAAGTGAATAAACACTAACTATCCCTCTTTTAAAAGGGAGTGTAATCTGCACATCAATTAAAGCCAAATGTCTGTGTGATGGTTAAGACACTGCTATGTGTCATCCTCCCAATACTCAGCAATAAGTGCCTTGAAATCAAATTTCCACTATTAATAATAAAGACAAACTCTTCAAATAGATGTGTGAAGGCAGATGGCTTGTTTATATACAAATTTAATAAGAACAGTGTTTTCCTAATAAAATCTGGTGTGATTCACCCAACATAAAAAGCACAGCAAAGGAGAACAAGGATGAGGCTATATGCACACACATACCAGGCTTCAATTATTCCAAGTTCTCCAGTGCCAGCCCCAAGCCTGACCAGTGATGTGCTCCCCAACACATAAACTGCCTAGATGGGAGCTTAGCATCTCATAAGATCTCTAGATGGGAGCTTAGCATCTCATAAGATTTTCCCAGGGGAAATTTAGGCTTGAGGTGAGGAGAAAGTTCTTCAGTGAGAGTCATTGGCTACTGGAATGGGCTGCCCAGGGAGGTGGTGGAGTCGCCGTCCCTGGAGCTGTTGAAGGCAGGATTGGACGTGGCACTTGGTGCCATGGTCTAGCCTTGAGCTCTGTGGTAACGGCTTGGACTTAGTGATCTGTGAGGTCTCTTCCAACCTTGGTAATACTGTGATACTGTGAAGATGATGGCCACCCTATACAATCTTCCCCTTGCCACATCCCTCTCTGCTTCTAACAAAAGCTTAATGTTAAATATAGAACCAAGGCAGAAAGGGAGCTGGGGGTTGTAACAGACAGACAGCTGAATGTGAGCCAGCAGTGTGCCTAGGTGGCCAAGGTCAGTGGCATCCTGGCTTGTATTTAAAATGCTGTGGCCAGCAGGAGCAGGGAGGTGATTGTCCCCTTGGACTCAGCTTTGATGAGGCCACACCTTGAGTATTGTGTTTGGTTTTGGGCACCTCAATACAAGAGAGATGTGGAGGTGCTGAAGCAGGTCCAGAGGAGGGCAACAAACCTGGTGAAGGGCCTGGAAAAGAAATCTTATGAGGAGTGACTGAGGGAACTGGGGATGGTTAGTTTGATGAAGAGAAGGCTGAGGGGAGACCTCATTGCTGTCTGCAGCTACCTGAAGGGATGTTGTGGAGAGGCTGCTGCTGGTCTCTTCTCACAGGTAATTGGAGACAAAACAAGGGGAAATGGCCTCAGGCTGAGATAGGGGAGGTTTAGATTGGACATTAGGAAAAGTTTTTCACAGAGAGAGTGGTCAGGCACTGGAATAAGCTGCCCAGGGAGGTGGTGGAGTCACCCACCCTGGATGTGTTAAAGGGTCGTTTGGATGTGGTGCTTAGGCATATGGCTTAAGATGAGTCTTGTAGAATAGGGTTCTGTGTTGGACCTGGTGATCCTGAGGGGCTTTTTCAATCTGGATGTTCCTGTGGAGGTGCTGCCATAGGCAGTTCGTAGATGCTTGTCTCTGACTGAGGTCCAACCTCACTTGTACTTGCCTCTTTCCATTGCAAATATTTCTCCCAGTCCTTCACAGATGTTTTCTTATCACACTGCTGAGTGGTTATTTTTCAAGTGGTTTCTCAGAGCAGATGTTCTACAGGCATGTGCCCTTTAGCCTTCTGTTGACATTATTGCTTTTATAGAAGAAGCATTACTGTCACATTGCTTTTAACACACACACACACACACAAAACCCCACCAAAGGGAAAAATAAACCCCAGATCTTCAAGTAAGCAGAAAGTCATTTGGGTTTTTAAATACTGGCTGATAATACTATAACCCTGATCAGCCTGGATGCTACAGTTAGCATTGCACATTTCACAAAGAAGCTTTTCCAACGTGTCTATTGCTTTGAAAGCTCTAGTCCCAACCTAGCCACAGGACAACTCATTTAACACTTAGTGGTAAAGGCTACATGAGAAATAAAACATGGCACTTGTACACTTACTTTTCAGACACAAGTAATTTCTCCACCAAATTTCTATCACTTGCAGCAACAGAAAAGTCCCACAATAAATCATGCATCATTTGGTTTCATGCCACTAGCTGAGTTAATTCACACTCGCTGAATTCTGCCTCTGCTCCCTCCACAAAGTTCATACGCTTGGGACATGTTCTTTGATCTACCCAGTTCTATGTGCTAGTTTGAGCCTAGCTAGCATGTTTTGGTGAGAAGAACTAGATGATAGGCTGGGAAATGAAAACAATGGTGAGGTCTACTTCCCTCACAGCCTTGCTGAGATGTGTACAAAAGAAAGGCAAAACAAAGATTAGGGTTAGGGTTAGGGTTAGGTCCTTCTCACCAAAACATGCTAGCTAGGCTCAAACTAGCACATTCTAGTATCTTTCTATTACACTTTTAATGTAGTGTTGTGCTTCAGTTACTAATGCTGCAGTTGTGCACAGGTTTTCACAGGGTGTTTGGAGGTGCTCCACTTACAGTCCACTCCCAGGTCAAGACTTCAAAATCAGCGAGGAAAAACTCGCTGCAGAGGAGTATCACTGGAGGCTGGGTTCTGAAGAGAAGTGTGCAGTGAAGAAGTCCTGTATAAATAAAACTGGAGGCACCATCTGGGTGGGGAAAATAAACAAATATTTTAAGAGTTTGGGAGCTACAACCAGTGGCCAGGATTCCCCCCAGTGAGTATATACCTGGAATTGCTCCATGGATTAAAATTAGGTTTCATGGGAGCCGTTCCAGTTAAAACCAGCTGAAGAGCTAACCCACAGCCCACAGCTTCTGGCTTTGACCAAACTGCAGATTCTACAAGGTGCCCTTGATGTGGAAGCATGGCCTTGAAGAATGAGCACAAGAGCAGAAAATCTTGACTTGAGTCACCTTATGCCTCTGCTCCACTTGGCCTTTCTGTACAACCAGTTCATTAAACAATACTTCAAGTGCCTGATTCATCCTTTTTTATGCCAGTGAAATTGTTGGATACAAACCAGCATAAAACTGGAGCCACACAGGGCTCAATTAATCCCAAGGATTTTGAAAGGGTTGATTAGCTAATGCTTTTTGAGTTCTCGTTAGTGTAAAGGACCAAATGTGTTTCTCTCACAGAGACTTCTTTGACTTCCAAAAACTTAGGATGTGGAGGCTGGAGGACAGCAGCAGTGTGAGAGTGAGAGGTCACCAGGGAATGGGTTTGGAGACAGTCTATCCACCGAGTAGCCTTCCGTAATTTTGTGAGACTTCTGCTCTGAAAAGCAGCTTCAGCCCTCCACTCATCAGCTTAGCAAAAACAAATCCAGCTTTTCTCTTTACAGTCTCTCCCTCCTTAGACTAACATTAGTCCTTTCTCACCATCCTACATACTACTGAAACATCTGGGATGGTGGCCCATGCCAGAACTCATACCAAGCTGCCCAGTTGGTCAGATGCTCCCAGGGAAAGGCCAAATGCCTCATGTCAGGTACCTCCCCATCCCACTACAGCAGGAAAACAGTGCAATGGTTTTAAAAGAAACCCACCACCTCAAAACTAAACAGTGGAATATAAGCACTTTAGAAGACAAGGTAAGGAAAGGGGTGGGGAAACTTACTCTCACACACATACACACATATTATCACAGTATCACAGTCTCACAGTATTACCAAGGCTGGAAGAGACCTCACAGATCATCAAGTCCAACCCTTTACCACAGAGCTCAAGGCTANCCAGCCTCGTTGCCCTTCTCTGGACACGCTCAAGCATCTCAATGTCCCTTCTAAACTGGGGGGTCCAGAACTGAACACAGTACTCAAGGTGTGGTCTAACCAGTGCAGAGTACAGGGGCAGAATGACCTCCCTGCTCCTGCTGGCCACACCATTCCTGATGCAGGCCAGGATGCCACTGGCTCTCCTGGCCACCTGGGCACACTGCTGGCTCATGTTCAGGCGAGTATCAATCAGCACCCCCAGATCCCTTTCTGTCTGGCTGCTCTCCAGCCACTCCGACCCCAGCCTGTATCTCTGCATGGGGTTGTTGTGGCCAAAGTGCAGCACCCTGCACTTGGAGCTATTGAATGCCATCCCATTGGACTCTGCCCATCTGTCCAGGCGGTCAGGGTCCCGCTGCAGAGCCCTTCTGCCCTCCAACTCAGTCACATCTGCCCCCAGCTTAGTGTCATCTGCAAACTTGCTGATTATATGTAATATGCTCTCAAAATACCTATGATGGCTGAGAAATTACAAGGGTAGGCACAGTATATTACAAGAAAGCATAAAAGAAATAAAGTAGCTGACTTTGAAAGTACTTTTGACTGGATTTCTACTAACTGTGGGAAAGCTACTAGGGGAAAAGTGGGAAATGTTTAAGCAACTGTTGGAAAGCGTGCAGCTGAAATTCTTCCCACTTCAATCTAAATAGGGAAAAGTGCAACACAGGCCATTGTGGTTAGGTAAGGAATGAAACGCAAAGAGTTTTACAAGCAGAGAGCTGAAAGCTTTTGAAAAAAGATAAACAAATCTGGTGCAGAGGATTTAGAGGCACTGTATGTAAAAATAAGCAGAAGTAAGTTAAAGGATCAAATTAAAGGAGCAAATGGAATTACTGACTGATAAACTACATAAATATTTCAAGCATCAACGTTGGGATCTTTAGGCATATTCACACTAAACAAAAGGGAAAATCTAACAGTGGTCTCCTAAAAATGCACCAAAAAAGAGAAACAAGGACAAAGGAAATGGTCTAATAATAGTATAGAGAAAGAAGGGGGAAAAGAAGAGTTATATTACCGCTTTTGATTTAAAGCCCAGTTCTATAGGAATCGAAATGCATCTCTTTACTCTTTACATGACTTTCTTCTGTCATACAGACCTTCAAAGCAAGGCACTTCTTTAGAGTAGGATTTACTGAGGCATTGAGCTATGGAGGCTATACTCTGCTCTGTATCAATATATGTTCCTGCTGTATGATGGAGAGAGGCACTGCACTGTGATGAATAAACCAGTATATTTCTTTCGAGCTCTCTACCCCCATCCAGCTCCACACCTGTTATGTGTTAAGCTTATTTTCAGTTATGACAAAAAACATTTAGGATGACCTAATAGATGCATACAAAGTAATAAAGGGAGTGATAATGATGCACATGGTAAAAACATCCTCACGTCCAAGAGGTTCAACAGCCACAAAATGTGGCAGAAGCATTCTAAACACAAACACTAATAAAATCCATTAAGAACCCTCCTCACAAAGACACATCAGCACTTGGAATAAATGGTCAGACTGAGCAAGGAAAATAAATTGCCACAGTCATTTTAGTATTTCCATCCTGCAAATAGAAACACAGAAAAGCAGAGATGAGATACATTCAACAAGAAAATAATGAGGCTTGGACATGTCCATGTGCCCGCTGCATACAGAATAAAAGCAACTGTGAAAGATCAGCTGTGTAGTGTTATGAGAATTATCATTACTTTATTAACTCTTCTGACACAAAATGTGTATGAAGCCAAAGCCAGCTGCTCACACAGGAATTAGAATTACATGCTTAAGTGTTTTGCAAGAACAAGTCCTGATTTCTTATTTTGAGCTATCACCTTTGAAAATGTTGGCACTGACATACTACACTTGAGTGCACTCATGAAAGATGTTAACCGTTCAGAAGTAAGACCACTGTTAGCCAAGAATATTTTCCAGTTTGAAAAACCTGCCTGACTTCTCAAACTGATTTTCTCTAAAGTTAGCCTGGAACCTAAATCTCAAATAAAAAGCTGTCCCTAAATTTGAAACATAGACCTTTATCTAGTCCTGGTTCTCAATTATTTTGTTCATGCCACATTGATTTATGCTTGTTGAGTGTGGGGTCCTTCATGTTATCATAGAATCACAGAATGGTTTAGGTTGGAAGGGACCTCAAGGATCATCCAGCTCCAACCCCCTGCCATAGGCAGGGACACCTCCCACTAGAGCAGGTTGCTCAAGGCCTCATCCAGCCTGGCTTTAAACGCCTCCAGGGAGGAAGCATCCACAACCTCCCTGGGCAACCTGTGCCAGTGTCTTACCACCCTCACTGTAAAGAACTTCCTCCTAATATCCAGTCTAAATCTCCCCTCCTCCAGCTTAAACCCATTCCCCCTTGTCCTGACATTACCAGACCTTGTCAATAGTCCCTCCCCAGCCTTCCTGTAGGCTCCCTTCAGATACTGGAAAGCCACTATAAGGGATACTGGAAAGCCACTATAAGGGATACTGGAAAGCCACTATATTCCTGAAGGATGAGCTGAAAAATTACATGCATGCAGTGGCTAAGACACATTTGACACACTGTGATGGTTTGAGGCTAACTGGAATATTTTAATGAGAAAAAAAGAGGTTATAGGCTGTAAAAAGGAAACAATGGTGCTACCTGCTTTATTCATAGGCTTGCTGAGATGTATAAAAGCAAGAACACAAATACAGATAAGACAGTGTGTGTGAGAGCCTCTATCTGTTTGAGTCGGTGTCTGTGCTTTTTTTTCCTCCTCCCTTCTCTTCGCCTTTTCTGTGTAACCCAACTCATTCTTCTTCCAACCCACCTTGCCGATGCTTGCAGTTCACCTTGACTGTAAGGCATACTCTGGGCTAAGGTAAAGGGGTGGAAAGAAGGAGGAAGGGCAGTTCACTGTCTACTGGCCACACATCTTCTAATGCAGCCCAGGATGTGATTGGTTCTCTGGGCTGCAAGCGCATACTGTCTGCTCATGTTCAGCTTCTCATTCATCAGCGCCCACAAGCCCTTCTTTTGCATTGCTGCTTTCTACCACCTCATTCCCCAGTCTGCATTGATAGAGAGGATATATAACAGGAGAATTAACTATTGTTCTGCAGCTTTCATCTGGCTTGCTAAATCCTTTCAGGATTTATAACTCCCTATTTACTTTTCTAGTTTACTGATGTGATGAGAACAGCATTTTTTTAATATTAATGGTCTCTACTGTTATTTCTTTACAGTCATAAATTAATTAGGACCAACCCTTTTCAACATAAAAAACAACAGTTCAAAACTTACAGTGTTTCTCTAAGTAAGTACAAGAATAATTTGTGCTTACAGTTACTGTGGGAGCATACCCAAATGCATTGTTTACTACATAGAAAACACACCAGAATCTCAATTGCAGGACTCTGGCCTATGTATTTCATAGAATCACAGAATGGGTTAGGTTGGAAGGGACCTCAAGAATCATCCAGTTCCAATCCCCTGTCATAGACAGGGACATATGCCTCTAGAACAGGTTGCTCAAAGACTCAACCAACCTGGCCTTGAACACCTCCAGGGAGGGAGCAGCCACAACCTCCCTGGGGGAACCTGTGCCACTGTCTCACCACCCTCACTGCAAAGAACTTCTTCCTAACATCTAGTTTGAATCTCCCCTCTTCCATTTAAAATCCATTACCCCTCATCCTCTCAGAGAATCATAGAATGACAGAATCAAACAGGTTCGAAGAAACCTCCAAGATCGTCCAGTCCAACCTAGCACCCAGCTCTATCCAATCAATTAGACCATGGCACTAAGTGCCTCATCCAAGACCTTGTAAATAGTCCCTCTCCAGCCTTCCTGTAGACCTCCTTCAGATACTGGAAGGCCAGTACCTATGTGTATAGAAAATAAATGCTTGGACCATGTTACAGATGTCAGGACTTTCCCAGTCTCTGTATCTGAATAGTAAAATATGATATAAAAACTGTATCATCATTACTAACCAAAGTTACCCTCAAAGTCTTTAAAGCTGGATCATCATTACTAACCAAAGTTACCCTCAAAGTCTTTAAAGCTGGATCATCATTACTACCCAAAGTTACCCTCAAAGTCTTTCACACTGTCACTGCTGTTTGAGCAAATTAGTACTCACTCATTCCAGATCTTACTGCAATGTCTTAGATATGAGTCTTCAATGTGAAATACTCATTTTGTTCACTAGAAAACAAGTCCATGACAGTTGCTTGTGCTTCCACAGTATCTCCAAAAAGTCAATACACTTTAAAAAAACACAACTCTAACCCAATTTCATCTTGGTGCTCTTCTTATGAAAGGTGTATTTTTCCTTGCCAGCCTTCTTCCTAGCAAAGAGAGATAGATTGTGTGCAGAGTTTATTACGAGATCGATCAAGATAATTGAGGTATAATTTTCTCAGCTATTTCTGTCATAATTTTTAAGGGCAGGGATGATTACATTTCTTTTTCACCCATCTGGGAAAATATACTGTGTTCACACATAATTTGAATGTTTCAGCAAGGATGTGAGACCATCTTTTTAGACGAAGCTAATAGCTCTGCCATTAGGCCATACTCCCTTGAGACTTCACCCTTCTCATTAATAATTGTCAACAGTGTATCTGTTTCAGAAACAACCAATCGTACCTCAGTTTTCTCCTCCTCTCTGGCACAGAAACAGCCAATATCAAGCCCAAAATGCAGCTAGGTTCTGAAGATCCTTAAAGATTCATTTGTTCCTTATGAAAATCTTCCTAGACAATCCTTTTTCTATAGCATACATCTTTTTCCTTTTAAAGAATGGTTATTGAACACTTCTGTGAAAACAAGGTTCTTTTTTTCTTGAGGTCATCTCAAAAATAAACTCCAAGGGCCATATTTTTTGCTCGAGTGACCATACACAAAATTTTCTTCTCATTTATGCCAATCTTCTTGTGCCATAATTTCAGTGAATTACTCCTAATTGCATCCAACCTTTCAGAGAACAACTCCTGACTGTCTGCTTTGTTATTTTTCACTCAATCCTTTTCCCCCTTCTGTGTTACTCTCTTTCTGGTAACTGTGATATCACTTACACAAGAAGGATTTCTGTTCTGAAATATATATACTTTTGGACTTAATATTAGATGATTTTCCAGATCTGAGATGATAACACTATGTTTCACTGTGGTCACTTACACTTCAATCAATTTTAATGCCCAGTTTTCTACCCAGGAATTTCATTACCATTCACATCTAGTCCTTAATCCTTGAGAACTGCCTTACAATCAAAGCTTTTGCCTCAGCTTACCATTAAGGTAAAACAAAACAACAAACAGGATAACAACACATGCATGAGTGTTTATTATTGTGTATGTAGATTGCATTAGTGCCTTGAACCCCAATTTTATTATTTTTCTAAGACTGTCTATTTGGTTTGGGCTTAGCTGGAGTTAATTCTCCTCAGGATCAAACCACCACACTAGCAATAATAAAATGTTTCTACTGGATTTAAAAGCAGTGATTTCCAAGTATGTTTGTGACATAAGCATATATAAGCTTCAAAGTCTACACCATACCTAAACATCTGTGTCTACATTAAATATTCTTATATATATATATATATATATATAT
>WAAF01006867.1:165926-179974 GCA_013400475.1 Tricholaema leucomelas | reverse complement strand
GTTGCCCTTCTCTGGACACGTTCAAGCATCTCAATGTCCCTCTTAAACTGGGGGGCCCAGAACTGAACACAGTACTCAAGGTGTGGTCTAACCAGTGCAGAGTACAGGGGCAGAATGACCTCCCTGCTCCTGCTGGCCACACCATTCCTGATGCAGGCCAGGATGCCATTGGCTCTCTTATATAAACACAGAGAGATAGAGAACCTTGCTGTAACTCATGCATCAAATCCAGTCATTTTATAAACATAAGCAAATATAGCTGCTTGCTCTGCATTTGACTCAGTGCAATAACAATAAATATATACTTTTCCAACTTACTTTTTAACAAGTTTTCTTTTTTTTTTTTTTTCAGCCTACAACCAAAACTAAAGCATTTCAATTAAACTGTGTTGTGAGACAAGTGCAGAGTCCTGCATCTGGGGAGGAATAATAAATTCTACCAGTTTGGGAGGTGTTGTGCTGGGACGCAGTCTTGTGGAGAGGGATCTGGGGGTTTTGTTGGATAAACAGTTCCCCATGGCACTGCTTTGTGCCCTTGTGGCCAAGGAGGCCGATGGGATCCTGGGGTGTATTAGGAAGTGTGTGTTCAGCAGATCAAGGGAGGTTCTCCTCCCCCTCTACTCTGCTCTCATGAGACGCCATCTTGAATACTGTATTCAGTTTTGAGCTCTCCAGTTGAAGAGGGACAGGGATCTGCTGAAGAGACTCCAGCAGAGGGGTACGAGGATGATGAGGGGACTGGAGGGCATGGCTTATGAGGAGAGGCTGAGGGACTTGGGACTTTTTAGTCTGGAGAAGGGAAGACTTAGAGGGGATTTGATAAATGTTTATAAATATCTGAGGGCTGCCAGGAGCGGGGGGACAGGCTCTGCTTACTGCTCCCTGGGATAGGACAAGAAGCACTGGGTGTAAGTTGCAGCACAAGAGGTTCTGCCTCAACACAAGGGGGAACTTCTTTACTGTAAGGGTAACAGAGCACTGGAACAGGCTCCCCTGAGAGGCTGTGGAGTCTCCTTCTCTGGAGCCTTTCAAGGCCTGTCTGGATGTGTTCCTGTGTGATCTGTGTTAGATAGGACTGTCCTGCTCTGGCAGGGGGGTTGGATTCGATGATCTCTTTGGGTTTCTTCCAACCCCTAACATCCTATGATCTTGTCATCCTGTAATCATTACAAACTGAAAACTAAAAGCAAATGAAACAGCATGAAAACTAAAAGCAAATTAAACAGTAAGCTTTAAAACACTGGATCATAATGGTGGTGTTCAGTTAAGCAAATCTTTTTTCAGGATTGTCAAAAATCTCTTTCAAAATGAATCACAAATTATTCACTCCCTATCTAGAAAGTTCAAAGCATTTCAATGTTTTACCCAGGAGTATGCCTGGTCTGACTGGCAACAAAATAAATATGATGGGTGGTCTGTTTAAGGCACCTGTCCAAACCCAATCACATTACATTTTCATAGTATCAACATTTGAAAACACTATAGCTGTTGCATCAACAAATGTACATGGGAGTACCTCCAAAGCAGATGGCAACTAGCACATCCCAAAACCATGCAGATTCCCAAGATGATTTATTTAGCAAAACAGCATTAACCATAGAGCAAAATAAAGAATAATGAGCATATTCAAATGATCAGAACCTCCCAATGTCACATGGTTGACCACGAAAAGCAATTGCTCTCACGTAATAGAGGCTTTCATTTGGACAGGACTAACTTGCATCAAGGTTTATTCAACTGAGTAATTCCCTTTGAGTCTGAAAGAATACACAGTTCACCTGACAACACTGCATAAGGGAATATCCAGATATACAACTAAGAATCTTCTTAATTCAACCACCAAGTATTTTGGTTTCTGTTCTTTTAAAGCAAGATGGTTCTTAAGCCATTAATGTATCAGATTTTATTGTAATTCACAGGTATGTAATGAAGGCCATATTTAAGACAACGCTGAGTAATCTGAACCCATATAATGCTTACAGCTTCATGCCAGATTTGTTCACACACTACAAAGAACCACAAAATTGTTTAGGTTGGAAAAGACCTTCATGATCATCAAGCCCAACCATTAACACAGCACTGCCAAGTTACCACTAAACCGTGTCACAAAGCACCAGATCTACACATCTAAATACCTTCAGGCACCTCCCTGGGCATGTCTAGGTCTCTTTGTAATTGTTCTGAAAGCACTGACTGTGTCACAGAAATGTAACTTACCTGCTTCACATTGTCTGAAAATCTAATTATCTGATTTTCTGCATAATTCTCTCTGTGTTAACTGACTCAGAATGGAGCCATGCAGTTATCCACCATGCAGGTGGTCCAGTTTTGCAGTTTTCACATGCATGAGATATAATGGGAAAACTGCTCTAGAACTAGGCACAGAGCAGATCCAACACAACAGTGGGCAATCTTTCTATAGGAACTTGTTCATATTTTTCACACTCTGATTCCATAGTTCATCTGAAACAAACTCTCTTCCCAAACAAATCCTATTTATTGCTGTCTTGGTGGTGCTGGTTTTAAAAATGTAGGTAAGTTTCAGATATGACAAAACTGGGTCACAACAATTTGTCGTCACTCAGCCACCACATGCTTAACTGTGGGAGTTTACAACTGGAACCAAATAAGACCTTTGAGAAACATCATTTTCAGTGACCTGTTAATAATGCTATGTCTGTGGTCTGACATAGAACAACAAAAATAGAAATCTAGGATTTACTTAATCTCACCTAAATTGATTTGTCCATACTTCAGACTGATACAGGTGAGGTCATGACCATAGGCATCCTTTACACACCATAAAGAAAACCCACTCCCTTTGCTGACTACAGAAAAAGGTCAATGTTACAGTCACAGAATAATAGAATCATAGAATCAACCAGGTTGGAAGAGACCTCCAAGATCATCCAGTCCAACCTAGCACCCAGCCCTAGACAATCAACCAGACCATGGCACTAAGTGCCTCATCCAGGCTTTTCTTCAACATGTCCAGGGATGGTAACTCCATCACCTCCCTGGGCAGCCCATTCCAATGCCAATCACTCTTTCTGGCAACAACTTCCTCCTAACATCCAGCCTATACTTCCCCTGGCAAAACTTCAGACTGCCTCCCTTGTTCTGTTGCTGGTTAGTCCTTAATATCCAGCTAAACAAAATAGTAAGGATTTTACCATTGCATGTAGTAAAAACAGTGTATCTAAACTTACTATCAGAGATTCCAGGACTGCTCTTTTGGGAGACATTTAATTTCAGCAAAATAAATAAAATATAACAAATGTATATATAATAGTCACTCTGAATATTAGCTTTAGATTCAGGCAAAAATGTCTATGTAGGAAATATTTATTTATGTCTATCCTTATATCATATCTGGCCTATGATGAAGAAGATGCACCTATACTGTTTTATCTAAGGCACCACAAATCTTACCTTAAGTGCATAGAGTACAGTACTGAACTGTCCAGTTTACCTCAATATTAATGTTATATACATATGTATGCATGGAGGTACATGCTGGATGCTTTGTTTTGGAAGAATTTAGTGCATTGGCATCAAAATAATTTAAAACATAGAATGTTCAACTTAAAGAAATGGAGTTTCCATTAATCCACTGTCTGGAAGTGGAACTACGTATCTTTAGGACTCCCTCTGACTTCTTGTTATCCAAAGATCTTGGTGGTTGAGCTTGTCAAATAGTCACAACATTGTACTGGAACTGTGAACAAGATACTTATTTTCCCAAATGAAGCAGTATAAATTCAGGTGAATATAAATGTGTCAGAATTATCCCTCTATAAGTTTCACACCAGGGTGTGGTGCTGCACAGCTAAGAAGCTGAGCTAATGAGTGCTGAAAAATGAAAACCACTACTTCATGGCATCATGTAAATTGGCATCAAAAAATAAATGCTTGTACCTACACCCCAGTTTCGACAAAGGCCAAAATGTAGAAGCCATACAAATAAAGTCTCACTGGTATGAAAGCAGGAGGAAAGAAACAAGCAGGCCTGCCAGAGTTTTTATTATACCTATCCAGTGTCAAAACAAATTTCACCTGCTCAGGCTGTAAGGGGGTAAATTAACCCAAAACAATGTGGGCATAGATATTTTTCACTTGGAGATTAAAAAAGCACTCTCTGTCATTTCCATGTTCTAATGTCATTACAGGGCCATGAGTCCAAGAGACTCTTTGCTGGGTTCAACTTATCTTTGGGTCAATCAGTGTGAGTTACTCCAGACTGACAGCAATGTAACTGAAACCAGATTTTAACATTAAGAAAGTAAATTTAGGTTTTGTTGTGACTGTATAAAGTCTTGCCAATATATTTATATGTGCAAAACCCTCTCTCAGACTTCCAATTTATACTGGCAAAAGTACTCCACGTTGACACGAGACACTCTGGTTGGATAGATTGCATTTCTATGGAGAAAAGCAGAGAGCTTGCTAGCAGTGCTATGTTATTTGAGAGTGTGATATGTTTAACACTCCCAATTTACATACACATGAATGCAGAACAGGGCACCACACATCTGGGGCACATGCAGGTATGAACTCCAACGTTGTGATCTCACCAGAGAGCTCTTGTTCATTTCAAGAGATCTTAATTCGTAAATCAGAGCTTGAAAAGATTAGTCAAAATTAGGAGTTTAAAAATAAGCATCTTGAGGATTTTTATGGGTTTTTTTGCTATGTCTGGATTTTAAGGTTCATGTTTTCACAGCTTTTTCCTCAATTTGGAATTCTTATGCCCTTTTAAAGCTACACAAACCTGAGATTTGTATCCAGTAAGAATACTGGATACAACACCTCAAGAGAAATACCAAAACACATAATGAAATCACAAGGTTTTAACAAACTTGCTAGTTACACAGTTTAAATCAATCAAGGACCCCTTCTCTCCATGCCCTGAAATTTTACTGAAGACTGTAATAGTATCATGGTTCCAGGACCAACATCGTCCTGCATGCAAAATTCCAGTGGAGCTGAACTCTCCCACTGTGCTTCAGACTTTCCCCAGAAGTCCTGAACTCACTATCTCATGGCCAAGGTGAGTTCACTACCCAGGGTGACCATCTTTGAAATACTATGATATAAAGCAGCTCTGCCAGCAGCCCTTCAGTCAGTGTAAAACCAGTCAGACCATTTAGCAGCAACGGCTCTAATCACCAACACATTAAATGAAAGGCGGACACCCCCGGTCCACATATTAATAGAAAGCAGCTTCACTATTTGCTGAGAATACTGTTAATATATTTTTGGTAAGCCCCAAGCATGTCTGCAAGATTCCTTGTGGAATTCTGGTTGACGAACATCCCTCCAAGCTCCAGCAGGCTAAAAGCTAAACAATATTGGCCAAGGAGCTTGCCTGGGAAATGCCTGCAGATGAAGCTGCTGAGTGGACATCCAAATGACTCAGAAGCAACAAAGCCACTGCAAAGAACAAGCAGAAGAAGCACACAGGCACCAGTAATGTAGCCAAGCCTGGATTTGTTTTGGCAGGGTGCTGGCTGGCTGCAGGCTCAGATTTCTGAAGAAGAGAACTGCCTTCTGCTGTCCCTGGGACTGTGCCCTCATTTTGTTTTTAAACAAGTTGGATGGCATGCAGTAAATATTTGGCTCCTGCTAGCAAAATTGTCTCACAAGACCCTAAATACCAATTATGTCTTGAGCCAAAAAGAACATGATTTGTTTATTTATTACTTGTTTACCTTGCTGTGGTAACTGGAACATTGGGTCAAGATCCCATTGTGCCAGACAGTATTCAGATGCAGAATGTAACACGTTTTTCTCTTTGTGTGCTGATCTCCCCCACCACTCCACAGTAAATCATATCTGAGATGCACAATCTTAGGGATGTAGCCTAACCAGGCAGCTTGTTTTTTTTGTAAGGGACAGGAAAACTCAGCACCTCTGCCTGGAGAGGTGTATTTGGCTTGGTGAAGGTATAAACAGTTTTGTATGATAAACAGCCTATTAGGCTGTGCACCTGAACCCCTATGGCATTTCCTACCTCTGCTGTGGCAGTTTTGTAGAGAATTGATTACAGGAACTTTTTGGAATAAATTGGGCCAAGATGTTCACTGAAAGAGGAGAGTGAAAAAAAACTCATGCCATATAAATTCTGTGTCAAAGCACTGCCACTGATTTCAAATGAATGAAGCCACCTGCAAATGTGAAGATAGTTGCTTATTTTGATGAGGCCACAGTAAGCGGCATGATGGTCTTAAAAATTAGTAGACAGAACCTTCAGCTTGTAAAACACTCAGTGAAGGAAAAGAAAAGAATGTACAAGAGATAAAGAAATTCAGCACTTAGTTTTAACACCTTAATGACTAAGAGAGCAAGTATAGGATAATTATCACTCAAGCAACAGAGACTAGGTATGAATGACGTGATCTTCTGATATAGTAATGATGTTATGACACTACAAAAGAAATCAAAGGGGAGTTTGGAAAGATCCAATAGTTGTTATTTTTATTTCCATACCAAAATCCTTGCTTCTGTCAAAATCACCTGAGTGTAAACGTAGAAATCACAGAATCACAGAATTTCTCAGATCGGAAAAGACCTTCAAGATCATTGCGTCCAATCATTCGTTCCACACTGACAAGTCTTTGACTAAACCAAATCCCTCAGCACATCTAATCACTATGAATTGCTATGGTTGGAAAGGACTGCCAGGATCATCCAGTCCAACCTTCATCCCCGCATCCTTCATCACTAGAGCATAGCCTCAAGCGCCACAGCCACTCTTTTTTTGAACACTTCCAAGGATGGCAACTCCACCACCTCCCTGGGCAGCCTGTTCCAGTGCCTGACCACCTGCTCAGTAAAGAACTTCCTCCCAACATCCAGAAATAAGAAACATCACCAGGAATAAGATATACTTCCTTGCAATCATCAATGACTAACTCACCTAGTAAAAAACCCTCAATAATACCTACAAAATTGGGGTTTTTTTTGACATGGAGAGCAAGAGCCTCAGTTCTCTATAAACAGTTAAAACAGAGTTTCTGGATATTAAGTATGTACACATGCTGGATATAAAATTTACTCTGCAACATACTGTTTTTAGCTAAAGTTAATTTTAAAGTGCAAAGCCATTTTAAATGAGAAAAATATCAGAATATTTGCAAGTAAATTAAAGTCTTCTGTTTTCTTCTGAATAGAGTCAGTGTGAAAGAACAGAGTCAGAACAGAGAGCACTGTGAGAGTCTATCCTAAAGAACAAAACACTAGTCCCACTTAACATTTACTTTCTTTAGAAAACTTAAATAGGGCCACATATCTACATTTTAATATTTATCTAGCATTCATGTCAAAGTTTCATTCTCTTATGCCCAGGAAAAATTAAAAAGAGAAGCAATTGCCACAGACTCTGTTTCTAAGGGTGTGGGAGGACATTTTATTGAAGCTGTGAAATGTAATAAATTCCTTTTGGAGATCTTTCATGTCAGCAGTGCAAGACTTGTAAAAAACCATAAGCATTAGAACTTAAACATATGTTAGTTTAACAAAATTTGCAAGCTATTTTCATACTGCAAATAATTTTCTACAGTTATTATCACACTGTTAATTCATTCAGGATAGTCCTTTCCATTAGTAAGGCTAGGTTTTAGCAGAGCCCATGGCTTTCATGGGTTACACGTGTTTGTTTCACAGGCTTCATAGGTTTGGCCCAGTGAAATGGTCATAATCCTTTTCTAGTTCTTAACTCCAGGCATGTTCCCTCTTTCTCCTCCTTTGAGTAGAAGGAAAAACTGGCAGCAGAGGGATCTCCATCATCCTTCTAACAAGAGAAAACTCTGAGAACCAACAGAATGATCCCCTGCCTGTTCCTGAGAACTTGATTCAGACCTATTACAGTTAGAAGGGCTTTTATCCCGTGTTTTTGTATTGTTTCTAAAAGATGTTACTATTTTAATATAACTAAAATTCAGTATAATTAATATAGTTTACTACAGTCCAATAAAAGACTCTTCTCCAAAACAGTGGATTTGTTGTCACTAGAATTCAGCTCTTTTCCATCTATGTTTGCTCACAGCTGCTATTCTCTCACAAGTTTCTGTGTAGTTGTCTATTTTGTTTCTATTAAAAAATGGTCTTTATCTTAAACCCTGTAGTCCTCTCCAAACAGGGAAAGAGCTATCATTGCCCTTTGCTTGATTTTTAATGTAAAAGAAAGAATAAATCTGATGTCTTGACTGTTTCTCTTCAAACAAACAAACACCCAAAACCAAACCAAAACCAAACAAACAACGCATCCCAGAGTATTATTTTCACATGGTCTGATGTTTAGCCTGGAGAAGAGGAGGCTCAGGGGTGACCTCATTGCTGTCTACATCTACCTGAAGGGAGGCTGTAGCCAGGTGGGGTTGGTCTCTTCTGCCAGGCAGCCAGCAATAGAACAAGGGGACACAGCCTCAAGTTGTGCCAGGGGAGGTCTAGGCTGGATGTTAGGAGGAAGTTCTTGCCAGAGAGAGTGATTGGCATTGGAATGGGCTGCCCAGGGAGGTGGTGGAGTTGCCGTCCCTGGAGGTGTTGAAGAAAAGCCTGGCTGAGGCACTTAGTGCCATGGTCTAGTTGACTGGATAGGGCTGGGTGCTAGGTTGGACTGGATATTCTTGGAGGCCTCTTCTAACCTGGTTGATTCTATGATTCGATGGCATTATGCTTTTTTTGCTCCTGGCATGAAACTTTATTTGCTGGCAAAAAGAAATTCTTCACCCCCAAGCTTTGTAAGTCAAAGTCAGGGAGTGACAAGTCACAAGTTTTAAAAAGGCTTGATGGTGTCTTCTTGTTGTAACTGCGCAGAAGAACTATTCCAAAGCCACACATCATTTTTGTTCAGTGATCCTTCATATATAATAGTCCCACCAAATTTGCAATGCCTTTGAAAGATGGCAAAACAAATTAATATATTACAAAGAAGTATAACTGAGTGGATATGTCCCTATAATCGTGGTTAAACCTTCCTGATAAGCTAACTTATTTTTAAAAAAGAACATTGATGTCTCAAGCATCACAATTACTTTTGTATATAAGAAGTCAAATCAGAAGAAAGAAAGGGAAACATAACTGCCATTTTCAAAAAGGGTAAAAAGGATGAGCCAGGGAACTACAGGCCAGTCAGTCTCACCTCTGTGCCCAGTAAGATCATGGAGCAGATCCTCCAGAAGGCACTACTGAGACAGGAGAACAGTGAAGAAGTGATTGGGTACAATCAGCATGGCTTCACCAAGGGCAAATCCTGCCTGACAAACCTGTTGGCCTTATATGAACAAGTCACAACATTAATAGATGAGAGGCAAGCAACTGATGTCATTTACCTGGACCTGAGCAAGGCCTTTGACACTGTCCCACATGACATCCTGGTCTCCAAGCTGGTGACACATGGGTTTGATGGGTAGACCACTAGATGCATAAAGAACTGGCTTGATGGCTGCACCCAATGAGTGGCTGTCAATGGGTCCATGTCCAAGTGGAGACAAGTGACAAGTGGAGTCCCTCCGGGATCAGTCCTGGGACGAGTCTTGTTCAACATCTTTGTTGGTGCCATGGATAGAGGCATTGAGTACAGCCACAGCAAGTTTACTGATGACACAAGCTGTGTGGTGCATCAGACAGGCTGGAGGGAAGGGATCCATCCAGAGGGACCTGGACAGGCTGCAGAAGTGGACACTAGCCAAGCTCATGAGGTTCAACAAGATCAAGTGCAGTGTCCTGCATCTGGGGCAAGAAAATCCCAAGCACAAATCCAGGCTAGGCCATGAGTGGCTGAAGAGCAGCCCTGAAGAGAGGGACTTGGGGGTGCTGGTGGACGAGAAGCTCAGCATGAGCCAGCAGTGTGCACTTGCAGCCTGGAGGGCCAACCAGATCCTCAGCTGCATCAGAAGTGTGGCCAGCAGGTTGAGGGAAGTGATTCTCCCCCTCTACTCCATTCTGCTGAGACCCCACCTGGAGTACTGCATCCAGTTCTGGAGTCCCTATTACAAGAGGGATGTGGACATGCTGGAGCTAATCTAGAGAAGGGCCACTGGGATGCTCAGAGGGCTGGAGCACCTGTGCTGTGAGGACAGACTGAAAGAGTTGGGGCTGTGCAGTCTGGAGAAGAGGAGGCTCCCAGGTGACCTTCTTGCGGCCTTCCAGTATCTGAAGGGGGCCTCCAAAAAAAAGATGGGGAAAGACTTTTTAGGCTATCAGGTAGTGACAGGACTAGGGGTAATGAAGCAAAGCTGGAGGTGGGGAGATTTAGACTGGAAGTGAGGAGCAAGTTCTTTACCATGAGAGTGGTGAGAGGCTGGAATGGGTTGCCCAGGGAGGTGGTTGAGGCCCTGTCCCTAAAGGTGTTTAAGGCCAGGCTGGATGAGGCTGTGAGCAGCCTGCTCTAGGGGTAGGGTGTCCCTAGGCATGGCAGGGAGGTTGGAACTAGATGATCCTTGTGGTCCCTTCCAACCCTGACTGGTTCTATGATTCTATGTGACTCAGCTCTTAGGCACTGGGAATAATGACTTGTTCATGATGGCACTGGTTTGCTGAGAGTTTGCATTCTTCACCCGGGCAGTTGAAGCTGTGAAAAACGTTAGATATCTTTCAGCTCCTCCCACAGTGCAACTTTCTCATTTCTTCTATTTCCTCCTATTTACTGAATTTACACACTGCAAAATGCTTCTTATTATAATAAAGACATCTGCATACATTTTGAAGGGACATCATAACACACTCTCAGATTGTCTTTAACTGATGCCCTAAGACCCCATGGCCCAAACACATAGGAAAATAGTAGTCAGGACAGTAATCTGGACAGAAACACAAGCACAGCATGCTCTTCATATTACACACACACACTGATGTTTCATCTACTTAACCCACAGGCCTTTCTGAAGGTAATAATATGCTACCTCAAGAGGCTAAGGTTTCATTACATTTTTAAGGACTAGCAGGTGTGCCCCTGTGCCTTGCCAAAATACTTCATGATGAACTGCAAAGCTAATCTGTAAACTCGCTGCTCACCCCCCCGGCTTGCACTGCACCTGGCCAGTGAAATGGCAATTGCAGACTTCAGGCCCGGTCATCCTCATTCCACCAAAAAGCACCTAAGCAAGTGGTGGACACAGCACCAAGGGAAAAAAAAAATCATATGCCCTTAGAATAAGTTACCTAAAAGTACACAATAAAACTCTTTATCCCCCAGAGCAGTTGAGCAGCAACTATGAAGCGCAACAGAGCAGTTGCGCTCAGACATGGGTTAAGGTCAGGCAAGCTTTCAAGCCTCTATTGGACCCTTTTTATATGGGCCCTTGAGGGACCTTTACTTTCTGATATGCCTTGAAGGTGCCATCAGAGCCCCCTGCCACCTGCCTGCTCTCAGTTCTCTTGCCAGCCTTTAATCTTGAAACATGCACCTGGTGCGGCTGAAGCCTAATCTCCCTTACGAACACATATGACGACATGAAAGGGGTGGCCCAGTCTTTACTATTCAACCCTGCTTTGCCTGCCATATGGCATTTCTAAACCTGGGGCCTGTAAACGCACTTTGCTAACGACAAACGGCGTTAAGAGTGACAACTTTTCCGGTGTAAGGAAGGGAAGGCTGCTCCTATAACGCAGCAGCTACGACCCAGAGCGTTGGAAATAACCCGCAGCACTCTTCCGGCCTGGCGCTGCGGTCTAGGGGCCGTGCCTGCGCCGGCGCCGTGGCCGCTTAGCGGCAGAGCCAGGCCGGGCGGAGCAGGGTACGGCATGGCGGCTCCCGCAGCCCTGCAGAGGAGCGTGGTGTCCCCCGCGGGCAGACACACCGCCTCCCTCATCTTCCTGCACGGCTCAGGTGGCTGTTTCCTCCCCTCTTTCCCCCCCCTCAATTCTCTCTCCTGCTACCCCGCGGTGGGGTCTGTGCACGGGGCTCAGCGGGAGTTGCTTCCCGTTGAGGAAGGGTATAGGGGTGCCGAGGAGGCTGCCCTCCGGCCGCCGGGCCAGAGTGGTTGTCACCGCCTCTTTATCGTGCGCGGCGGGGCTCTGCCGGAGCAGGGGCGGCCCCTTGTTTCCGTGGTGCCCCGGTGCTGTGCGAGGGAGTCGGCGGAGCGGGTTTATTGTGGCGGCAGCCGCCAGGCTCCGTGCGGCTGGGAATTGAAGAGAATAGGTGCAAGGTGTCCCTGCCCCTGCCGCTGTAGCCTTTCCTGGTGCGGTGAGGCGCCGGCCGGGAAGCGTCCGTGGTCAGAGCAGTGTGCCTATGCCTGGGCTGGCTTCAGCCTTCCGGCTTCCCCTAGCCGCGTCCCTGGGGTATGTTTTTAGGGGCACCAGTCTGGTGCTCTTAGCCACGGAAACAAACCTGTTCCAGAACATACTGTAAAAATTTTTCCACTCGAAGGGTGCCACAGGAGGATTTTGATAATTAAAGTGGCTCTTGGAGTGTTTAGAATCAGACTGAGTATCGGGATGCCCTTTCAGAAGCCAGTGTGACTTCTTTTGTTCAGAAGGTCCCAGCCCTGTCCAGATTATCTTCATGACCACCATCCGCAGAGGATAGTTTGCTACCTGGATCAGTCTGAGGGCAGGAGAGGAGTGTATGTTTTTGGTGATGGTGGTTTAGGGGTTGGTTGGTTTGTTTGTTTAAATTACTGGTTCTGGCTTTTGTTTGAATTTTTGATTGTTTGTTTGTTTTCTTAAAGTTTATTTCTAATCTGCTACATAACAGCAAGAAAATCCATTTCTCTCATAAAAATCCCAAACCAAACAAAAACCCAGCAACCAAAACCCAACCTCAAAACCTAGCAATCATAGCTCTTGGAAATCAAGCCTGTTGAGCTGTCCGTGTGCTTGTGGCAATGTGCTCAGCCCTTACAATGTCTTTGCCTTAGTTTTCATTTTACCTGATGCTTCTATTTGATTTGACAAAGGTGCACATACAATTAAATTGGTTTGATTGTTATGAACTACTTTGATTTGGCTTTTCTCAAATTCCATGATTGAAAGAATGAGAGTTCATAAGATGTGTCCAGCTATTCTGTTAGTACTAATGCTTTAATGCCTGAGGAAATAATTTTCTCTCATGTTGGAGGAGTAAGGGAAGATTATGGTTAGAGGTTGATTCCACATGTGGTTAAAGTACTCTACAATCTTTTCATTTTTGGTATGATTTCATTCATAATGTTTGCAATGGGGAAATATAAGGGTATTTTTATTTGATTTTGTGTGGCAGTGCAACAGAATAGAATTTAAAACAGAAGTAGCTGCAGTGCTGTAGCTGTAGGCTGGCCTATAAACCTGAATTGGGAACCTTCCGTGCAGTGCTTGTGATGGAAAGTGGCACAGGAACGACTTGAATCCGTTTTGGTTTGTGCCAGACGAATTATAAGTGGAGAATGTAAATACATAATGGTATAGGAAAATATTGGAAAATTCCCAGTGTTGTCCTTCAGATATAGGTAGAGGGTCAAAATTTGGTAGCCAAGCAGCAAAAGCAAATGAACATAACAAAGGTACAATAATTATCTAGACCTAGGTTTATAACTTCACATGTAGGAACATGCATAGAATTGTTTAGGTGGGAAGAGACCTTTAAGATTGTAGAGTCCAGTCACTAACCTAACACTGCCCCAAGTCCACCCACTACACAAGGTTTCTGAGCAACACAGTTACTCATCTACTACAACTTTTAAGTACCTCCAGGGACAGTGACTCAGCCACTTCCCTGGGAGGCCTGCTCCAGTGCTTGACAGCTCTTTTCAGTGAAGGAATTTTTTTTCCAGATATCCAGTCTACATGTGACCTGTCATGAAGTTTAAACTTTGCACAGAAAGATAATTTGTAAATTCAAACTGTATTTGAAAGGAAAATATGTTGATTGAGGGAGGGGAAAAACACTTCAGGTTTGTGAACAGGCTTAAAGCAGAATTGTCTGTGCATCATTTATCTTCTTTTTTTTTGCCAGTGTTCATATATGTAGCATATCATTGACAAGGTCCAGAGAACAGAGATTAACAATATCTCTGTCCAGAGGAGCAAGATCTGTTCTTAATGGATTTCTGTGTTGTGAAATTAAGGTG
>WAAF01006867.1:74922-165884 GCA_013400475.1 Tricholaema leucomelas | reverse complement strand
CCTGGGGACTCAGGTTTCTGGGAGGGCTGTTGTGTTTCTGTATTACCTTTTACCTCATCTATTTCTGTCTATAACTGTATCTATTGTAAATCTCTGCTTGTCTATTGTGCTAGCTGTAAATAGGAGCTTCATTCAAATTTCCAGAGCCGGCTGAGTCTAGTCTGGGTGATTTCTAAAGTGTGGGGGGGCGGGGGACACCCAAACCATCCTTGGTAGTCTGCTGGAGGTCCATCCTTGGAAGTTTGCTGGAGATGCACCCTTGGTAGTCTGCTAGAGGTCCACACTTTTGGCAGGCATTGCTCATGTGTTTTATACAGCTTTTTAGCTCGGTGTCCAGGTGCAGCTCCCCAGGGAATCTTCCTGTGTATTTATGGATTTGCAGGGGTCCAGCGCTGCCGGGGTGGAAAGGCCTCTGCCCCTTCCCTGGCTGTACTTGTCCATACCCTAAATACACTTAAGCCTTTTCTCTTCAAGGTAGCTGACATAAAATGTAGGCATCCTGGACATTCCAGCCAAGCTGAGCTCCAGGAATTTTCAAGGCACTGTCTGTTGATTTGTATCCCTGAGCTTTAGGCCAAGTGTGAGTCCTGAAGGTTAACAAAGGCAATCTTTATCTTTGTTGATTAGGGAGAGACTATACAATCTTTATCTTTGTTCATGAACAAGAGAGAGGATTTAGACTCTCACAGTAATGCAAATATCTAAAAACAGCCTGAAAGACAAACCTTTCACAAGATTGTTGGGGTTTGTTTAGTGTCACAATCTCCTCTCTTCCTTCCTTCCCTACAAGTTTTATTCTTACCAGATCGAAATGCATTACCTCTGCATGCAGGTGCTCACAGCAGTTGCAGAGCATTGTACCATGGGGCCTCTCGACACGTAGAAGATCACAGTAGAAGATCACAGTTGATTTTTTTTCCTTAATGAATTTTCTATGAGCTTCTCATGGGCAAACTATTTCCATTAACAGTAAATATTTCTGCTGATCTTGGCAAAGCGTAAGACAAGCAAATAAGTAATAAAAGATGGGTCCTGCACCGTTAAGGAGTCCGTAAAGATGTAAGTCCCAATTCTGTGAACTTTCACATAGTTGATTAGGTTGACCTACCTGATGGTTTTCCTATGCAAGTATTTGCAAAGCTTAGAGTTTTGCTTTCTAACTGAAAAAAAAAGGAAAAAGAGGAGTGCATAGGAAAAAAAAAATAAAGTTTATTCATGACTCCTTAAGATGCATTGTTCATAAATTGTCAGCAACCATGAGGAAACCCTTGCATGTCAAGAGTGCCTAGTAATAATCAGAGCTGTGTTTGGGCTTCAGACCATGTTACTCACATAGGCAAAATGGTTGTTGAAGATGTGGCTATGATTATGCTGTTTAATGCAGCACAGAATAAGATTTTTGTCAACTTTGCATCCCTATGGCTTGTCACTGGGATTACTTAGGGCAGAAAACTTAATGGTTGTACTCAACAGGAAAAAAAAAAATAAGCTGGGTTTGGATCATTCATGCCTTCTGTTTTAGTTTTGAAGGTGAATTAGAATAGAATCATAGAATCAACCAGGTTGGAAGAGATGTCAAGATTATCCAGTCCAACCTAGCACCCAGCCCTAGCCAGTCAGCTGGACCATGGCACTAAGTGCCTCTTCCAGTCTTGAACACCTCCATGAACAGCAACTCCACCACCTCCCTGGGCAGCCCATTCCAATGCCAATCACTCTCTCTGGCAAGAACTTCCTCCTAACACCCAGCCTAGACCTCCCCTGGCACAACTTGAGACTGTGTCCCCTTGTTCTGTTGCTGCTTGCCTGGCAGAAGAGACCAACCCCCACCTAGCTACAACCACCCTTCAGGTAGTTGTAGACAGCAACTACAACATTAGTTGTATGTGTAAATTAAGATGACTGAATTTTGTTTGATAAAGCAAGAACAAATCTCCATGGATAATTATAATCATTTAAAAACTAAATTGGCATATTTGTGTGATGTTGTTCAAATGCTGCCACATTACATGGGTTTAAGCCTGGCTTAGGGCAGTAATGTTTTTTTCTTGTGGCTCAACCATTTTACATTAAAAGAGAAAAAAATTCTGTAGTGTTTTCCAAGGGAAGCAGAGGGCTGTGGGGATGATTTGGGGAGTGGAGCAGTACCTTAAGAGGAGAGGTTGAGGGACCTGAGGCTTTTTATTCTGGAGAAGACTGAGTGGGAGGTGTCCCTGCCTATGGTGGGGGGTTGGAATTGGATGATCTCTGAGGTCCCTTCCAACCTAAACCATTCTATCATTCTGTGTTTTAATACATGTTTATAAATATCTGAGGGCTGGAGGTCAGGAGGAGGAGGAAAGTCTCTGCTTACTTGATACCTGGCATAGGACAGGGAGCAATGGATGTAAGCTGCAGCATAGGAGGTTCCACCTCAACACAAGGGGGAACTTCTTTACTGTAAGGGTCACAGCACTGGAACAGGCTCCCGAGAGAGGTTGTGGAGTCTCTTTCTCTGGAAACTTTCAAGGCCCATCCGAATCTGTTCCTCTGTTACCTGACCTAGATAGTATTGGCAGGGCGTTTGAACTCAGTGATCTCCTTGGGTCCCTTCCAACCCCTGACATCCTGTAAACCTGTAATCCTGTAATTTTTTCTTACTTCTTGAGATGGTGATCAGTATTCTATTTATCACTGTTAGCAGCAAGTAAGGTAAATTGCAAGTAAAAGGTGACTGATTAGGAGATGCTTATGCTATTGAATGTAATGAAGGATTTATTAAACTTGAGTGCTGTGAAACCTTTTAAATAGTCTATTTCTGAGAAGTTTTGTGTCTGTATTTGCTGGAACAGGAATTAAGGTTATTCTACAAATATCTATTGTTAATATTTTGGAGGATTAACTTTGTGATTTAGAAATTTATGTCAGTTCAAGATAGATATATTTAGCAAAAAAGCCAAGATAGGAATATCTAGTTGGCTGGGTGCTAGGTTGGACTGGACGATCTTGGAGGTCTCTTCCCACCTGGTTGATTCTGTGATTCTTTGATTCTATGACATTTTGTAGTTTTCTTTCTAAATACATGAAATAATCCTTCTTGTGCTTTCTGTGATACAGGTGATACTGGCCAAGGAGCAAGAACATGGATAAAACAAATTTTGAATCAAGACATGGCTTTCCAACATATAAAAGTAATTTACCCAACAGCTCCTGCCAGGTATTGTTTAGTATATTTTAACTGTGGTATTAAATTACTCTATTCCAGTACTGTAAACTGCGCTTGTGAATATTGGTGCAGACTGGCATAACACTTCCTCCTTCTTTCTTATCTATATGCTTTTTGGCATAGCTGGAGCTCAACAGTGCATCAGTGTGGAAGGACTGTAATTAGAAGTGGTTAAGACTCTGAATGTTTAAGACTTTGGAGAAGTTTCAGTCTCTAATTCAAATCCATCTTCTTGATATAAATAGCGGATTCTCAAATGAGTGTTGTAATGGTATTAGAGAGTCATGTGCAGAAGCACAGTCCTACTTGTATTAGCTTCCATAAATTAGCCACTAAAATACTCTATTATATTTAATGCCAAGTTTCAGTTCTGAAGGTGGTCAGTCTTCCTGGCAAGTAGGATGTGAAAGCTCTTCATCTGCTAGAGAAAGAACTGGAGTTTAAAATTGCACATTTCTCCTATGAACCCTTAGCCAACTGTTACGAAGAGAACTGAGTTCAGCATTCACTGAGGCAAAAATCTCCTTATTAAGTCACACTGTGTGACCAGTTCCAGGGCTCCCAGCATAAGAAGGGTGTTGAACTGTTGAAGGCGGGTCCACGGGAGGGCCATGAAGATGATCAGAAGGCTGGAGCACCTCCCATATGGGAATAGGCTGCAAGAGTTGGGGCCCTTCAGCTTGGAGAAGGGCCCCAGACAGACCTTATAAACATCCTTTCTGTACCTTAAGGGGCATATAAGAAAGCGAGGGAGAGACTTTTTATAAGGGCTTGTAGAGATGAGGGGGGAGTGTAGAGAAGGGGAAGTAAGCTTGAAGAAGGTAAATTTAGACTGGATGTTACGAAGAAATTCTTTACAGCGAGGGTGGTGAGACACTGGAACAGATTACTCAAGGGAATTGTGAGTGTCCTCTCCCTGGAAGTGTTCAAGGCCAGATTGGGTAGGGCCAAGGTGTCTTTGCCCATGGCAGAGGGGTTGGAACTATATGATCTTTAGGGTCTCTTCCAATCCAAGCCACTCTATGATCAGTGGTAAACTGGAAATACAGATAAGAGTATGCATCCCTGAGAATTTGAAAGTTAATGAGGTCAAAGCTAAAGGCTAAGAGTTGGACACCTACCTCCACATAAAGATGGGGCCTTTTATTTCAGAGATGTTTAATTTTTCATATTTATTTTTAAGATGTCTATGCTTCTTAAGTTAGAAAAAAGCTTCCTTTCTTTCTGAATTTGCATGTAAGAGTGGATGAATGCTGAAAGGAAATTGTAACATTCTACACAGACTTTTGAGATACAGAGGTTTGCAAGTCAGAAGAAAGATCTCATAGAGGGTATAAACAAGTACTATAGCACATTTTGTCTGGCAGTCACTAGTATGTAAAAAAAAAACAACACAACCTTTCCTCAACCATGTATTTTTATGATCTACTTAGGCAGGAAAAGCAATTGAGAGATTGTGGTGTGAATGTGCTCACTGTACTACAGAAAAATCAGGCTGTAAGTGGAAGCCTTTTGAAGCAGTGTGTTTTGGGTTAGTAGGTAGTGAATATGATTTTTGGTAAATAATGTGTTCATTACTTCACTGATGACAGGCTAAAGTGGCGTTGGAGCTCTCAGTGGCACGTTGCACATACTGACTGCCTCTATTCTTTGTCAACACAGCAGGTACTGGAGAAGTGCAGGAGGTTTTGCTGCCCTGTGAAACAATCTTTCTTCACATGTTACATGCAACCAGAGCACCTCAGCCCATATCTGTCTAGGCCAGTGCTTCACTTTTCTGTCCCACTGCACTTCTGGAGTCCAGTCCCTTTTTTCATTCATTTTGGTGGCCTTGGATAATTAGAGATGTATAAGCAATTAACCAACTAGCTCTGACTCAAATGTGTGGCACTTATGGGGAATTTATTTTTGTCTGGAGTCTTTGGACTTCAGTACTTGGTAAACAGATACGA
The DNA here is from genome assembly GCA_013400475.1 of Tricholaema leucomelas. Classification (NCBI taxonomy): domain Eukaryota; kingdom Metazoa; phylum Chordata; class Aves; order Piciformes; family Lybiidae; genus Tricholaema lacrymosa; species Tricholaema leucomelas. Next base: position 160,727 of record WAAF01006867.1, on the reverse strand, counting down.
AGAAAGATACTGTTCCTAGTTAAAAGATACAAATAAACAGCTAAATCCACTCTCTTTTAAGCTGAGGTTACACTTGTTCACTAGTGCAGAGAGGTCATGCATGAGCTGATTAAGAAATATTTTTTAGCAAAACTGTAGAAAGTTGTATATTCCAAAGTATTAAAAATGCCTACCCTATTTGTCTTTGGCAATATGAAGTACACTTGGGAATACCAGTGTGCAGCAATCTGTTGCTGATAAGCATCATTAGCTGACATAGTGAAATAAACCAGATGCTCCTAACTATGAAAATGTTTGCCACTGTTTGCAGCAATGAAGTTTGTGAAGATAGCTATTGGTTGAAACTGAAATAACATTAGTCTGTACAGACCCATTTCACATTGTTTTGATATTCATGTCCAAAACATACCATGCTTTTGAAACATTTGTAGTAGTTGCTCTCCATTCTTCCACAGAAAAGAAAAACAAAGCCTAGAACTTCCAGACATGGATGGCAGACACTGAAATAATTAATCTGCATTAGGAACCTGAGTATATGGTTTGATTTTATATATGTGTGAGTGTGCATGTTTTGATTTCCCAAGTAACCAGTGATAGGACAAGAGGCAATGAGCTTGTGCCAGGGGAGGTTTAGATTGGACATTAGAAAAAAAAATTCTTTCCTGTAAGAGTGGTCAGGCATTGGAACAGGCTGCCCAGGAAGGCAGTGAAGTTACCATCCCTGGAGGTATTCAAGAAATGTGTAGCTATGGCTCTTTGGGATATAGTTTAGTGGGTCATGGTACTTGGGTTATGGCTGGACTCCAGTCTTGAAAGTCTTTTCCAACCTTAATGATCCTATGATTCTGAAAGAATTCCAGATGCTTCTAGCACAAATAGTAGAATTTGCCATCCTTCATAATGAGACTTAGAAGTTGTGTGTGTGCAGATAGAGTGAAGAAGGTTCTGTTCCCAGGATTTGCTCATATAGAGACAGAGCAACATGCAGGAGGAAAGCTACTTTGATGTGAGAATCTCTATGAGTGACTCAATTTGCCGCTGCCTTGTCAGTTACAGGAGCAAAGTGCTAAGCCTACCAGCAGGATTTTACACTGATGATGAAATCAAAGAAAAGCCTAAAGCTAGGCAAGAGCATACTAGAATTGCTTGGTTAATAGGCTCATGTGGCAAAATACTGTTAACATGGATGTAGTTCATACTCCTGTCTTTTCCAACATCATTTACCACATAAACATTGAACCCTCTTCATCAAAGTAGTTATGCCAGTAAAAGCAGGTTTGATGATATAACTGCAGTGCCAAAGGTTTTAGCAGGATAAATTGCAGGTCAGGAATACCTGTTCAAGTTTTTGCTGGCTGTAATTCCACAGATAGATCTTTAGAGTTGGTGTGAGACATTCTTCACCTCTATTAAATAAGAGTTCTAAAAAAAAAAAAAGCAGCAGAATTCAGGTTTTTCAACAAAACATTGAAAATTCCATGTTTTCTTTGTGGAGGATGGATGGGCTTTATGTTTAGTTAAGGTTGTTATCCCAGGCACTGAAACATACACATTTTTCATTTACCAGAACGTGAGGCATGTTTTGATTCAAGAGTCAGTACACTTGAAAATTTTGGGGAAATAACATGTCTTATAGTCTAGAAGAGCTGTAAAATGTGTTCTCTGGCTTCATCAGCATTGATTTCAGCAAGCACTAGAGAGGATACTTCCATTCTATGAGTAAAAACAATAGAACATTGCTGAACTACATCTTATAAAATTGTGGTTTGCTATCCTCTATAGGCCTCTGTAAAAACTTACACTTTTTATAAAGGGATTTACTTTCCTTGGAGTACTTTTTATAATGGGAAGGGTCTGTATGGAGAATGATTACTGGGTAAAGTGCTGGCAGTATTTTGTCACGCTCATCCCCCCATCACTTTGGAAAGTCCTATGGGTTTGGTTCCTGAGTGAGAATAACAGAATGTATCACAGTATCACCAAGGTTGGAAGAGACCTCATAGATCATCAAGTCGAACCCATTACCACAGAGCTCAAGGCTAGACCATGGCACCAAGTGCCACGTCCAATCCTGCCTTGAACAGCTCCAGGGACGGCAACTCCACCACCTCCCTGGGCAGCCCATTCCAGTGTCCAATGACTCTCTCAGTGAAGAACTTTCTCTTCACCTCAAGGCTAAATTTCCCCTGGCGCAGCTTGAGGCTGTGTCCTCTTGTTCTGGTGCTGGCTGCCTGAGAGAAGAGAGCAACCTCCTCCTGGCTACAACCACCCCTCAGGTAGTTGTGGACAGCAATAAGGTCTCCCCTGAGCCTCCTCCAGGCCAAGAAATCCCAGCTCCCTCAGCCTCTCCTCATAGGGCTGTGCTCGAGTCCTCTCACCAGCCTCGTTGCCCTTCTCTGGACATGTTCAAGCATAGACAATGCAATGTAATATTAAAAAATCAATCCTTGCAACTTTTGTAGTTAAATGATTATGTTTAAAAGCAAGATTAAATTAAAAAGGGAGAGATGTGTGGATTTGAAGCCTGACTGCTTAATGTGATGTAGTGAGAGGAAGAGGCACCTGAATTTGGTGTGTTTCAAAATTAGGCACATGTAGCTGGTGCATGCAAATTTTACTTCACAAGTAAACATTTTTAGACGTTGCTTAGAGACATTTTTGAGGTCTGTGTGTAATGAAGGCAACTTAAAAATGGATGGAGAACTTGGTTTGCGGAGTTGCTCTTTTAACTTCGTTTCGCTTTCTTTTAGGATCAGCGCTGCCGTGCATGGATGAAACTTGTTAAATGCTACAGAATTCCATTTCCTGTGCCTTGTAATTCTAATGGAGATCATTAATTAAAAAAAAAAAAGGCAGCTCAAATCATAGTTGAAGCAGCTGATGCAATCCCTACAGCCACGTCTACAGTAATAAAGGAAAGGATTTCCTTTTTTTTTTTTTCCTTTTCATTTGGGTCAGGATGGCTACAGTTTAAATACTGTTTCAGCTGCTACAACTGTGACTTAAACATTCGGTTTCTATTGAGTTTCTAAATCAGAACTGAATACTACCCAATTTAACCTTTTTTTTTTTTTTTTTTTTTTTAATAGAAAGTGATAGTTTAAATTGGCATTGCAGGAGCTAACGTGGTAAAGTTAAAACCATTTAGGCTTTACTTGTTTTAATAAGTATACCTTACCTTCTATAATTCCCTTTAAAAATCTAGGTCAAAGATTCTTTGCCTTGTCTAGCATTCCATTCTGACAGTCCTTCTGTTTTGCAAGTTAGAAAGTAAACTATAAATACTTCTTGTGCTATTTTGTAGATCTTTTTGACATTCACTCAACATACCTTTCTGTGGCCAATAACTCTTAATGCAATTTGTTTTGTTGTTGTTGTTTTTTTTTTCCCTGAATTTATTCTAATTTCCCTTGTCTCTGAGTATGTGGCTGGTAAGAACTACTCAGCAATATATGGCCTGGTACTCCATCCTTTCACCTAAGTTCACATCTTTCCTCAGCTCATGGGTGGAAATGAGTTTCATCTCATCGTAGTCCCCGTTTGGCTATATCACAAAACCACCAGACAGTTTGGCACCATTCAGCTACACTGGCAGTCTCTACTTGTGAGAGGCCTCAGACTGGAAAAGCAGCAGGGGTACTGCAGGTCAGACTTGAGATGGATTGGCGGAGCTGTGTAGGGGAGCATGCACGGTGCCTATCATACTATTTTTGGCTCAAGTAAATGTTATTAATCCTTCACTTTTGTAAGTCCTAACCTCATTCATAAATTTAACACAAAGAAGTCTTTTTAGAAGTGGAAGTTTGAGGGACAAATGGGAAGGGTTTTCACTGGTGTCATGGGGTGGTTCTTTCATCTCCTGTAAGTAGAAATGTAACACTCTGCGTAATAATAATGGTAGCATGCTTGAATAAACTTCCTATTTCCTTTTTTTCCCTCCTCTTCCATTAGATAAAGCAAACATGGGTATGGATACATGTAATGCTTACATCATATGCTAACTACCACGTGAAATGCAAGAAACACTTGTCAGAGGTACTTTAGACATGCTTGGTAAAACAAAGTAGAACATGACAGTAATAATTTTGAATTTCTGATCCCTTTAACTACATTGCTCTCTTAAGACATCCTTCTTCTTGCTTTGCTTCTCTCAACCATGTTCCAATGTAGAAGAATTTGAGGTAATGGATTTTATATGACCCCCCCCAGCAAGCAGTTGTGGGATTTTAAGCTATGTGTCATTCTGTGCTTTGCTAGTGCAATTCATCTGTCTTCAGTGTTATTTGCCACCAGCTTGTGAAAGATACCACTCTGAATCCCAGAGTATCTTTCAAACTACATAATGGAGAACTGATTCAGTTTGGACCCTGGTTTGTCTCTTGCCACTTCTTTTAGTGAATTCCTAAAGCAGCCACTATTAGCTGGTTGCTAAGTGTGTAGAAAAGATCATACATGGTTTTCTAAACTGTAATTTTATGACCTTTTTCTCTGATTAAGGATCACAGGGTGTTAGGGGTTGGAAGGCACCTCTGGAGATCTTCAAGTCCTTGCCAGAGCAGGGCTATATAATCTAGTGCAGGTTGCACAGGAATGCATCCAGACAGAGCTGGAAAGTCTCCAGAGGAGCCTGCACAATCTCCTAGGGGAGCCTGTTCCAGTATGCTATGACCCTTACAGTAAAGAAGTTCTTCCTCATGTTGAGGTAGAACTTCCTGTGCTGTAGTTTACATCCATTACCCCTTGTTCTATCACAGGGCAGCTGTCCCTTCCTTCTTGACACCCATCCCTCAGATGTTTATATACATTTATTAGATCCCCTCTCAATGTTCTCTCCAGACTAAAAAGCCCCAGGTCTCACAGCCTTTTCTCATAAAGCAGTGCTCCAGTCCCTTAATCATCCTTGTAGCCCACTGTTGGACTCTCTCAAGTAGATGCCTGTCCCTCTTGAATTGGGGAGCCCAGAACTGGATAAGGTATTCTATGTGGGGCCTCACTAGGGCAAAGTAGATGGGGAGGAGTATCTCCCTCAGTTACTGAGCACACACTTCTAAATGCATCCCAGGATACCATTTGCCTTCCTGGCTTCAAGGGCACATTGCTGTCCCATAGACAACTTGTTGTCCACAAGGACTCTCAGGTCCTTTTCCACAGGGCTGCTATCTAGCAGATTGCCTCTTAACCTGTGCTGGTGCAGGACTCTGCACTTATCCTTGTTGAACTTCATTAGGTTCCTCTTTGCCCAGCTCTCCAGTCTGTCCAAGCCTCACTGAATGGCCACACAGCCTTCAGGTGTATCAGCCAAACCTTCCAGCTTCGTATTGTCAGCAAATTTGCTGATGTTGGACAGAGCTGAACTCGGCACTCATCCCTGGGGGATTCCAGTAATTACAGGTTTCCAGCTGGACTTGGCAGCATTGATCACCACTCTTTGCACTCTTTTGGTAACCAGTTCCTAATCCATCTCACTGTCTGTTCTTCTATCCCAGACTTCCTGAGCTTGCTCACTAGAGTGTTAAGGCAGTTCAAATCTCTGCAATTTACAACCCCCCCCCCCCCCCAAAAAAAAAAACCCCAAACATTACCAAAGAAATAGAAACAAACTCAGAATTTATTTTGCTGAATTTTCTGTCAGTTTCTATTGTGGCTTCCTTTATTTAGGACAAATCTTATTAATTCAAGATAAAAAAAAAAAGCTGTTATCATCTTCAAGCAACCATTCCATACTGGCTCAGTTAGCTCCCCAGTGATATGCATCCAGAACAACCTTACCAAAAGCATTTGCATGGGGTTGAGTGAACAGGCACAACCTTGTCGGAGGAACAGATGAAATTGTTCCTCATTAAAATAACTCTTTCCATTTTATTCTTAAAGTTTTCTTTAGACTTTAAACTTACTGAATTCCTGACACATCTTCTGCTCTGTCACAGTGCTGCAAAGCTTCCTTGTTAAGATATATTGAACCTCAGTTTTGATGTAAGACATACCTCAGACTAGAGCTTTGAATTACGCTTCTCATGTGGATAGGTGGATTCTCTACCCTCCCTCCTTGCTTCAAGCAGACAGTGGGAATTAAAAAGCAGAATTCTGAACTAGATTTTCTGTTGCAGTGTGCTAATACCAGCAGTGAGATCATTCTAGGAGAGAATTGGGGACTGGCAAGTAACTTGGATTTCATTGGAAAGACCTTCCATCAACTTTAAGACAGTCAGGACTTGCTTCTAGAATCACAGCATAGTTTGGATTGGAAGGAACCTTTAACGGTCATGTAGTTCAGCTGCCCTGCAGTGAGCAGGAACATCTTTAACAAGACGTTAAAGATGCTCAGAGCCCTGTTGAACATGACCTTTACTGTTTTCTGGGGATGAGGTATCTACCACTTCTGTTTTTCACCACTCTTGTGGTTCAAAATGTCATCCTTGTATCTAATCTAAATCTCCCACTCTTTTAGTCTGAAATCATTACCCTGGTCGTGTTCCAACAGGCCATGCTAAAAAAGACTGTCCCCATCTTTCTTACAGATGCACTTTAAGGCCACAGTAAGGTCTCCCTAGAGCCTTCTGGCCCCAACTCTCTCAACATCTCTTCATATGAGAGATATTGCAGCTTCTATGGTCATTTTTATGGCACTCCCCTGGACCTACTCTAACAAGTCCATATCTTTCTTGTGCTGAGGGCTCCAGAGCTGGATGTACTACTCTTTGGGGGTCTCACTAGATCAGAGTAAAGTAGAACTTAAGTAGTCTAGCAGTGTGATCTCTAGATATTTCTCCAAGTGTTGCACAGTCTTCCAAAAGACGTTATGATGTCTTGTGTGACTCCAGGCCTCCTAACCAGGGGGAGGTGGGTTTAGGAATGAAGTGAAAGTGAGGATTTAAGTTTTGATCTTTCCCTTTCTTCGTTTAAATCATAAGCCTCACTTGACTATAAATTCACAGTTCTGTCTGACACCTGAGGAATTTCTGTCTGGAACTTCAAGAAAGGTGTAAGCTGGCACTAGTGTTCTGGGGCTTATGTCACTGTTAGCAGGGTGATCATAGCACAGAGTGTGAGGGCAGTGATACAATCACAGCAGAAGAAATATGTGAGGGAAGGAGGTTTACTGTGTATCAGTGTGTTGTTGGCTACTCTTATTTAAAACAGCTTGCTTTGCTCACTTGTCTTATAAAGTCTTGCACAGGAACAGGGATTTATTGGATGACAAATGATACGGTTTTATGCAGGTGTGCCAACAGCATCATTGTGGAGACAGAATTTGACAGGTTTTCAGATGACACCAAGCTGTGTGGCACAATTGACTTGCAAGAGGGCAGGGATGCCATCCAGAGGGACCTGGACAGGCTGAAGAGTTGTGCCCAGGCCAACCTCTTGACATTTAACAAGGCCAAGTGTAAGGTCCTGCACCTGGGTCAGTGCAATCCCAGGCACAAATCCAGGCTGGGTGGCGAGTGGCTGAGAGCAGTCCTGAGGAAAAGGACCTGGGGGTCTGGGTTGATGAAAAGCTCAACATGAGCCTGCAGTGTTGCTCTGCTGTCCTGAGACCCCACCTGGAGTCCTGTGTGCAATTCTGGAGCCCCCAACACAAGGACATGGAACTGTTTGAGCCAGTCCAGAGGAGGGCCACGAAAATGCTCAGAGGGCTGCAGCAGCTCTGCTATGAGGACAGGCTACAAGAGTTGGGGCTCTGCAGCCTGGAGAAGAGAAGGCTTTGAGGAGACCTTTTAGTGGCCTTCCAGTATCTGAAGGGGATCTACAGGAAGGCTGGGGAGGGACTATTGACAAGGTCTTGTAATGACAGGTTGAGGAGGAGTGGGTTTAAAGTGGCAGAGGGGAGATTGAAACTAGATGTTAGGAAAGGATTCTTTAGAGTAGGGTGGTGAGACACTGGCACAGGTTGCCCAGGGAGGTTGTGCCTGCTCCCTCCCTTGAGGCATTCAAGGCCAGGTTGTATGAGGCCTGTTCTAGTGGCAGGTGTCCCTGCTTATGGCAGTGGGTTGGAGCTGGATGATCTTTGAGGTCCCTTCCAACCTAAACCATTCTATGATCTGAATTTGAACCTTCTGTAGCATCATTTGTTCTCCACTTTTGTTAAGGTAATATCAAACTGCTTAATAGAATTCTAAATGAGATTAAGAAGCTCTGGTGTCTATAATCCATGCTCCATGGAGGTGGAACAAAAATGTGTTATTGCTTCCTGCTTTCATTATGTTTTCCTCATTAGGACATAACTCAAATTAGGAGAAGCTAACCTATCTAGAGGTTGTGTAAATTTGAATGATCTGTATTACTTTGAAACTTTGCAGTGAAATCAATGCAAATTACTTCTAGTTGAAGACATTTAAAATATTAAATAGGTGATAAATACATAAGTAATACTGTAAATATGTTTCCTTTTAAGAGATGCAAATATTAGGTGTGTAGAATCTTCTTGGAACTGCTGTCTTCATGCAAGGAGTGTATGCATGAGAAAATTCTAGGTTAATGCACACTATTAACAAATAAGAGTAAAGTAATCAGAAAGTATACAGCATGATCTGAGGAGGTTGGGAAGAACTTCAAGGATTCTTTTTCTCAGGGTACCTTCAATTTCATAAATGCTTTGTATTAGTCATATCTCAGAGATTACATTGGGTTGGAAGGGGCCATCAAAAGGTCATCTTGTCCAAACCCCCTGCAGTGAGCAGGCACATCTCCAGTTAGATCTGGTTGCTCAGGGCTGCATCAAGTTTGACCTTGAGTGTTTCCAGGTGTGGGGCATCTAACACATCTCTGGGCAACCTATTTCAGTATTTTACCACTCTTATTGTGAAGAACTTCTGTCTTGTGTCCAACCTAAATCCATTACATCCTTTACATCTTTTTTTTCTTCATTTTTAAATGTTAAAAGTTAGTTGAATTGGTAGGAAATTGTGTTTCAAATGTGCCTTAAAAATGTGGAATTTGGCTATAGCCAGAGAAATGGACTACCTGTAAGTTTTAATTGAACTTGTGAAAGCAAAAAATCCAGACTTGAAGCTAATCATATAGTCTGACACTGTCCTTAAGTGACCATACCAATCTTAATGGATGGAGTTTTCACTCCATATTTCTTTGCTTTTGTGTATTCCAGACTAGCCTCTCATGTCACTGTAACACAGGAATTTATTTTCTTCTTCTTTTGTGGTTTAATTGTATGAAAAAATTTTGTGCTGTATTCTTGGACCTGTGCAGATGGTTCCATGCCAAACATATTTGTTTACCGTGGTAATGTCTGAGCTGTAGTGTGCCAGCTAATAAAGGGATTTATTTAAGGAACAAGGTGAATGACTAAAACAGATGTGCCAGTTGGGTGAACCATTAAAGAATCTTACTTCTGAGCTTTATGTAAAGGTTATTTTTAATGCAATTCTGAGAAATCAAGAGCTGTTGCAAGAAGGTTTTTGAGACAGCTGAAAGTATCTTCTCCATTTCCTTGGGAGTCTTTTCCTATGAGCATAGGATAGTCTTTCATTTATCTTATTGAAGAATTGGCAAAGGCAGCATGTAAAAGTTCTGAGTTTTGACACCTAATCAAGTAATGAAATCTCATCATGGAGTTTGTCCTGTTCATAAATTGTATGAGTCAGTTGTGGGGAAACCTGTTTTAATATTTCTGTGATGTAAATGTGCATTTCTGGAACGTAATAGAAACATGTATCTTCCTTCCATGCAATTCCTGGGTCAGTCTGCTGTAATAATACTGAAACCTTACCTATCTGTTCTCACACAAGTATAAGATACTCCCATTTTACTTAAAAATTAAGCACTCTGGCTGCTAAGCATTTTCATAGAATCATAGAATGGTCTGGGTTGGAAGGGACCTCCAAAGGTCATCTAGTCCAACCCCTCCTGCAATCAGCAAGGGAATCCTCAAATAGATCAGGTTGCCCAGAGTCCTGTTGAGCTTCATTTTGAGTATCTCCAAGAATAGGACCCCAACCACCTACCTGGGCAATCTGTTCCAGTGTTACTGGAAGGTTGCTCTTGGGTCTCCCCAGAGCCACCTCTTCTCCAAACAGAACACATCCAGCTCCCTCAGCCTCTCATCATAGCAGAGGTGTTCCAACCCCCCGTGATCATTTTTATGGCCCTCCTCTGGACCCACTCCATCAGGTCCATGTCCTTCCTATATTGATGGCTCCAGACCTGGACATGATACTCCAGTTGCAGTCTCACTACAGCAGAGCAGTGGCAGATTCACCTCTGTAGATCTGCTGGCAGTGCATTTTTTGATGCAGCCCAGGATGTGATTCGCCTTCTGGGCTGCAAGCTCACACTGTCTGCTTGTGTCCAGCTTCTTTTGTCCATCAGCACCCCAAGTCTTTTTCCACAGGGCTGTTTTCTATCACCTCCTCCCCCAGCCTGCATTGATAGTGAGGATTGTTCCTTCCAAGGTGCAGAACCCTGCACTTGTTGAGCCTCATGAAGTTCACCTGGGCCCACCTCTTCAGCTTGTCCAGGTCCCTCTGGATGACATTCCATCCCTCTGGCGTATCGATAGCACCATTCAGGTTGGTGTCATCTGCAAACTTGTTGATAGTGCACTCAGTCCCACTGTCTGTATTGCTGATAGAAACATTAAACAGCACAGGTCCCCTGGGTTGGTATGGACCCCTGGGAACACCACTTGTCACTGTTCTCCTTATGGACTTCGAGCTATTGAATCATAGAATCAATGAGATTGGATTGGAGGAGACCACCAAGATCATCTAGTCCAACCTAGCACCCAGCCCTATCCAGTCATTTACAGCATGGCATTAAATGCCTCATCCAGGCTTTTCTTGAACACCTCCAGGGACGGTGACTCCACCACCTCCCTGGGCAGCCCATTCCAATGCCAATCACTCTCTCTGGCAACGACTTCCTCCTAACATCCAGCCTATACTTCCCCCAGCACAACTTGAGACTGTGTCCCTTTGTTCTATTGCTGGTTGCCTGACAGAAGAGACAAAAAGAAAAATCTCATTTCTGGCTGTTGAGCTGTTTGCTTTTTGCCACTGCAGTGGCAGTACATTCTGGATGCAACCAACCAGGCAGTTCCTTACCCACTGAGCAATCCACCCATCAAATCCATCTCTCCAACTTGGCAATTTTAACCAGAATTGATGAATTTGAGGGTGTAGCTAACAGCATGAATAAAATTCTGTTTGCCCACATACTTAATCTGTTCCACATCACATAGTCAACGTGGCTTCCAGAAACTCCATTGATCCTGCTGTTGATATTTTTGACCCCTCATAGTAACTGACTTTTTCAAATTAGATATTTCTAGTTTTGTTTCTTAGGTGTTGATCAATTCATTTGGAAAGAATCCTGGAGACGGTGGTACTACTAAAGAGAAGTTTAAAACAAAACCAACTAACCAAACAAACAGCTAAAGCTAAATTTTAAAACTTAGCTTTAGATGATCTGGTGTGCAGAATATTTCTGTTGGCTGTTATTTGATTTAGGAGTTGCTTACTCATCATAGATAATAACCTGAACAATGATTGATATGTTCATTCTGGTACTTAGGTATATGACTTGGTTCAAAATAAGCAAATGAGAGGCTGCTTAAGGCACACACTGTACTAAACTATATGCTTATATACCATTTTTAATAACAGGTGCTTGTTTCTGAATCTGTGGCTCAGAAAAACTACACCATTTCATCTGTCATTACACATCTGTTGCCTTTTGCTACCTATTTCTTCATATTTGGCTTCCTAGCTTTTAAGTCATGGGCTTTTATTTCATGTTCATGGCACTGGGCAAAAGAAAAATCTGTGTTCTTTCACCTTTTTGCTTCTGTGACTGAGTAATGGAAATATTGTACTACCTCTTAGATGCTTATACTAATGGTAGTGTTTCTGGATTAGAAATAGATATTTACATCTATGAAACTTCTCTGGTATTAATAAAGGCAGAATTTGTTAATTCATTAAGAATAATTGAAACAGTGGATTTTTTAAGTTAGTTGTGGTTTTATTTAATCCTAGTACTGAAAAAAAAAATCCAGAAAGAGCACAGAAGTCAGTCTTAGTATTTTCAGTGGGTTCACATCCAGCCAGATTTATCAAAGGCTGTCTGTATGCAATGATTGTAAGCTGATCTGAGCTCATCTGAGCTTAAGTAAAAATGAAAAATGGGCTCCCTGATTAAATATTGCAATTAAGGATTTTAGGGAGACTTGAGTTTGAGATGAAGCATTGATCTCATAACAGTAGCTTTGGTATTAAATTGTAGAGCCATTGCAAGGCAATTAGATCACCTTTCTTGGGATTTCAGAGTTCTATTCATCTTTTTTCTTTAAAAGCAAAGAAAAGGCTGCTTTGAATTGTAACTTCCTTGATTATCTGAGGTTTGGGCAGCATGTTAAAGCACTTGAAATACTAATCTGACGACACAGTATTGTGGTAGAGAGGGAGTATCATGTCTCACAATCTGGCAAGTGCATGGCATTCTTTTCATTTATTTTTATGAGATACCTGCCCCATTAAGGTGAGGATGGCTGTATTTATTAAAAAGTGTCAGAAGGAAGAAGTTTTTCTGATTACTTAGAGGTTTGTTGTATCTATCTCCTCTCAATTTTGATATAAATAAGGCAAGTGACTCCCATAAAATTAGCTCCCTTACAGTAAGCTTTCTTGTTTAGCAGTTACTTCAGTCTGTCATATTCCAAGGTGGATTTCAGACCTAACTTTGTTTAGGATTAAGAACCTCTTGACAGAATTGATTTAAAATGTTTAGCTGACCTAATCAATCTTGACATTAAGCTGACCAAAACTTGCATTTTAGCATAGCTTCCAAGTGCTGTCGTTAGTCTCGAATTTCCACAGTCAGTGCTACAGGCTGGGGACAGAGTGGCTGGAGAGCAGCCAGGAAGAAAGGGACCTGAGGGTGCTGGTAGAGAGTAGCTGAAGATGAGCCAGCAGTGTGCTCAGGTGGCCAAGAGAGCCAATAGCATCCTGGCCTGGATCAGGAACAGTGTGGCTAGTAGGACAAGGGAGGTTATTCTTCCCCTGTACTCAACACTGGTCAGGCTACACCTTGAGTACTGTGTCCAGTTCTGGGCTCCTCAATTCAAGAGAGATGTTGAGGTGCTGGAATGTGTCCAGAGAAGGGCAACAAAGCTGGTGAGGGGCCTGGAACACAAACCCTATGAGAAGAGGCTGAGGGAGCTGGGGTTGTTTAGCCTGGAGAAGAGGAGGAGAGGAGGCTCAGGGCAGACCTCATTGCTGTCTACAACTACCTGAAGGGAGGTTGTAGCCAGGTGGTGGTTGGTCTCTTCTCCCAGGCAACCAGCAATAGAACAAGAGGACACAGTCTCAGGTTGTGCTGGGGGAGGTATAGGCTTGATGTTAGAAGAAAGTTCTTCCCAGAGAGAGTGATTGGCATTGGAATGGGCTGCCCAGGGAGGTGGTGGAGTTGCCATCCCTGGAGGTGTTGAAGAAAAGCCTGGCTGAGGCACTTAATGCCATGGTCTAGTTGATTGGCTAGGGCTGGATGATAGGTTGGAGTGGATGGTCTTGGAGGTCTCTTCCAACCTGGTTGATTCTGTGATTCTATGATTGAAGGAAAATGTAGTGGTTTTGGAATGCAGTGTGTTTGGAATGCAGGGAAATACAGTGTGACTGGAGTTAGAGCCAAAAGAGGTTCCTTTTCTCCTTTGCTGGAGAGATACTGAATCGTTTTTATTCATCATGTGTGCTGAAGACTTTGACACTTCTGATTGGGTAATCATTCATTTTCTTTCCTTCCACCACTCCAGGCCGTATACACCTATGAGAGGAGCCCTTTCCACTGTGTGGTTTGACAGATACAAGATCTCTAATGATGTTCCAGAACACATTGAAAGTATTGATTCCATGTGCCAGGGACTTACAGTCTTGATCAATGATGAGATTAAAAATGGCATTGCGAAGAATAGGATACTAATAGGTAAGAGAGACTTATTTTTTGGTTTTATGGGGTTTAATTTGTGAGAGATTATCCTTGAAAGCTCATGAGCTCAGTTGCATGGCTTGCAACTGCTGAGCCACCTCTTCAGCAAGCAGTTTTCAAGAACTTTCAAGAGCTTTCCCTTACTGTTTTAATAATTCCTTGTTAAGTTAATTCTTGGGGAACAAGTAGTGTTACACATCACTAAGGATTAACAGTTGATAACAAGTGAAGTATAGGCTGTCATAATTCATGTGTGTCAATCTTCTTGTTCTTCATTTCCATAAATTTCCATGAACTTTCACAGTGCTTCTGTAAATCAGTGGGATATTGGGTCACAGGAATTGAGGGCATTGGGGTAGCCTGTGTTAGAAGGGGAATGAGAATTCACAAGTCCTTCGCTCCCTGTCCCATCCCTAGGCCACAAACTATTTCAGGCTGGGGAAAAATCTCTTAATGTGGGAATTTACAGTTTATGGCCACCAGAGTCATGCCATCAAAAGCCACTGCCATTCAGCCTGCATGTTTTCTTGATCCATCTCCATGCTGCTCTTTGAAGGCCTCTGTTTGCTTTCCCTTTCTGGCTCATTGCCCTGGCTGCAGAATGCATTGTTTTGGGTGGTTGTCAGCACAGTGTTTTTGATCTGTATTTCCTGTATTATACCTGTTGGCTTGGAAACAGCTGGAGAAGTGCAGGTGCTTTTCTGTAGAGTGAGCTGAGAGATGTTCTGTGTACAGATCCAACTTGCTACTATACTTTTTTCCTTTCTCTGTAACCTTCAAAGTTAGAACTAGTGAAAGTGCAAATTATGGAAGTTGTTTAACATGTCATGTTCAGAGCAAGGAAGTTGATATGTGCTGATCGTTTCAGCCTGTAGGTTGTTTGGAAGTCCTCATCTCTGTGTGTTTGTATTCCTCATCTGTGCCTCAGCAGTTACATTTACTTTGCCTTGAGAGCTTTGATTTCAGGCTCCTTGAGCAAGGCACGATTTTCTTGTCTCTCTGACAGAGACTACATGCATGAATCTTCACACTTGAATATTCACAGAACAAGCAAAATGAGGCAACCCTGAATTAGCACAGAATCATAGACTGGTTTAGGTTGGAAGGGATCTCAAGGATCATCCAGTCCCAACCGCTTGCTATAGGCAAGGGACACTTCCCACTAGATCAGGTCACTGAAGGCCTCATGCAGCCTGGCCTTGAACACCTCCAGGGAGAGAGCAGCCACAACCTTCCTGGGCAACCTGTGCCAGTGTCTCACCACCCTCACTGAAAAGAACCCTTTCCTAACATTTAGGTTGAGTCTCCCCCCTGCCAGTTTAAATCCATTACCCCTTGTCCTGTCACTACAAGACCTTGTCAATAGTCCCTCCCCAGCCTTCCTGTAGGTCTCCTTGGATACTGAAAGGCCGCTACAAGGTCTCCTTGTATCCTGAGTGAAAAGGTGACTCATGTGGATGCATAGGAAATTTTCAAATGGAAAATCAATTGTGGCTGTACAAGATTAAATGTTTTTCCATGAGAACTGCATGCCTTCCCTGTGCTGGTTTTGATGATTAACCAATATGTGATGGCAGTGGAGAATGAGGCTTAAAGGTCCTGTAAGGTTTCTGTGCATAAAGGCTAGGTTTATTGTTAGTCTCAGTCATCTTAATGTGACATTCTTAGTTGGTTTAGATGGGACTTTGTGGAAGTAATTGCCCATCTTCTGAAATTGGTTATTACAGGAAGTTAGGAATTCCATAAATGCACCTGGCAGCTTTATAACATTTTTGGTCAAAAGAGAATATGAGGCCAAGGTTTGGTAATGAAGATATAGTCAGTATGTCTGTGGTAAGCTGTAACTGAGTGGCCTGAAAATTTTGCTGAGTTTGGGAAAGATTGATGTACAGGAGCTAATGGTCACTTAGAATGTCAGACACCTAAGTCTTGTCAGCTCTCTTCTGATTTCTCTTTGAAAAGGTCAGGAATATCCATCCAGTACAAGAAGAGGAGGCTTGAAGTAACGATGAGCAGACAGTGGATTTATGCTTGTTAGTGCTATGGAGTTGGAGGGGGCAACCTTCTTGGGGTGAAGAATAAAACAGTTGTAGCAGAGGAAATCGGGGGAGATTTTGCTCAGTACCTTTGAGGATGTTGAGTTATGCTGGAGATCCATAATGGGGGTACTGGTACATATTTTATTATGTAAAGTAGAGACAGAATAATTGAGAGAGGATGCTGGAGGACTAGGGAATCTGAAGCCTTTTCAGATTGGTCCCAGAAGCCAAGAGAGCAGAACAGATGCATGAAGAGGTAGTTACAGGGAATGAGATGGATGTTAAAGAGTTAAGGAGAACTGGGTTGTAGGACTGTCTGTTTTGTAGTGAGTGGGAGTTTTAATGAGTGGAAAGAAAACAAAATGAGTATGAGGAGGGTAACAAGATTGAAGGTTATAGTTTTATATGGAATAACAGACTAGAAATTAGAGACTGAGGATGAGTGTCAGATATTGTTAGATGAGGGTGAGTGAGGTGTTAGGCAAGCAGGAAGGTGGGTAGCTGCTGACAGCTCAGAGGTGTGGGCTTAAGGCAAGATCTGAGGGAGCACTGTGCAAAGGAGAGTGAGTGGGAGGAGAGGAGAAGCAGGAGCTGACTCTCAAGCAGTGGAAAATAAGAAGCCCAACACCTGGTGTTCTGGGGGATGATTCTTCTCCTAGAACCATTCAAACTTTCCACAAGGCTCAAGATGGTGGGTACAGTAAGATCATTTGTTCTGAAAGAAATTATAACCTGTGCTGTTTGTTTTGGTGGCAGAGTTAGCACTAAAATCACAAGATGAGGATGGAGTGTAGGTTTTCTGATGCCACTCTTTTTCCATATCTCCCTGACCTTGGAGGAGGAGAGAAGAGAGACTGACTAATATATAATTATTTTTGAAAAATTCTGTCATCTCTAGAATTTGATCATGAAAGTCACTTTTTAGCAAACTGTCTTGTTGAATTGCTAGTTTGCCTGGCTAAAGCACTTCTTGCAAGTAATCCTGTAAGAAGGTTTATAATGCCTTTGGAGATAAAAGAGGATGATAAAATTAGTCAAACTCTTAAGACTTAGAGCTTTGGTAGTATCCTTTCTTCACGAATGCCTGGATTCATGGCTAAATTGATTAAACAAGTAACCACCTTTTGAAATGTGGAACAATCATTTCTTTTTTGATTGAAAACTGAGCCCTTTTTTTCAATTAGTAATTGTTTTGCTTTGTTTTGTTTGCTGTCTACAACTACCTGAAGGGAGGTTGTAGCCAGGTGAGGGTTGGTTTCTTACCCCAGACAACCAGCAACAGAACAAGGGGATACAGTCTCAAGTTGTGCCAGGGGAGGTATAGGCTGGATGTTAGGAGGAAGTTGTTGGCAGAGAGAGTGATTGGCATTGGAATGGGCTGCCCAGGGAGGTGATGGAGTCACTGTCCCTGGAGGTGTTCAAGAAAAGCCTGGATGAGGCACTTAGTGCTATGGTCTAGTTGACTGGATAGGGCTGGGTGCTAGGTTGGACTGAATGATCTTGGAGGTCTCTTCCAACCTACTTGATAAATTAAATAAGTTGATTGGACAGGGATGGGTGCTAGGTTGGACTGGATGATCTTGGAGGTCTCTTCCAACCTGGTTGATTCTAGTCTATTCTTTTCTTTTCTTTTCTTTCCTTTCCTTTCCTTTTCTTTCCTTTTCTTTCCTTTTCTTTCCTTTTCTTTCCTTTTCTTTCCTTTTCTTTCCTTTTCTTTCCTTTTCTTTCCTTTTCTTTCCTTTTCTTTCCTTTTCTTTCCTTTTCTTTCCTTTTCTTTCCTTTTCTTTCCTTTTCTTTCCTTTTCTTTCCTTTTCTTTCCTTTTCTTTCCTTTTCTTTCCTTTTCTTTCCTTTTCTTTCCTTTTCTTTCCTTTTCTTTCCTTTTCTTTCCTTTTCTTTCCTTTTCTTTCCTTTTCTTTCCTTTTCTTTCCTTTTCTTTCCTTTTCTTTCCTTTTCTTTCCTTTTCTTTCCTTTTCTTTCCTTTTCTTTCCTTTTCTTTCCTTTTCTTGTTTTGTAGGAGTGTTTATAGTGCACTATCAGTATGGAAGCAGGTAAAATAACTCTACTTAGGTGGAAATAGTCAAAAATTTCAACAGTCTTGGCCAAGAACATGTTAGACACTCTTGAAAGAAAGTGCAGCCTGACATTTAGAGTGTTCTGATAATGCTCACTTCAGTCAACTACTCTTCAGTGAAATGCATTATGTTCATTCTCTTCTTTTTGTTCTTACTTTAGTGTTACTTGCCTTCTTTTACAGGTCACTTTTTGTGTAGTGTAGAAATGCTGATCCAAGCATGTTTGTCTCTGCCACCTGTAGTCATTTGTGTAAGCAGCCAGTGAAAATAAGCTTTCCATAGCAGTCCTGTAGATTTGACTGCATGCCAGAGAACACATGCGTGATTCCTGACCCCTTGTACTGTAATAATAACACAAGACACACAACCACTTTTTTGTTTATTGCTAGACTTCTTACATGCTAGACTTCTTACATAGCTACTGAACCATGGTGGAAGTCTCTTCCAACCTGGTTGATTCTGTGATTCTATGGGGTTGTGCTTTCCCAGGTGCAAGACTCTAAACTTGCTGTGGTGTGCACATACAGCCCAGACAGCCAACCACGTGCTGGGCTGCATCAAGAGCAGTGTGGCCAGTAGGGCAAGGGAGGTGATTCTCTCCCTTTACTCTGCTCTCCTCAGACCCCACCTGGAGTACTGTGTGCAGTTCTGGAGCCCCCAGGAAGGACATGGAACTGCTGGAGCAAGTCCAGAGGAGAGCCACGAAGATGCTCAGAGGGCTGCAGCAGCTCTGCTATGAGGACAGGCTGAGAGAGTTGGGGCTCTTCAGCCTGGAGAAGAGAAGGCTTCGAGGAGACCTTAGAGTGGCTTTGCAGTATCTGAAGGGAGCCTACAGGAAGGCTGGGGAGGGACTATTGACAAGGTCTGGTAATGTCAGGACGAGGGGGAATGGGTTTAAGATGGAAGAGGGGAGATTTAGACTGGATGTTAGGAGGAAGTTCTTTCCAGTGAGGGTGGTGAGACACTGGCACAGGTTGCCCAGGGAGGTTGTGGATGCTTCCTCCCTGGAGGTGTTTAAAGCCAGGCTGGATGAAGCCTTGAGCAGCCTGCTCTAGTGGGAGGTGTCCCTGCCTATGGCAGTGGGTTGGAGCTGGATGATCCTTGAGGTCCCTTCCAACCTAAACCATTCTATGATTCTATTTCATTAGATTTCTCCCTGCCCAGCTCTCCAGTCCATCCAGGTTTTACTGAGTGGCAGCACAGCCTGATGGGATGTCAGCCTCTCCTCCCAGATCTGTGTTGTCAGCAAACCTGCTGACAGTACACCCTGTTCCCTCATCCAGACCGTGGTGTCTTGATGGTGTCCATATTAATATATCTAGAAATGAGGGTCTTTGAAAAGCAGCACATTCTCAGTTTCCATCTGTGTGGTAAATGACAGGCTTAGCAAATGACAATGTATGAGAAATAGATAAGGCTCACAGCAGTTAAACCAAAAAGGTTGAGGTGGTGGAGTCACCATCCCTGGAGGTGTTCAAGAAAAGACTGTATGAGGCACTGAGTGCCACGGTCTAGTTGACTGGAAAGGGCTGGGTGCTAGGTTGGACTGGATGATCTGGGAGGTCTCTTCCAACCTGGTTGATTCAATAATTCAAAAAGCAATTCAACCATAATCTTATCAGCACTTTATCATCAGATGGGAAGAAAAGAATTGGAAAGTAAATCAAGTTCAGGTCTTTTAAGCCTTAGTAGAAATATTGAAAACGTATGCTTACTCATCTTTAATAAATCCCTGTGTTCAGTGCAAAATTAAACGGGTGGATGGGCTTCCAGAATGCTTGAGGATTGTGTGTAGGCATGCCACAGGGTGCACATTAACCTGTACTTTCTTCACAGTCTTGCCTAAAGGAGTGATTCATAGAAGAGTGAGGCTTAAAAATATTTTCTAATCCTTCTTCACGTGTCAGCTCTATTTAGGCAAATCCTTCCTATTGCTTTTCTGTTGTCTTCTGAAAGACCCCTGTTAATGGAAGGTTCACAGCTTTGAGGGAAGTTTGTTCCTATGCTTCACCATTCTTCATCTTAGATCCTAGAGATCTTTTGCAACCTGGTTAATTCTGTGATTTCTAGTTTGTTTTTTTTTTGGGGGGGATTCAATTTAAAAGAATGAATACCCTGAACATAAACAATAGGTTATTTTCTTTTTTCTTCTGTGCTGTGCAGTTATACAGACAAGTAGGCATTGCAGCGGGGCTGTACTGTCACCCTCCAAAACAACCAAGAAAACACACTAGGTACATAAAACCCATAGATTTGATAGAGTAACATCTTAGTAAGAATTGGCTTAAGTCTACTCATTAATTCTATTTACCTTCTTGTGTTCAAAATTATCATAGTATCACAGTATCATCAGGGTTGTAAGAGACCTCACAGATCATCAAGTCCAACCCATTACCACAGAGCTCAAGGCTAGACCATGGCACCAAGTGCCACGTCCAATCCTGCCTTCAACAGCTCCAGGGACGGCGACTCCACCACCTCCCTGGGCAGCCCATTCCAGTAGCCAATGACTCTCTCACTGAAGAACTTTCTCCTCACCTCAAGCCTAAATTTCCCCTGGCATAGCTTGAGGCTGTGTCCTCTTGTTCTGGTGCTGGCCGCCTGAGAGAAGAGAGCAACCTCCTCCTGGCTACAACCACCCCTCAGGTAGTTGTAGACAGCAATAAGGTCTCCCCTGAGCCTCCTCTTCTCCAGGCTAAACAATCCCAGCTCCCTCAGCCTCTCCTCGTAGGGCTGTGCTCGAGGCCTCTCACCAGCCTCGTCGCCCTTCTCTGGACACGCTCAAGCATCTCAATGTCCCTTCTAAACTGGGGGGCCCAGAACTGAACACAGTACTCAAGGTGTGGTCTAACCAGTGCAGAGTACAGGGGCAGAATGACCTCCCTGCTCCTGCTGGCCACACCATTCCTGATGCAGGCCAGGATGCCATTGGCTCTCTTGGCCACCTGGGCACACTGCTGGCTCATGTTCAGGCGGGTATCAATCAGCACCCCCAGATCCCTCTCTGTCTGGCTGCTCTCCAGCCACTCTGACCCCAGCCTGTATCTCTGCATGGTGTTGTTGTGGGCAAAGTGCAGCACTCGGCACTTGGAGCCATTGAACGCCTTCCCATTGGACTCTGCCCATCTGTCGAGGTGGTCAAGGTCCCGCTGCAGAGCCCTTCTGCCCTCCAACCCAGCCACATCAGCCCCCAGCTTGGTGTCATCTGCAAACTTGCTGATGACTGACTCAATGCCCATGTCGAGATCATCTATGAAGATGTTAAAGAGGATGGGGCCCAGCACTGACCCTCGAGGGACACCAGTAGTGACTGGCCGCCAGCTGGATGTGGCACCATTCACCACCACTCTCTATGATTCCTTAGGTACACCTGTTGGGTTCCCTGCTATTACCCACATCAGTGAAGAAAAAAAACCAAAACAACCCAAAACTCAAGCGAAAAAAACAGAACTGGTTCTGGTTTTACTGCAAGTTTATACATTAGAAACTATTGTATACTTATTTTTACAAGGAAGTGGTAAAACTTGTACCACTTGAATACACATTTCAGAAGGTGTTCTGACTGGTGAGAAGGTTGGATAGCAAACTGATTCATGTTCCTAACAAGAGGAGGTTGCTGAGCCAGACAAGGAAATTTGCCTTTGTTCTTGTAGAGATACTCAGTTACTGAGTAATGGAATAAAAAGCCTATCAGAAGTGGAAAGCAGTCATTGCAGTTCTGCTAGTGTCTGAGGGTAGTGTTAGTGAAGTTTCATGAGTAGGTTAAAAGGGGACAATCGCTGCTGACAGGAAACGTACTTGAAACAAAATACATGTTTGAGCACTTGACATAGGGGCAGTGTTCAGGGAGTTCTGTACAGAAGGGAATTTGCTGTTCTGCTGGCATTTGTGCTCTTTGCTGATATTCATGTGAATGCTCTTGAATATATACAATATTTCCATTCATGGATGTAAAAGGAAGGTAAAAACAAAGTTAGCTTCTTTGCAGATGATGTGTAGAATGATGGTTTGCTGTTACCATTAGTAGAAGGTAAATCACAGAAAGTCCTAGGAAGAGTGGAAAGTAAATGAAATGGAGCCTTTGGATAAAATTCCTGATAACAAATGATTAAAGTAACTCTTAGCTAGAAATGTTTAAATAAAGGAGAAATTGAGAATGCAGCATGCTTGGAGGATGGGAAGAAAATGAGGCAAGAGTATGTAGTGTATTTTGATGATATCAGAAGGGACAAAGACAATTTATCACTGTGCTGGTGTAGCCTTGTGCAGCAGAAGAGCATCGGTTTCCTTGCTCTGCTGGCACAGGTGCCCTATGCAGTAGCATTCATTTCTTGCTACTTTGTTGTTAAAGCTGTACTGACAAATTTGAAGAAATGTTAAGATGAAGAGCAACTGCTAGAGAGAAACTAGTGAAGAAGTATTGCTTAAAATAAACACCCCAAAACCCCAGTCTGAGTCCTTATCTTATCAAAGTCTGGTGCGCAGCTTCTCTTCTTCTGGTTCTGTGCTGTAATGAAGCAGTTTCTACCCTCTCACACTCGAATTCATGAAAGAGTAGCTCAAATCTGTTTCTGCAAGGAGGAGAGGATCTATACTTAAAACAGAATTAATGCACTAAATGTGATTAATAACAAAAAAAAAGTCATTCCCTACAGCTGTGATTCCTAGTGTGGAAAACAATTTTGATCATGTTTTAAAATTACACAGTAATGACTCAAAAAGTGACCTGGTTTGTTGTTTTCTAAGTCCATAATCATTGTAACAAACTAAGGTGTTTTACAGTTAGATCTGTATGACTCAGGAAGCAATTGGCAATGTGAAATCTCTGCTTGTTAGGATTGGTTTTGTTTTAGGTTGGATTTGTTTTGTTTTCTGTAATGAAGAATGAAAAAGCTTTCTGAACTCAGGGTCATTGCAGGCACCGAAGGGGAGTATTGGAACGAAGGTAGAGTTACTAGCATTCTGTCATGTATATGGAACATGAGAGAGAGACTGACTAAGAAACCATTGTGGTAATAAAATTAGTCATTTTTGGAGATACAAGTGCAAATATTGTTAGACCAAATACAAAGAAATTAACGAAACTGAAGTTTGACAGTAGGTAAATATTTGGTTTCCGTAGCTTACCATAATGATGAAGTGTCATCATGGACCAGATTATCATTTTGGACAGATATAAATAAGGAGTGAGTTAATACAAATCAAGATCTTTAGCAGAAGTGAGCTCAAGGTTTTATACAAATACTTGGATGTGTAAAAGGCTCTTAAGGCCAGTTACAAGCTCTGGACAGAAGGTTTTATCACTGAAAAATGGCAGCTGTGATGAAAGTTTCTATTTTATTCAAGCTGGAATAAATTACATAGGAGAAATCCAGTCCCTATTTACTCTCTGTTACATCATTATATGGCTGGGGTTACCTTAACATACTCAGTGATGATATTCCAGAAACTATATTTTGGCTTTAGTATTGAATGTGAGTTTCCTTCCAATTCAGATTCTTTAATTTGAATATATGGTGATCCTGTGTTTTAAGTAGGTCTTTCTCAAGTAGCAAAACAAGTTACAAGCAACTTTCTTCTCACTGCATAGGGGTGTTGCCTAAAAATCAGAATTACACAGAAGCAGATTCGAGGTCATAAATGTGTACTTAAGTGAAGTTTCTTTCAACTTAAAGAATTTAAGTTCTTTACTTAACTGAGTCAGTTTTGTATGTGCTGACCTTTTAGCCTACACTTAAACCTTCTTTGTAAGGCAGGAAAGTTAATGCAAATAGTTAGAGCTTTCCTGAACTGGTAGCTACTGAGTATTTTAGAACCATAGGTTTTTAACTCTTTTGAAGCAATAATCACAGATCTTTTTAAAACAAATAGATACAAGAGGAAAAATGGAAAAGAAATATGCTTTTTATGTGAAACCTTTTGGCAAATTCTGAATGTCTGTGCATGCGCTTTGTACTTCTTGGAAGTAGATTGCTTTCAAATGAAGAGTTTGCTATGGTCTGCCCATCTGAGGTTGAAATGTTGCCGTGCTGGTTTTGATCTTGATTAACACTTAATGAAGCAATCTGCTTAGCAGTGCTGTGAGGTTTATACATCCTTTATGCTGAGATCACTGGTGTACACAGATGTATGTGTACTTTTGTCTTTTGCTTACATTGTGCCTGTAACTCCAAACACAGAATCACAGAACAGCTTAGATTGGAAGGGACCTTAGAGATCATGTATTCCAGCCTCCCTGCCATGGGCAGCGATGCCTCTCAATTAGACTTGATTGCCCAAGGCCTTATCCAGCCTGGCCTTGAACACCTCTAGAGAGGGGACATCCACAACCACTCTGGGCAGCCTATTCCAATGTCTCACCACCCTTGTACTGAAGAACTGGAATATTTGTACCTGCCTCTAAATTTCCTTCCATGCAAAATTCAAATTCTAATAGAAGTTCTGGACTTGAAGATGTCTTCTGTGTTATGTCAAATTTGGCTTGCACTGAATACTTCTTGTAATCAGAAAAAACAAAGCTGTGTCCAGCTACAAATGCTTATTCACATTGTTGTTTCCAGAAGGTTTACTGTATCTCGTTTACTCAGAGATTGTATCAAATGATAACCTTCAGGTTTTCCCCTGGAAAACCCGATTCATAGAGCTAGTCCTTTGTGTTACATTTTCTCATAGTAGTATGAGCCACATAAAAGAACCATTACCTAATATTCTTCTAAACAGAAGGTGACTGCATTGTCAAAGACTGCTGGTGAGTAATTGCAGATGCTGTTGCCAGAATGTGACTAACTGGGTACAAAATTTTAGATTAAATCATTTACAAACTAGTAATGAGTTTTCAATGCAGCTTTATTTTTTTCCCCTGCTTTCTGAAATGCTTACAATGGGCTCAATTTTATATGCAGAGAGTATAATCTGTATTTATTTGTAAGCAAATGCAAAATGATGTCTTGCAATACAAATGCTATTTTTGGGGGTTTGGAGATGACAGCATCATTGAGAATGATCAAAGGGAAATGAGGAAACAAATTATCAGGCTTCACGGAAGAGGAGAGAAGAGAAGGGAAGAGAAGGGAAGAGAAGAGAAGAGAAGAGAAGAGAAGAGAAGAGAAGAGAAGAGAAGAGAAGAGAAGAGAAGAGAAGAGAAGAGAAGAGAAGAGAAGAGAAGAGGTTGGAAGAGACCTCCAAGATCATCCAGTCCAACCTAACACCCAGCGCTATCCAGTCAACTAGACCGTGGCGCGAAGTGCCTCATCCAGTCTTTTCCTGAACATCTCCAGGGACGGTGACTCCACCACCTCCCTGGGCAGCCGATTCCAATGCCAATCACTCTCTATGTGAAGAACTTCCTCCTAACATCCAGCCTGTATCTCCCCCGGCACAACTTGAGGCTGTGTCCCCTTGTCCTGTTGCTGGTTGCCTGGGAGAAGAGACCAACCCCCACCTGGCTACAACCACTCTTCAGGTAGTTGTAGACAGCAATGAGGTCTGCCCTGAGCCTCCTCTTCTCCAGGCTAATCAACCCCAGCTCCCTCAGTCTCTCCTCATAGGGTTTGTGTTCAAGAAAGTTCAGCACAAGATGTTGTTATTTACATAGGAACTTTAGGTAGCTGTTCTATTGTATGTATTTTCTCAGAAGGCTGTGTTTTTCTCTTTGTGAATGTGTGGGGTCAGTGGTGTTTTTGAGATTACTGTGACACTTGTGCAATATGAATTATTTTCTTTGTAGAATTCTTTCACAAGTGGTAAGAGGACATACATGTCTGGTAGGAAGTAGTGATGCAGATGAAAGGTTTGCAGTAACATTTTCAATAGTTTTACTTTTGTGATGAGTTTGTTTGAAATTTCAGGTGATGTGAATTGTGTGAACCTTCAAGGAATGCTCTAAACTTGTTCACCCACCTTTATTCCTACTTGTCCTCAGCTACCTTTGTTTCTGGAGTGCTGCTGGGCACTTAAAACATACTACACTTGTCTTTGGACTGGCTAAAGATTGCTTTGGGAAGTAAATAGCAGGTCCTGGCTCTATTTACTAAAGATAAATCAGGGTATAGCATTGGAATCCCAGGTATATCTCCTAGTTTGAGGATACAGCTCTCTTAATTCAATTAATGACTGTGTTTGAAGAAGCAAAGCAAGACTTCAGTCTTGCACACTGTGTGGTCTTGCTTTTTCTCTGTAAAATCAAAGTCAGGAACTTGCAGTTACCACTTTTGGCCATAGTTGTGTCTTAAGACTACGTGGAAAAGAAATTTCACAGAAAAGTAGTCAGACATTGGAATAGGCTGCCCAGGGAGGTGGTTGAGTCACTGTCCCTGGATGTGTTTAAGGTCGCTTAGATGTGGTGCTTAGGGATATGGTTTAGGGGTGAACTTTGTAGAATAGGGTCAATGGTTGGACTTGATCCCAGAGGTCTTTTCCAGCCTGAATGATTCTATGAATTTCTATGAATAAGGTAGCAATAAGTAGAAAAAATAATGAACTCATTAGAAATTCTGATCAGAAAGTTAAGAGAAATCAAAAGATAATGTTGCATGGTAGAAATAAAGAGGATATTTCATGTCTGGATTAGTCTTAGTGTTTTCAGGAAAATTTCCTGTGCAAATCCAGCCAAATCTTCTAGTCATAACATTGGGATGGCCTGTGAGATAGAAGGGATTCAGACCTGCAGGGGCTTGTAGATAAGCATGCTGGAAGAGGATTCCCCATTGGGAATAGTCCCTATGACCCAACTCATGTTTATGATGCACAGTGTTTGCTGCCTCTGAGCTCATGTGTGCCATACATTTCCTCTGCAAAGTACCAAAGCCAAAGGGCTTAGTTTAGACAACCAGCAACAGAACAAGGGGACACAGTCTCAAATTGTGCCAGGGGAGGTATAGGCTGGATGTTAGGAGGAAGTTCTTGCCAGAGAAAGTGGTTTGCCATTGGAATGGGCTGCCAAGGAAGGTGGTGGAGTCGCTGTCCCTGGAGGTGTTCAGAAAAAGACTGTATGAGGCACTTAGTGTTACGGTCTAGTTCATTGTCTAGGGCTGTGTGCTAGGTTGGACTGGATGATCTTGGAGGTCTCTTCCAACCTGTTTGATTCTGTGCTGCAGTGGCACTGCTTCCTGGCAGGGTTTTGTTTAGCATCCACATCAACCTTCTGCATAGCATGGAGTCAAACCCAGAGGGCTTACGTAGCCCTTGCAAATGAGCTCTTCCCCTTCTAGAGGCTCATTTTAATCACTTCCAAAGGATAACAAACTGAAACGGTTTGTCTACTATTTTTGCATTTCTTGTTAAATTCCTAATTTCATGTCTCTTCTGTGAAAAAATCTGGGCACAGAATTTTGCAAGTAATTACCACCAGTTAGTTACTCGGCACAAACCAATTGTATGACCAGTACCCTGGACGCTAATACCAGGTTAAACAGAGCTGTCAGTCCTAGCCTTTCTGTTGGTTACCATCTCTGTGCTAGAAGAGATTTCAGCAGCCATTGTTCACCCTAGGCGTTATGCTTTGGTGAGACCTCATCACCTGGAGTACTCTGTCCAGCTCTGGGGCCTCCAACATAAGAGAGACATGGACCTGCTGGAATGGATCCAGAAGAGGGATGCAAAGATGGTCATGGGCCTGGAGCACCTCTCTTTTGAAGGCAGGCTGAAAGACCTGGGGCTCTTCACCCTGAAGAGGAGAAGGCTCTACTATTCAGTGTCTGAAGGGGATCCTACAGGAAGGTTGGGGAAGAACTGTTTTGAAGATCTTGCATCAATAGAAAGAGGGGCACTGGTTTTAAATGGAGCAGGATAGACAGACATAAGAAAGGAAGTTCTTTACAATGAGACTGGTAAAATACTGGAACTGGCTGCCCAGGGATGTGGTTGAGGCCCTGTTCCTGGAGATGTTCAAGATCAGAATGTGGTCCTGGACAGCCTGATCCAGTTGGAGGAGTCCCTGCACAGCACAAAGGGCTTAGACAGGATGAATTCTGAGGGTCCCTTCCAACTCGATGCCATCTGTGAGTCTGCCTGTGTACTATGTCCATGTGAGGTAATGCAGGATTTCTTTCTTGAGATCCTGTTAGAGCTCAGGTGGACTGCATTGCAATTTTGACTTGTTTATTATGTATCCTAAGGTGTTAATAACAGAAATGGAGCACTGGAACAGGCTGCCCACAGGGATTGTGGAGGCTCCTTCTTTTAAGACCTGGATGCATTCCTGTGCGACCTGAGCTAGATTTTTATGGTCCCGCTCTGGCAGAGAAGTTGGACTCAATGATCTATGGAGATCCCTTCCAACCCTTAAAATTCTGTGATCCTGTGAACCCCACAACCCCTGTGTACTGGTCTAAATCATTGATTATGTACACTAGTGACACAGATCTTTGATATGTGCATGCTGCTAGCCTAGGTGAAAAATACGTTGAATAAAAAAGCAATGAGAACTATCTGCTCATAGAGTACTGCTTTGTACTTTGGAGAACATCAGGCCAAGTGTTCCAACTACATCGGACCATACACAAACAGCTTTTAGAGTAATGGCATTTTGGCTGATGTATTTCATTTTCCCCTACAACATCTAATCTTTGTTTCTTTGGTTTTGTCCTAGGAGGCTTTTCAATGGGAGGTGGAATGGCAATGCATTTAGCATATAGGTTTCATCAAGATGTGGCAGGAGTCTTTGCATTGTCTAGTTTTCTCAATAAGGGCTCTGCTGTTTACCAGGTGAGTGCATGATAGGCTTTACAGAACTGCTTATGTAAAAGAAAAATGAGAATTAAATTTGAGTACAGTGTGTTTGTTCATATGAGACAACTGAGTCATATTTGAAACTGATTATATTACCTGAAGATAGGTAAACTGAGTATTATCATTTAATGATTTGGGTTGGAAGGGACCTGAAAGATCATCTAGTTCCAGCACCCCTGCCATGGACAGAGATACCTTCCACTACACCAGATTGCTGAAGGCCTCATCCCACCTGACCTTGCACACTTCCAGCGAGGGGACATCCACACCTTCTGTGGGCAACCTGTCCCAGTGTCTCACCACCCTCACTGTAAAGAATTTCTACCAAATATCCAGTTCAAATCTACCCTCTTCCATCTTAAAGCTGTTACCCCTCATCCTATCACTACAAGCCAGCATTAAAAGTCCCTTCTCAGCTCTCTTGTAGGTCTCCTTCAGGTACTAGAAGGCCCCTATAAGGTCTCCCCAGAGCCTTCTCTTCTCCAGGCTAAACAGCCCCAACTCTTGCAGGCTGTCACTACAGGGGAGGTGCTCCAGTGCTGTGATCATCTTTGTGGCCCTCCTCTGGGCCCATTCCATCAGTTCAATGTCTTTCTTATGTTGAGGGGCCCAGAACTGAGTGAACTTCACCGTACTGTCATGCATGGACAGCTTTCAAGTCGCTTCTCCTTATTTTGTTGCTTTTTTGCACAGACAATACAGTAATTTAATTCAAAGTACGAGTAGAAGGCAGATTAACAAATTAAATGCTTTGCAAGTTGTCCTTAGTCATTAGAGTCCATGTAAGTGTAACTCTTACTTGAAAATTTGTGATGAATTACAATACTCATGGGCTCCATCTGCTGTTATGATTTTTTTCTATTTCTCTTATTTGGAAAGAGATGCAGACCTCACAATATACCCTATCATTTGTCAAGATTTGGGCTTGAAGTGCATTTTTTCCCCAATATTTTCTTATCTGATATTGTAGAAATAATACAATGTGACCACTAAAATGCTGGATAGTAAATCCAACGCTATGCAAATTGTCATTGTGTAATTGCAACTATTCTTTTGAAAGCAGTGATGTGTCTCACAGTGATTCTTCTCTATCTAGGCTTTGAAAAAAAATCATAATGTTCTTCCAGAATTATTTCAATGTCATGGAACTGCTGATGAACTAGTTCTCTACTCATGGGGTGAAGAGACCAACACGATGTTAAAGTCACTGGGAGTGTCAACATCACTTCATACTTTCCCAAATCTTAATCATGAGTTAAACAGAGCTGAAATAGAAGAACTAAAAACCTGGATTGTAAAGAAATTACCTGTTGAAGTGGCAGACTAATGAATAAAAGAAGATACAACTTCAGTATACTTTCTGATTTTTGTGCACTGGGAGTGTCAACATCACTTCATGCTTTCCCCAAATCTTAATTATAAGTTAAATAGAACTGAAATAGAACAACTAAAAACCTGAGTTGTGAAGAAATTACCTGTTGAAGCGGCAGACTGACAAATAAAAGATACAACTTCAGTATACTTTCTGATTTTTGTGCACTGGTAGTGTCAACATCACTTCATGCTTTCCCAAATCTTAATCATGAGTTAAACAGAACTGAAATGGAACAACTGAAAACCTGATTTGTAAAGAAATTACCTGTTGAAGCAGCAGACTGACAAATAAAGGAAGATAAAACTTCAGTATACTTTCTAATTTTTGTGCACTGGTAGTGTCAACATCACTTCATGCTTTCCCAAATCTTAATCATGAGTTAAATAGAACTGAAATAGAACAACTAAAAACCTGGGTTGTAAAGAAATTACCTGTTGAAGTGGCAGACTAATGAATAAAAGAAGATACAACTTCAGTATACTTTCTGATTTTTGTGCACTGGTAGTGTCAACATCACTTCATGCTTTCCCAAATCTTAATCATGAGTTAAACAGAACTGAAATAGAACAACTGAAAACCTGAATTGTAAAGAAATTGCCTGTTGAAGTGGCAGACTGACAAATAAAAGAAGATAAAACTTCAGTATACTTTCTGGGTTTTGTGGGTTTAAGGTCACGTATGGCATGTGTATGGGTGGCCTATATATGCTATATCAGCATTGCTGCAGGTAGACAGTGCTATATTTCATCAAGTTCACTTAGGTTTATTTTTTTTTAATTGACATCCATGTCAGTCTATGGAAAATAATGACTGATCTTACTGAAAACATTCTTAACTAATGAAAACTGTACTCAGGAATTATTTCTTTGAATTTCCCAGGTATTTTTGTGTGTATGTCCTATGGTGGAAAAATAAACAAGTTGTCTCTCTAATGGCATTACAGCAGAAAAAGGTTAATTATCAAGAGAATGGACTTGCAGAAATACATGCATATATTCACATGAGCTCACTGAGAGGAACCATATTGCTTTCAGATGGATTCTCACTATGTGGGAATGAACCTGCATCAAAGCAGAGTTGTGTTTCCCCTTAAAATTGTCTTGTGTTTCTATAAGTCAGAAGTAGCTGTGTCTTGCTATACCACAGATTCTCATTATTACCTGTTCTTACTATTTTTTTACTCAGAGATCTAGCTTTACATGAGTTGCTTGAGCCCCATGAGGTTTATAGCCAGGGGTAAACAACACAAACCAAGAAAGTGCCATTGTGATTGTTAAGACCTGCCCGGTTTTTTTGAAGAAATTCTTTGGGCACTGTTCCTGTAGAAAGTTGTTTTTTGCCAACAGCTTTATTTTGGCCTACAAGATCACATTTTAAATTAAAGGACAAAGATGCTTGACTCCTCCATAAATATTTGAGATTTCATAGAATCATAGAATGGTTTAGGTTGGAAGGGACCTCAAGGATCATCCAGCTCCAACCCCCTGCCATAGGCAGGGACACCTCCCACTAGAGCAGTTGTAAATAATGATTCTGATACAAGGCAAACTTGTATCCCTTTATTTTACTGGTGGGTGATTCTTTTCTGTGTCACTTTGATAAACTAAATCGGAGTATAAATATCTATTCTTATGCTATTTTAATGCTCCTTTTATTTTTCCCCCTCTGCCCCATTTTCTTCTTCCCAAATTCAGTGATTTTATTAGCGTGACAAGGTATTCAGCCTTTTGCCAAAGTCAATAGATCCAAGTCTCTTGCTTAATCTTCTCCTTCCTCCTTTTCTGAAGAGTGGATCTAGGACACCGTTGTTTGCTCTGTCATAGCAGATTGCCGCCAGTATTGGCTCCAGCTTTGCTACTGTCGGCCAGCTCCAGGGGACTGAGTTTTGTTCACATCCTCATGCACCAA
This sequence comes from Tricholaema leucomelas, assembly GCA_013400475.1. Classification (NCBI taxonomy): domain Eukaryota; kingdom Metazoa; phylum Chordata; class Aves; order Piciformes; family Lybiidae; genus Tricholaema lacrymosa; species Tricholaema leucomelas. Next base: position 128,666 of record WAAF01006867.1, on the reverse strand, counting down.
GACCTAAGCCAGCTTTTACCTATCTTGAAGAATAAGCAAAGGGGAAAAAATGTCACTGTTCAAGTACAAGGCTTGTAATTGGCAGTAGCAAGTAACAACTTCCTGCTGCTAAAAATATTTTGCTTTATTTCACTTTGCTAGCATTAGCAAGTCAGCAGTCTGTTCTGAAAAACAGGATTTTATATGGCACATGAAAGCTCAGCTATTTGAAAGAGTAACTGAACAACACTTTTTTTTCTTGGTGCCCTAGGCTCCCTAATTACTACAAATTAAATTGAAACAGGTGTGTTCAGAGGCAGCTGAGCTAACATTGCCATAGCCCAATTCTAATTACAGTCCTTGACAAGTGATGTTGTAGCATTTTAGTAATAATACATCATGTTGAGTTTTGCACCGTGTTCTGGCCTTCCTGTAGTTCCTATCAGGAGGCTACTTGAACCACTAATGCAAGGTGGTGATTAATTTTGATGACAAGTGCATTCAGAGGGGAAAGTGGTGGGCTCCTGGCAAGGTGGCTCTTAATAAGCTCAGAGAACAGCGCAAAACAGTTGAAATAAGATCATGGAGGGAACAGAAATTATTACCAAGCCAAAACCAATTCTCTTGATTATTTTTGCAGTCTCAAGAACTGCAAGTACAGTGGATACAGAGTTTGGTTTTGCTCCTTCGATGTAGGCTGAGAAGCAATTTGCAAGGTCTACATTTCATGACGGTCGTAGAAAACTGAAGTCCCCAACTTGCATCTGCTTTCTTCTATCTTCTTGTGAGTGAAATGCCAACTAATCAGGAGATGCACTGTGACACTAGTTTGGAAACCTGTTAAGTACATGCTGTAAAGAGGTCCCATATCTCAAGTTCTGAGGTCACCTTTGGTGCTACCAGACTTCTCAGTAGAGGTTTCCTTCAGTCTACAGAGCTAGCTACCCTGAGGACAGTGTGATTCGCCTAGCTGGTTGGCGTAGTATGCTGTGAATCTGTGTCCCAGATGGTGCCTAGCTCAGGCTGGACAAACAGATTGAAGTTTATCCTAGGAAAAGTTGGAGTGCTGGCTGGTATTGAGAAGCAGCCAGAGGCAATATTAGTCCTTGAATACAGTGGGCCTGCTGTTAGAACTCTAATCAAATAAAAACTTTAATAGTCAAAATTAGCCCAGCTGCCTGACAGCATGTTTCACAAGTAATCTAGGTAGGGGTTTTGACTAATTTGCCCTGTTAGTTTTTTTACCTGGCCCCTTTTTAATACACTTCAAAAAAATAATTTTTAAGTTGATAATGGAGGACAGGGCAGGAGTTCATTTGCCAAAACTCAGCAATGCTTATAGCACTACAGCTCCAGGATCTACTTGTTGATTGCTCAGTGGACTTGGAAGTGCTTTGCAGCATCTTTAAGGATCAAAAATAATTCCCTTTTGGCTAACTTTTCATACGGTGTTGGGACAATTACAGTAGCAGGTGGCAGGGCTCGCAGGATCACAGGATATTAGGGGTTGGAAGGGACCCAAGGAGATCGAGTCAGCTGGCATATGGAGGCAGCTGTATCTAGACTGAGATGAAGAGAATGGAAAAGAAGGCAGCTCTTTATTCGTCCTAATAGTTCACTCCTAATATCTTTAGGGATGTTTGCATAGCCTGTGAAGATGTTAAGGTGATGGATGCCATGTACTCTTATGAGGAGTAAGCTCAGGGTCTCTGTGTCGTGTTTCCCCCTCTTTTGTACATGGGCTGTCTATTTTTCTCATATACACTGAAGAAGAAAAAGTGTTTAAAGATCCTGTATTTTGTTGTGAGGAATGAATTGCAACATTTCAGTGCCAAGCACAGATGTGATTCACTTGAGCTACCAAAGATATGAGTACATAAACTAAGAAGGTGGTAACACTGGATTGTGCTGATCTAGAGGAGGCAGGAGCATCTAGATGACACTGCTTGTATTCCTACATTCTTACTCTGATTCTTTCAAGGCCTTTCCTTTTTTCTTTAAAACTTAGAAAATAATTTGGCAAGTAGAAAATGTTAATACCACCTAAAAATATGACCAAAATAATTGAGTGAATAAATCCATTTACATTGATGTGTGGGGGGAGCTTAGGTACTGTTTTGGTGACAATCGCAATTCAGTTTAATTTAAACTTTAGTCTCTTGGGCTCAATTAGTGTGTACCATACTGCTTCAGAAGCAAAGCAGCAATGGTTGGATTATTTTCTGTCTTTCTGTCTGTCTTATGACATTACACATTTGTATTTCAGATGTTTGAAAATTGTGACTAGATTGTTGCTGTGAACTTGGGTGCCGCCTGAGTAATTAATGTGCTAGTGCAGACTTACAGACCCAGAGAACAAGTGTGAATAAGCCAGAAATCAGCTGATCAATGTGGGAAGCCAGAAGTCATTGGTAATGTAACTTTGTCATTAAAGTAAGAAGTTCTCTACTTAAATTAATCTCTTCTCATGTTAAATCTTTAACTCTAGCTTTTTTAGTGAATCATCTTTAAAGCCATTTAACAAGTCTCTACAGATGAAGTAAGCCAAGTGGGTAACTGTAACTTGTGTTTATAAAGATCAGATCCAGATGGCAAAGCATGGAAATGGGAGCCTGGTGGACAATGTTGGAATGAAATTTATTAAGATAAAGATGGAGGCAAGTGATAGGAATTTACTTGTCAGCTGACACACATTCTTGAACAGCTGACAAGGTTGTTTGAGAGGTCTTAGAAGAGCCTATTCTACAATCTTTTTCAACTTGAGTCAACCTTCGGTTGTGATGCAGCTAAATAAACTCCTTCCATTGTGGGAACCTGGTAGCAGTACTCAGAAGAAACATCAGTTGGCAGTCCTGTTTCCAGTAGCAGATTGTCTGTTCAAATCTTTCTCTGTACACTATGGTGGGACTTAACAGCATTCTGTTCATGTCTTAGTTACCAAGTGATCAGTAGCACTCACTCAGCATGTGGGAGACAAGTACTTTTCCTGTACAGAGCTGTGAGTGAGAATATTTGTCTTACAAATGACAGCCAGGAGGAAAAAGCAGTGGTTTCCCCACCTCCCATTCTGTACTTCAGTGGCTAGCATTAGCTAAAGACATGAGACACCTGGTTTTAATTCCTCTGCCCATCTGAGCATGTTCATTTGTGTGGTAAGCCTTAAAATGGTACCTACATAGTCAATTTATCTTGTATCTTTTAGTATAGACTGCATCAGCATTCACTAGAACAGAGAATGTAGTCCAGATGTCCCTCTGCTTAGGTGAGGGCCTGCAAAGGAGTTATGCCTGTTCTCCATCTCTTTAAAGGAGTCTTTAACTGTTGCAGTTGAGAAGACAGGACATCCTGAATCAGTCTACTGATCACTACCTGGCGTAATTTCCTGCAAGTGTGCAGTACTGACCTGCGCCCTTTCAGGCAGAGGTGAGAATTTAGTTTGTCCCTTATGTCTTGGGTGGACACTGTATTTACTGGACAGTTAGATTTGAAAAACCCAAACCAACCAAACAATAACAACAACAAAACACCACCACCAAAACCCACAAACTGTTGTGGATCAGAGTAAGGCCTCTTATCCCCCAGGACACAGTGGTGAGCTTGACTACCTTAGCTAACCTGCCGTAACTGAGGTAGGTTTTGTGAGTTGTGTTAGAAGTACAGAAATTCCATGCTTTTGTTAAGCATGTGAGGGCTGTGGGTACTACTTTGGTAAGAACTGTGTAAATCTCTAAGTTGCTTTGAAAATACAAAGAATTGGTTGCTCCTTGTTAACTTCTCTTTAACAGTTGTCCTGAGTTTTAAATATTATTGTTGGATCATTAATTGCTACTGACAAGGAAGTTACATTCCTGAGAAGAAAACCAATCAGGCTGCTAAGCCTGAGCCTTAAAACACAGTGAAGACAGTCAAAATAGGCCAGAGAGTGTACTTCCAACCTTTTCACTACTTCACAGGGCCAGTGTTTAGTGTTTGGTGGGTATGTTACACAGGATTCTTGAAAGTGCTTATTGTTTTAAAGTAAATGACACATGAAGAAGTAATAAGCTAATTCTCTGCAGCTCAAAATCTTGCTTATGCTCTCTTGCTGTAATTAGTAGTGTTTGTTGGAATGTATACTGGTAGACATCGAGCACATCAGGTTGTAGTCTGCATTTAAAAGGTCATCAAGAGATGTTACTTCATATATACAATAGAGAATTCATAAAAAATATGACTTCTGCTTTTTGGCCTTTAAAATATGCAGAGCCAAATCAGAATGCAAGACTTACCTGCTGTAAAATATCCTTTCTGGAGAGAATTTCAGCCAAATATTGCTGCCTTAGAGTCTATGGTTGACTTAAGACATGATTCTGCACCTTCTAGCAAGTGGAGTGTTTTTCAGTGTTTATGCAGAGGCAGCACTGCTTAATAAATGCCCAGTGAAGAGCTCAGTGTTTCAAAAGGGCATCAACCCCTTTTGTTGGTTTTTGTTATGCATCAGAGTATTTTCCAGTTCCTGCCACTTTTCTTTCCCCATTGGCTTGGGAAGGGAGAGGAACCTTGTTTAAAAATAAGATTAGGGGGGTGGGACTCGATGGTGTCCTTGGGTCCCTTCCAACCCCTAACATCCTGTGATCCCGTGACTCGATGATCTCCTTGAGTCCCTTCCAACCCCTAACATCCTGTAATCCTAAAGATCCCTCTCATGTTGAGCAATCAGCCTGTGGAGGAATCATAGAATCATAGAATCAAACAAGTTGGAAGAGACCTCCAAGATCATCCAGTCCAACCTAGCACCCAGCCCTAGCCAATCAATTGGACCATGGCACTAAGTGCCTCATCCAGGCTTTGCTTGAACACCTCCAGGAATGGCAACTCCACCACCTTCCTGGGCAGCTCATTCCAATGGCAAATCACTCTGTCTAGCAAGAACTCCTAACATCCAGCCTGTACCTCCCCTGGCACAACTTGAGGGACCTGGGGTTGTTTAGCCTGGAGAAGACGAGATTCAGGGCAGACCTGAAGGGTGGTTGTAGCCAGGTGGGGTTGGTCTCTTCTGCCAGGCAACCAGCAACAGGACAAGGGGACAGAGCCTCAAGTTGTGCCGAGGGAAGTATAGGCTGGATGTTAGGAGGAAGTTCTTGGCAGAGAGAGTGATTGGCATTGGAATGGGTTGCCCAGGGAGGTGGTGGAGTCACCGTCCCTGGGGGTGTTCAGGAAAAGCCTGGCTGAGGCACTTAGTGCCATGGTCTAGTCGACTGGCTAGGGCTGGGTGCTAGGTTGGACTGGATGATCTTGGAGGTCTCTTCCAACCTGATTGATTATTCTATTCTAACTTGAGGCAGTGTCCCACGGCACATCATGTTAAATTTGCAGTTAGAACAATGCAGATTGGTCTTTACAAGATGAGATTATTTTTTTTCTTTACCATGGACACCTGCAGCACATGCAAAAGTGCAGTTCCATGTGTTCATTTAGAGTAATTTCCTTGGTAATGAACTGGATCTGAAATGAGGGATGATGCTGTCAGTGTTTTAAATAACAGATGGACATATTTTTTTTGGAAGCAGTGTGGCCCCTGCTTCCGTTTGTATTTATAATTTAGCATGACTCATAATCAGAAGTCAGAACTGTCCTGGTGAAGAGAAAAGCATGGATATTAAGATTATATGTGCCAAGGCAGACTTTGTATATCGAAAGCTGACAAAAAAAAAAAGAGACAATTTGCAGAAGTTTCAGTAAGTGCATCATTAAATCATCCTTGGCTCCTTCTCAGTTTGGTTTTTTGTTTTTGAATGCTGCTTCTCTAAGCACAAATATAAACACGTGAAACACTTAAGGTGACTTTCTTGGAAGAAGGATTTTTTTTTTCCCCCGCTAAGGAAATATATTTTTTTTCTGAAGATGTCCATTTGATTAATGCCAGACCTCATGGAACTGCGTAGTGAAATCCTCAAGATGTTCTATTGTTTTTATAGCACAACTCAGTCGCCAGTGTTTTGCTGTATATGAAAATATTTGGCAGCTTTGTTGACCGGATAGGCAATGCTGTGTGAATTTCACATCTTTTACTGAGGCACTTGGTCTTCTAAAATGTAAGGGGGTTGACATTCAGCTAAAACGGTGGGTAAGTGATTGCCTGTGTAATTGCCATAGAATTTGTTCTGAGGAAGGAGAGCATCTTGTCATGTTCTTCTCCACCAGAATTGTATGTACGTTTTCCTGAAGCAGTGTCACTCGGGAGTCAGTGCTGGGAGCAGTGCTGGTGAACATTTTTGTCAGTGATATGGACAGGGGAATTGAGTGCACTCTCAGCAAGTTTGCAGATGACACTAAGCTGTGTGGCACAGTCAACTTGCTAGAGGGCAGGGATCCATCCAGGGGGACTTGGGCAGGCTGGAGAGGTGGGCCCAGGCCAAGTTCTTGACATTCAACAAGGCCAAGTGTAAGGTCCTGCACTTGGGTCGGTGCAATCCCAAGCACAAATCCAGGCTGGGTGGTGAATGGCTGAGAGCAGCCCTGAGGAAAAGGACCTGGGGGTCTGGGTTGATGAAAAGCTCAACATGAGCCTGCAGTGTGAGTGCAGCCCAGACAGCAACCCTGTGCTGGGCTGCAGCAAGAGCAGTGTGGGCAGCAGGGCAAGGGAGGGGATTCTGCCCCTTTGCTCGGCTGTCCTGAGACCTCACCTGGAGTACTGTGTGCAGTTCTGGAGCCTCCAACACAAGGATATCAAACTTGGAGTGAGTTCAGAGGAGAGCCATGAAGATTGTCAGGGGGTTGTAGAACCTCTGCTATGAGTACAGGCTACAAGAGCTGGGGCTCTTCAGCCTGCAGAAGAGAAGGTTTCAAGGAGATCTTCTTGTGGCTTTCCAGTATCTGAAGGGGACCTACAGGAAGGCTGAGGAGGGACTGTTGACAAGGTCTTGTAATGACAGGATAAGGGTGAAGGGGTTTAAACTGTCAGAGGGGAGATTCAAATAGATGTTAGGAAAGGATTCTTTGCAGTGAGGGTGGTGAGACACTGGCACAGGTTTCCCAGAGAGGTTGTGGCTGCTCCCTCCCCGGGGCTGTTAAAGGCCGAGTTGGATGAGGCCTTGAGCTACCTGTTCTAGTGGGAGGTGTCCCTGCCTATGGCAGGGGATTGGAACTGGATGATCCTTGAGGTCCCTTCCAATCTAAATCATTCTATGATTCTATGATGTTTGAACACAGTAACCATTCAAGCCTGGAGTTGTATGTAATTCTCACCTCAGCATCTCTCCCCATGGCCTCCATGGAAACTTAGGCCTGCTCTCTCAGTGTTAGGAGCAAGTTCCATCTTCACAGCAGGACCCCCTTACTGCGTTTGGTATGAGCAGCACTCAGACACATACGTATTGTATAAATCCCCTTCTTGAAGCACTACCAGTACTTTGGTTAAGCCACTGTAAAACTACTGGTATGCATTTGTTCATAGTTTGGAAAATACTGTTTTCATTACAGTAAACCAATATAAACATCAGCGATGTTCCTATCAAACAAATTAGTTCTCATGTGAAACCTATGCTAAGTAAATTTGTTGTGTAGCAGAAAACAGTGTTATTTAATGGAGTTTGACTTGGTGCCAACCAAGCATATGGATCTTTAAATGTATTCCTCTTGTGGCTGTGCTGAAATCATCCACCAATAACATGTGCTGAGTTTAACATGTGCTGGGTTCCCTTCCAGACTTTCAGGCTGGCTGCCCTTACTCTATGGGGTTTTGAAATGCAACAAATAGTATTGGTGAGTGGAGTGTGTGTGTGTGGGGGGGGGGGGGGGGGGGGGGGTGGGGGGGGTGTGTGTGTGTGTGGAATCCATGCCACAATTTCTATTTTGTTAGTTATTTTTCAGAACACTTTTGCTTATTTTTTATCTTCTCCTCTGGTAGTTTGACCCAGGTCTCTGTAGGAAAGCCATAGAGTTCTGCAGGAGAGGTCCATGGAATGGGCCCTGGGTGTTGTAATTTTTTGTTATTCAACCCCATAATCCTGCTATCACTTTATAAATGAGCAGCCAAGCCAAATCTTGCTCTTTTTTCTCCCTTCCTTCAGCTCTCCAGAGGGAGTCTTATCCGGGCAACTATGGGGAAGTAACCTGCCTGTGGCCTCGAAGGCCGCGGTGAATTTCTTGCTGCACAGTTCAGGCCTGCTTGGGCCAAATGGGTGACAGTGGCCCAGGAGGATGTGGAGAAAATGAGCACTGGGTTTGTGTGATTTAGTTTGTTGGGGGGAAGGTTTTGGGGCAATTTTCCTGTATCCTGTATCGACTTGAGCATCTCCCCTGTGAAGAGAGACTGAGAAACCTGGCGCTGCTTAGTCTGGAGAAGAGAAGACTGAGAGGAGATCTCACCAATGTGTACAAATGCTGGAGGGGTGGGTGTCAGCTGGATGGAGCCAATCTCTTTTTGGAGGTCAGCAGCAATGGGACAAGGAGCAATGGCTACAAACTGGAAAACAGGAAGTTTCACCTCAACGTGGGGAGAGACTTGTTGCAATGGGGGTGCTGGAGCACTGGAACAGGCTGCCCAAAGAGGTTGTGGAGTCTCCCTCTCTGGAGACATTCAAAACCTGCCTGGGTGTGTTCCTCTATGAACTACCCTAGGGGATCCTGCCTTGGCAGGGAGATCAGACTCGATGGTCTCTGGAGGTCCTTTCAACCTCTAAAGGTCTGTGATTCTGTGATATAGTAGGTGTTAAGGATTCACGTATTCCATATTTTTACCTGCACATCTTTAAATGCACTTTTCTGTACTCTGCAATTCAGTAAGAGTGGTTTTATTTTACTGCCTTTGAAAGTAAAATAATTGTTTCTGTCCACTCTATAAACTATGACACCCCCAGTCCTTTCAGCGTGGAAAAGAGACTTGGTTTATCTTCAGAAGCCATAGAAGTTCACCATTCCTTTGAGCATTTTTGTCTCCATTTATCTTCATTTTCACCAAGGGAATGAATGAAAAGGGAGATAAATGGAAGAGAGGGAAATAAGTTTGGTTGGGTTTTGGGGTTTTTGTACTTCCATTTTTACTGTATAAAAAATATTACTGCAGGAATATACATTTCTGGGGAAAAAAAAAATCTAGAAAACTCTGCCTATTTTATTTATTTCTTAGTTGTGACCATCTGTGTTCTTTGACAGGAAGCTCCATTAGGAAAGCAACTTCAGCCATCCCATTTTTAACCACGGAATTTTAGTGGGCCAGCACAATAGGTTACACTAGCAGCAGAAGTAATAACACAGATCCTTGTCTATCAAATGCTTCTGTGTGTACTTACATCAACTGCTGTGTCTAGTAGTGTTTGAAGTCAGTGTGGTGTGCTCTGAAAACTACTGTACTGTAATTACCTCAAGTCAGTCAAATTTAACTCGTTTCTTAAAAACCTTCCCTTTGTACTTAATCAAATGTTGAAGTGGTGCTAAGAAGGATGGGCCTCATTTCACTTTGCCGGATTCCCTCCAGGGCTATAACCACAAGTGAGCATGTTATAATGATTTACATGGATAACATCTGCATGCACTGATGTCTCTTGTAGTCAAATTGTGTTTTGGCTTACTGAGACAGTAAAGTGGTGCAAATTGTGTTTCCAGATTTGTGCCTGGCATTATATCCAAGCTTTCAATGTATTTAGCTTCTGGCAGCCTGGCCAAACCTGGTAAGGTAACCTGACAGTGGCACACAAAACTTGCAGGCATTCAAAAACAGCTTAACATCCAGCTCCAGGCACCGGATTCAGACCACCTTGGAGGGACTTGGCTTTAGAAAGCAGCAGGAAAAGAAACCGTTCTTTCAATAAATAATTAGGAGGACCTGTTAATGCTATATGGAGTAGAGCAGAGTTGTCTGTGCCAGTTCCTTCTGTAAATTGGTGTAGCTCCTTTGGGACCAGTCAAACTGTGCCAATATACATCATCTGAGGACCTGACATGAGTGGAATTACTGGGGTTTTGACCCTGGGCCAGCTGAGGAGCTGCTTCTCCTGGATAGTATATCAAGTAGAAGAGAATGTCAAAGGGGCAATTCAGCAGTAAGATATTTTTTTTACTATTACCTTTTTTTAAAGCCTCAAGAAAATGTAGGTGAGATTGTGGCGTGATGCTGACAGCTGTTGAGGGGACATTAGAGCTGCAATCAATACAGCCACCAGAGGCAAGCTGAAAGATGTTCTTACTCCCTCAAAAACAAAATTAGGGGCTAATTATAGATCTACTGATGTAATGGGAACATTCTGACCCACCATTATTGTCATAATCATAGTTGTAAGTCTGGGAAATTAAAAGGTCTGTTTTCCTTGCTTTCTGCGTACAAATTCCATTTCGTAACATTTTGGGCTATTTCAGGGAGGTTACAGGGTTCTGAAGGTGATTAAACTTAGTCATCAGCAGCTTGACTTGTAACCCACCCAAGGACTGCTTATAGTAGTATTGCTTCATTTTGTTATTGCTCTTGAAAATTTCTTAGCTGAAGGTGAGATGTGGTCTAGGGAACTTCAAATGCCAGACTGAAAAATGAGTTCTGTGCAGCTAATGCAATCCCCTGTCTATTTTGTTAACATCTTGGTATTAGGGGTATAATGAGAAAGGGAAGAAATCTGGGGGGACTGAGTCTCTTGTGTTGTCCTGTTACAGTACAGTATGGAGCAGCATGTGTATGGTAGCAGTGTGCTCTGTGGGGCACCAGAGAGGACCAAGAATGGAGGAGTCTATGCAGTTCTCGTGCATTCACTGAGTAAACTCAAGCTCAGCCATCACACATTTGCTGACACAGACTGTGTGCAGTAGTTACCAGGTGAGTGTACCAAGTCTGTCTGTCACTTTGTATTTAAGCTCATGTTTCTGCAACAAAACTGTGGCCTGTGCCTTAGTCCATCTTCGGTGGCAATTGATTCCTGAACAATTTCAAAGCAAAACCAAACTTCCAGTGTAGTCTGTACTATCACAGATTTGATGGACTTTGCCCTGGAATAGTTCTGAGATGCTCACCCTGTGCTCTGTGTGGTTTTCCCTGGGCATAGGTATCTAGTCCCTTCCCAAGGTATTTTCAATTTGGAGCCCAGCTCTCTCTACGTCTTCTTGGTGTGAGCAATGATTTGGACTCAGAGTAGAGCCCTAGAAGGGGCAGGAGGCAAATGCTGAAGAAGTTTCTTCTGTCTGGTGTATGAATGGCAAGGGTATTGTGTATCTAGGCAGCATCAAAGTAAGACAGGCCTGTCAACATGCTGTTATGTTGGTTGACTCTGCATAGGTTATGCTCTTGCCCTTTCAGTCAGCAATAAGCTGGGCAAGGGAGGTCATTTTCCCCATTTACTCTGCTCTCATCAGACCCCACCTGGAGGACTGTGTACAGTTCTGGAGCTCCCAACACAAGAGGGACATGGAACTGTTGGAGTGGGTCCAGAGGAGGGCCATGAAGATGATCAGAGGGCTGCAGCAGCTCTGCTATGAGGACAGGCTATGAGAGTTGGGGATCTTCAGTCTGGAGAAAAGAAGGATTCAAGGAGACCTTAGAGTGGCCTTCCAGTATCTGAAGGGAATCTACAGGAAGGCTGGGAAGGGACTATTGACAAGGTCTAGTAATGTCAGGATGAGGGGGAATGGGTTTAAGATGGAAGAGGGGAGATTTAGACTGGATGTTAGGAGGAAGTTCTTTACAGTGAGGGTGGTGAGACACTGGCACAGGTTGCCCAGAGAGGTTGTGGATACTTCCTCCCTGGAGGTGTTGAAGGCCAGGTTGGATGAGGCCTTAAGCTACCTGCTCTAGTGGGAGGTGTCCCTGCCTATGGCAGGAGGTTAGAACTGGATGATCCTTGAGGTCTCTTCCAACCTAAACCACTCTGTGATTCACTTGCACAGCCAGATCCAGAGGTAAAACAGCTAGGTTTGAGTGTGTTTGGATCTGATCTTGTAACCTGAGTGTACTGAGTGAGGTGCTGTCATAGCAGTATGCATGGATGAGAAACACCATCCATGAAGAAAAATAGCCATGCCTTACTGTTTGGGTTTGTGAGATTTTTGTAGTTATTATTTCTTTAATACATAAAATGCAATGTATAATACTGTGAGCCAGGGTACTGTTTGAAGCTGACAGTGAAAACTTGAGAAGCAGATATCAAAGGTACGAGCAGGGCACAATCCAATGAGATATGGCTGGAGAGGGTGAGGCAGGACACCAGATATGGTGAATAACCCTTAGAGGAAAGACCCCAGGGGCTATAACTTCAAGTCAGAGAATATGTAATACTTACAGGGGCCAAGAAGGGAGTAGAAAATATTATCAGAAGCCTTTGAGAGGGGCAGCAGGTTATGATCTGTTCCCCAGCCACCACTTGGAGATAAGCTTCTCTTTAGGAAAGAATCAGCAATATTTAAAATTTATGGGACGTGCATAAAATGAAATGCTTTGTCAGCTGATCCCTCAGCCAAGTGTAAAGCAAAGTCAGAATCCTTGCCAGGCTTCATAATCTTTTCAATTATAAATCAGTGTTTTTACACTGTGTTGAAATTACCATAAACTCCCAGCTTTTGTGATAAGCTACCACAGAAAGCACTAGAATCCAGCAAATAGTTCTTGCTAATAATTTCAGAAGAAACTCCTAATTCTTTTCCAAATTCTGTCCAAACTGATGTAGATAAATCTGGTGCTTTGCTTATATAAGGAATAACTCTTTAGGTAAAGGTTAGAAGAGTGCTAGTTGAAACTCACATTGTAAAACAACCAGAAAATGTGCTCTCTAGTTGCTGTGTCCCAAAAGAAACATGGAAAGCAAACCAACAGCATAGTGGAATAAATGCAGAGCTAAAACCTCTTCTCCTTTTGTCACAAACTTAGTGATTTGATGATGTACTTCTGTTCCAGAGTACTCCAAATTCCTTTCTCCTCCCCACCTCCCCTGCAGGTTTGAATGGGAGAAGAAAGAGTGAAAACTGCTTTCCCCTCCCCGCCCTGCACACTTGAGGGAGGAGCAGCAAAAGGCACTTTCCTGCATGTGGGTTGACCTGTGCAGAAGCCCACGCTGGAATCGGGCTGGTGGTTGGCTGGGTCTTCGTGCCCAGTATAGATGATAAATGGACACTTTGTCTAGAAAAGGATAAACAGAGCAAGGGAGAAGATGAAAAGGTTCCCACCTGGAGACTGCTCACCTTGAGAGTTCCTGCTTTGACAGAGTTCCTGACAGGACAGAATTGCCGTTTTGGACCGTCCCTGCTTTTGGACAGGTCCTGCCTTTTTGTATGGCTCTCGGTTTTACACCATCCCTACCTTTGGATGGTTCTCCCCACTTTTGCACCATTCTGTGCAAACTTGCAGGCTTGGCAAGCCCTGGGGTCCTTTGAGAGAGCTCACCCAGACCAGCCACTCTTGAACCATATCAGCAGCCAAATTCCTGGCTGCCTTCTGAACTGGGAAGATGCTAATAGTTTGGCTTTCTCCTGCCACTGCTCAAGCAGCATCATTCCACGATCATCCCACTTGTGAAAGAAGTGCTTGGGACGTATCTCAGTTTGGCAGCTCTGCCACTTGCCTTGGGCTTCTACACTGCTGGATATTTCCTGCAGCATCAGAAGGCTGCTTCCACAGAAGAATCCAGCAGGGGATCACTGTCCAATACGTATCTCACCTCCATGAGTAAGACCTGCTGTTCCTTTAATCTTCTGCTCAGCCTGATTGATCGTGGGGAAAAGCTGTATTTATAGCTTAGCCTTTTCCATTTCCTGACCTTCTAAATCTCTAAATTTGTCTATAATATCCTTTTTGAAGAAATCCCTGATTGAACTGAATCTGTAAATAAACCTAAACGAATTTTTGTGCATAGTTTGTGGGCAGGGTGTTCAGGAAAATAAAATAACACCATTTTTTATATTTCCTGACTTGGCCACGTTAATGACAATTTCATAAAGCTGTAGGTAGGTCACATAGAGATAGGATTATATGAGAATTCTTACCTATTGAGTTTTTAGTCTGAATTGCAGGGAAACTGAAAATACACTCTGAAAAACCCAGAAATCAAAGCAAAAGGAAAAGAAAACTACAAAATATCATAGAATCATAGAATGGCAGAGGTTGGAAGGGACCTCCAGAGATCATCAAGTTCAACCCCCCTGCAAAACAGGACCACTTAGGGCAGCACATGTCCAGGTGGAGTTTGAAGATGTCTAGAGAAGGAAGTCTCCACCACCTCTCTGGGCAGTCTGATTTGGTGCTCCATCATCCTCACTGTAAAAAAGATTTTTCTCGTGATGAGATGGAATTCCTGTGACTGAGTTTATTTCCATTGCCCCTCACCCTATCACTAGTTATCACTGAAAAAAACTGACTCCATCTTCCTGACAGCCACTCTTCAGATATTTGTAGACATTGACAGGGTCCCCTCTCATCCTTCTCTTCTGCACACTAAACAGCCCTGGATCTCTCAGTCTTTCCCCATAGGAGAGATGCTCCAATCCCTTAATGATCCTTGTAGCTCTCTGTTGAACTCTTTCAGTAGTTCTCTATCCTTCTTGAATAGGGAAGCCCAGAACTGTGCACAATAATCCAAATGTGGTCTAACTAGAGCTGAGTAGAGGGGAAGGGTAATCTCCCTCAACCTGCTGGACACACTCTTCTGCATGCACCTCAAAACACCATTTGCCTTCCTGGCACCAGGGCACATTGCTGTCCAATGGATAACTTATTATCAACCAGTACTCTGTGATCCTTCTCTGTGGAGCTACTTTTCAGCAGGTCAACCCCTAACCTGTACAGGTGCATGGTGTTATTATTCCCCAGGTGCAAAACTCTATGATTATCCTTGTTGATCTTCATTAGGCTCCCCCTTGCCCAGCTCTCTAGCCTGTACAGATCTTGCTGAATGGCAGCACAACCTTCTGGTGTGTCAGCCATTCCTCTCAGTTTTATGTGATCAGCAGATTTGCTGAGGGTACAGTCCATCTCTTCATCCAGGTCACTGATGAACACCACTAGCTGCAGGTCTCCAACGGGACTCCATGCCATTGATCATAACCTTCTGGGCTCTTTCTTTAGCCAGTTCTCCACTTAGCCATCTCACCATTGGCTCTTCTAAGCCACACTTCCTGAGCTTTTCCACAAAGATGTCATGGGAAATGGCCTCAAAAGCCTTACTAAGGTCAAATAAGACAGAATCCACTGCTCTCCCTGAGTGCACCCATTCAGTCACAGCATTGTAGAAAGTTGGCAGATTAGTCTAATGTGACTTTCCCTTGGTACATCCCTGTAGGCTGTTCCCTAGATCCTTTTTTAATTCCACGTGCTTAAAGATCACCTCCAGAATGAGCTGCTTCATCACCTTTCCAGGAATGGAGGGTAGGTTGATCTTCAGTAAAAAAAAAAAAGATAGATTGGGGTATTTTTAAGTTGGTCATACAACTTGAAGGTATATATCTGAGTGCCATATTTGAGGGAACTGTATTTGAATCTCTCTCCCAGGCAACCAGCAACAGAACAAGGGGACACAGTCTCAAGTTGTGCCAGGGGAGGTGTAGGCTGGATGTTAGGAGGAAGTTGTTGGCAGAGAGAGTGATTGGCATTGGAATGGGCTGCCCAGGGAGGTGGTGGAGTCACCATCCCTGGAGGTGTTCAAGCAAAGCCTGGCTGAGGCACTTAGTGCCATGGTCTGGTTGACTGGATAGGGCTGGGTGCTGCATTGGACTGGATGATCTTGGAGGTCTCTTCTAACCTGGTTGATTCTATGATTCTATGATTCTATGAGTGCTATGTTTCACCACCAACTTCAAAATTACTATTCAGCCTCAAGAGAAATATTTGCTAAGTAATATGACCAGGTCAGGATGAGGGTGATTCCACTGCATTTCTTCATTGCCACGTGAATTTACAAGACATGTAACTTAAAACCATTCTTGCAGATAACCTTTTTTTCCTTATTCTTTATGAATTGAACCTGGTAAGCATCTGATCACCATCCTTCTTACAAATTCCTTTTCCATATGGGGAAACTGTTGCCACCTATTGCTTGATATTCTCTTCCTAGATGAAATCTAAGTTCTTCAGTCTTGTGTCATGTTTTGTGGGTCTCTACAGTTTTTATTGTTCTTCTGTGGTTCACTCCTTTTTAACATGTGATACACAAATGGGGTAGAGCACTCTGGATGAGCCCTTGCTATTGCAAGCTTGCACAGAATAGTGACTGCCTGTCTCTTAGGAGCCGTTTTCACATTTCTTAATGCAAACCAAAAAGACCTTTGTCCTGTTGCAGTGTAATAATATTGACATGCATTGAACTTTTCATCTGCTATAACCCCATATTCTTCTAAATTAATCTGTATTTTTAAATAGTACAAAAAGGGACCCAGCATTCCCAAATTCTTTTTTAAACTGAGCTAGCTTAAAATTAGGAAAATTCAATTTAACTATCTTCTTAAAAGAAAACAAACAAACAAAAGAAAGGGTGAGGGAAGGAAGAATTAGGTTTTGGGTGGAGAGCTTTTATTTCTAGTTTCATCCCAAAGCAAATTTTTATGGCTGGGTTATAAACCCCTGAAAATTGCAGTTCATAATGGAAACATTGGCAGACCCTGAACAGCACCGCTGTAAAGTAGTATGAAGCTTTAAGTTTTTCCACTTTTAGACCAGAAATAAAACTGAATTACAGCACTTTCCGTACAAGCATTTGATTTTCCCCCCAATAATTTCTGCTGGATCTATCCAGTCTTTCCTGACTTCCTATGTTGCCATTGGACTTTTTCCTATTGACTAGGCAGTTTGTTTCATTCAATCGGTAGACCTACCAATGGAGATACTCAAAGTGTTGTTTCCTAGGGCAAAGGGTGCTAGGAAATGTAATGCTGGCTTCAGGAAAGTTACAGTGCAGAGTTATGGAAGACATTTACAGCAAGAGGAGCTGGAATGACTGTTAGGGGACTCATAAAACACGAAATTGTAAGGGTTCCTATAATGTCTTTCTGCAGAATAGAAATGTTCATAGAATCATAGAATGGTTTAGGTTGGAAGGGGTCTCAAGGATCATCCAGTTCTAAACCCCCACCATAAGCAGGGACATCGTCCCACTAGAACAGGTTGCTCAAGGCCTCATCCAGCCTGGCCTTGAACACCTCCAGGGAGGGAGCAGCCACAACCTCCCTGGGCAACCTGTGCCAGTGTCTCACCACTCTCACTGGAAACAACTCATTTCCTAACATCTAGCTTAAATCTCCCCTCTTCCAGTTTAAATCCATTGCCCCTTGTCCTGTCATTACAAGACCTTGTCAATAGTCCCTCCCCAGCCTTCTTGTAGGCCCTATTCAGATGCTGGAAGGCCATTATAATGTTTTCTTGAAGCCTTCTCTTCTCCACACTGAAGAGCCCCAACTCTTGTAGCCTGCCCTCATAGCAGAGGTGCTCCAGCCCTCTGATCATCTTTGTGGCCCTTCTCTGGACTTGCTCTAAGACTTCCATGTCCTTCTTGTGTTGAGGGCTCCAGAACTACACACTGTACTCCAGGTGGGGTCTGACGAGAGCTGTTCTTCTTGACTCCATCCAAACCCATTGACAAAGTGGATGCTAAGGCACTCTAAGAAGAGAATATCAACATTGTGTTCCTTCCCAAAGGCCAAAATAGAAATAGAGCAGTAATGTGATTTGTCAAAGCACTGCAGTATACTAGGGTATACCAACAAGAGCAATTTTGATTGAAAATTGATGTGAAGGTAAAAGGCAGAATGGAAGTCAGTTATTCCTGAAGTCGTTTCTCCTAGTGGCACAGGCTGCAGGAAGCCAAAGGTCAGCATGTGGGTGATTTATAGCCATTTGCTAAATGAGTTATGTGCATCTGCTCAGGCCTTAAGGCAAAAGTTGCAATGCCACTCATTTGGCCCCCATGGTATTCCTTTAACAAAGTATGAAAGTAGGGCATAAGCAAGTCTTATATCCTTGCTTTTCTAGTTTGGGTCCCTCCTTGAAGATTAATTGTTTTGCTTATTGTTATTACTGTATCTCCCTGGACCTGTTGTGGTTTGTGCCATGAACAACTGAGGGCTTTGATATATTTGTATCTGGTTTATATATTGTTGCCTTGTCCAGGCAGTGTTGTCTCCAGACTTAGGACAAGTCCCCAGTTTGTCAAGGCATCTGTGACTTTGACATGTGGATGTGCTTGCTGTTTCTGGAGTTCTCCATAGGTGGTGGGTAAAATTTTTTTGGGGGGGAGGGGGTATAATGGGAACGAGTTTAACAAAAGATGTGGGAGAAAAGTGCCTGAAAATCAGCCTTAAGATCATAGATAAAATAGTGATGTCTACATCCCTGGGTGACAGAATAATTTCTGAATAGCTAATTATTTCAGAATGCCTTAGCACTGCTGCTGAATAATTCATCTATCTCCATAGCACCTATGTACTGGCCTTTTCCTGGATGTAGGAGCAAAGCCTGCAATTTATTGTAATGAAAATCCCAATTGTTCTTCTCCAGTCTACTGGAAAACTTTGTGTGTTTATAAGGAAAGTGTAGTAATGACACTGAGCAACTAAGAAAATGGGTATCTGTGCTTTTCCTTATTTTTGTCCTTTCTCTACTGCAAAGTAAGTAGATTTCAGCAGAAAGCACCTCCAAAACACAGACCCTTCTGAAATGATTATAGATCCAGACAAACTGTGTAGTGTTGAGCTCCCAGTAAAGACAGTGATAAACTAGAGCAAGTCCAGAGAGCCACTGTGATGGTTAGGAAGCTAGAACATGAGAAGTGCTGGGAGATGCTGAGGAAAGAGGGTCTGTTTTGTCTGGAGAGGGCTAGGGATGGTTGAGGGGATCCAGTTGCCATCTTCCACTATCCAAAGGGAGCTTTGCAGGGAAACAAAATCAGGACAGCATGGCAAAGGGACAACAGGCCATGATCACAAGTTGTAACAAGGCAAATAGTGTTTGGATGTGAAGAATGTATTCCTCATCATGAGAGTGGCTAAGTTATCATGAAAATTCGCTCTTTGGAGGTTTTCAAACCTCAGCTGGACTTGAACTCTGAATATTTTCAAGCTGGCACTGCTCTGAGGACGTTGAAGCAGGTGTCCTTCTGAGGTCCTTTCTAACCTACTTTTTTTTCCATGGACTTGAATCTATTTTATCAGAGGTAGCATCAATATAGAAGAAATATTGGTGCCCCATCATGCTTGTTGTGGAGCCTCTCTTGTGCAAGAAGCCAGGAAGCAGATTTGGGAGTAAAAACCAGATCATCTGTACTCGGGTGTAGTCCAGCTCAGTTTTCTCTGTTCTGCTCAGTGCATTTGTTGTTAATACAAGGATCAAAATCAGATAACTTTGTGTTATAGGATTCTGATTGTTTTTAAACACAGATAAGGGCATTTTGTAAGATCAGCTTTTGATTTATAGTTGTTTACATTTGGAAGAGACTGAGAGATGCTAATGTCCCTTCTGGCATTTGTAGCTATTTTGCTTTCTGAAGATTTGTGGGTTTTACACGGCACAAGATCAAGCAATAACAAAGCTGTGACAGGCAGGATTGCTGTTGAGGTGCAGAACGAGTCTTTTGGCTCCAAACACATTGCTTACTTTGCAGGTCAGTGTCTGCTCACTCCAGTGACTCCTTTTCCATAAGGGTCAATTACATCAGATGTAAGAGTCTGAAAAAACAGGTCCATTTGAGTTGCATCTGTGAGTGGATTAAAGAAGGATCTGAGCTGGGATTTCTTTTCTGCTCAGGTAAGCTTTTTCCTGTGCCATTGATGTCCTCACAAGACAAGCAAACACAGCCTCTGTTATGAAGCCAAAAGGAGCAGATAAATCTGACAAATTTTGGTTTTCTGCTGGGTTTTTTTATTCTTGGTTTATAAAAGGTCACAGTGTGAACCACTTCAATGCCTTCCACTGTTTTCTTTTCATTTTATAGTGCTTGCATGATCCCAGTGAGGGAGCATATTTATTGTGCATGCCTTTCAGTTTAGATTCAACTGCAGCACATGATTACAGCAACTCAGAGGAAAAAAAGCTAGAAAATAAGTCCCTGATGTAAAACTGGTAACTGAGCCAAAACAGTAGTGCCAGTTATTTCAATGCCTCACACAGTGATTTACGAATTCACTACAAACACATTTAACAATTTGTTGGGACAACTGTGCATGTTAACCATCTCTCTCTTGGATGCAAGCTTCTTTTGATGCTAAGTTTTCCTTTTTACTATTTTAAAGAGAGGCATTAAAGGGTGACATTAGGGAAAGCTTGTGTTTGCATCATGCTTTTCAATGCCACCCATGAGTTTATCCCTTCAGACTCTACTGTATTATTTTATGTGGGAAAATATATGCAATGTCTCATGGAAGAATTAATACCTACAGGACTGATCTGAATTCTATAAATCTTTAGTAAGCTGATGTATAACCCACTTTTATTTTCCACACGTGTATAGCACGTGCATGTGCCTGTGTGGCTCTTTAAGCTGCTGAAGAGAGTGAGAAGCAGTTTGTTGCTGGCATCACTGGTTGTCTTCCAGCTTTTGCCTGCACTTTCCTAATCTGCACAGGTTAAATTGGCAGGATTTGCAAGAGAGAACACAGCTGAATGGAGGGTGGGGTGCTGCAAGTAAGGACAAAATCATTTTTAGGAAATACTTGCCAACTTGCTGACCTTATAACAGCTCACACACAGGTAAGTTCCTTTTATTTTAGGCAGGCATTTACTTAGCTTGATAGTACCTCCTGTCACAAGCTTCTTGTCCAACAAAGATACTTCTAAATCATGGTATGTTGATGGTAAATGCAGCAGCTTTGTCCACCCTTTCAAACCATGTATGAGACACTAAAATACCCTTTTTACTAGGGAATGTTATAGCTGCCATCTTCCTACTAAACCTGCAGTGAGGAAAGACTAACTGCCACCTAAAAAAAATCTTAAAGGTCTTATTCTTATTGACTGCTCCAGGTCATTTCTTTATGTTCAGTTTGAAGGCTGAGACATGCAATGGCACAGATTTTTTTGATCTAAAATAAGATCTCGTCCCACAACCTTATCTACTTGTTGGTGTGGTAACACCTAACGAAGTGCCAGCACAAAGTACCTAGTAAGAGCTATCTAAGAGTTGTAGGAAGGTGGAAGATTTGCTTTTCACATTGTGAAAGCTTGATCTTTACCATCCTATCTGGCTGGTTACCTGTAAATAAGGTAGATACCATTATGAACACTTTGGAAGATACTTTTTTTAATGTTCAGTGAGGCTAGGGTAGTAACCACAGCAAAACTATCTTCTTACTCTCACTGCATTCATACTGCATATGTCCTGGGCTCAAGTATCTCAGTCCTGTTGCATATCTGTTTTCAAAAGCTCTGTGTGTGTGTATCTATATATACATATATAAATAATATAGCTTACATACAGAGTCTCCAATGCACATTTACGTGCTGCAATGAGGTCATTTTTCTGGATAATTGGGAAAGTTAAGTAATTGCTTGAAAAAGTAAACATTTCTTTTACCATCGATGAAGCAAGTCTTAGAGCTGTTTGATACCTATACTCTTGAAATTTAACAGTGGTTTATGTCAACATGAAATCCATCTTGAGCTATCCTATGATGTCATGTGGCACTGCCAGGGCATGTGCAGGCTACTTCAATACCCTTCATTCATGGTGGGGAGCCTCATTGTGATTTCATTTTTCCCTTAGACTGTGAAAGGCAGTATATAACATGCAGTATCCATATGGTTTGTGTGTATCTGTAGCATACTTGTTGACAGCTTAAGACACCAGTGGGATGGATTGGCAGAGTTTTCTATTTTTCATTGCCTTTATGCTCTCCAAAGCATGACCTGGTGGCTTGAAGTAATTTGCCTGTTGGCATACTCATGTGGCAGCAAGATACTTTGAAACAACCCCTCTTTTTTTTTTGCGTGTATGATTGCTCTATTTATCCAGGACCAAATAGTCCTAGGACTCTTGATCTGCATTGAGGCTTTCTAATTTTACATAGCTTAGGGTCATAATTTCCCATTTCAGTCCCCAGTGGTGATTACAGCTTCTATGCTGATATGCCAGCTTTCTCTGAAGCACTTCGTACCTTCTATGGTAGAACTTCCCATAAAAGTTTCCTAATTCATTGGTCTCTGGATATGTTTTAACTATAAGATCAAGATTTGTCTTTACACTTCAGAAATGTCAGTTCTGGGATTACTGCCTTTATTGTAGCATTACAATCTAGTTTCTGCTTTGCTTCCAATTATTCTTTGTAGTTCTTGCTACCTTATGTAATTTGCCAAACTCAGACTTGCTCTCCATCAGACAAGACTTCTCTTTGTCATCTCACAGTTTGATGACAACTCTTGGTCAGTACAAGGATGATGGGACTGTGGATTAGGCTGCCCAGGGAAGCTGTGGATACCTCCTCCCTGGAGATGTTCAAGGCCAGGTTGGATGAGACCTTGAGCAACCAAGTCTAGTTGAGGTGCATCCCTGCCCCTGATGGGGGAGGTTGGAGTAGATCCAGCCTAAGCTGTTCTATGATTTTGTGATTCTATGATTATTTCTACTGTGGTTATTTCCAGTAAACAGTAGTATTTGAGTCACTGAGACAGGAACAAATCTGGGTATCAAAAAGATTAAAAGAATGGAATAAAGTTTTGTGACAGTAAAGATGTGTCCACTGTGTAGGAAAAAGGGAAGTAATCTGGTCTCAGAGGCTGAGAGTCTGCATAATAGAGTAGAAAGTGGAGCTCTGACTTACAGTTTGTAGGCTGTGAAAGATATTCTGACAGTGTGGAAAAATATGAAATCCAGGATGATGTATCACAAAGACCAGTAAAGGGCAACCACAACAACTAAGCTTGAGTAGTTGTTCTTGACAACAGGGTGCAAGATGCAAGAGGGGAAACAGAACACATATGCCAAGAGTGGATCATCATCAGAAGTCACTGGCAAACTCAGCCCTCTGATGGGTGGTTAGATAGCCTGTAATACTTTAGAGGATGNTAGTGGGAGGTGTCCCTGCCTGTGGCAGGGGGTTGGAGCTGGATGATCCTTGAGGTCCCTTCCAACCTAAACCATTCTATGATTCTATGATTCTAAGAGTGGATCATCATCAGAAGTCACTGATAAACTCAGCCCTCTGATGGGTGGTTAGATATCCTGTAATACTTTAGAGGATGCTGACATGTCCATCTGCTCCTGCATTCTCGTTGATCACTTATGAATAATTTTATAGGTCAATATTTGTAATTTTTACTTCATTTGAATTCTTCTTGAAAAGCCCAGATGTAACAGCCAGTTGTTGATTTGTGTGCTTGATGTAGCTGAAATTGCTTTCTCCAAGGGAATCACAACCTTCCAGAATTTCAACAAGTCTGGGTGGATCTTTTTGCTGGTGTTAGATGTTTGTCACTGTCATATTGCGTTTTCTGAATGATCATAAATACCTGCTGCAGACTAAATAAGCTTCAGACTGAACATGAGGAGGAAGTTGTTGAGCATGAGAGTGGTGAGAGGCTGGAATGGGTTACCCAGGGAGGTGGTTGAGGCCCCATGGCTGGAGGTGTTTAAGGCCAGGCTGGATGAGGCTGTGGCCAGCCTGCTCTAGGGTAGGGTGTCCCTGCTCATGGCAGGGAGGTTGGAACTAGATGATCCTTGTGGTCCCTTCCAACCCTGACTGATTCTATTCTATGATTCTGTTCTCTTCTGTTCTATTGCCCTTGAAAGTAGCTTATACCTGTCAGTATTTTTTGTTTTGTCTGGGGTTAGAATTAAATCCCCAGAGACAATAATAATTTTGATAGAATAGCCCACCAAATAAATCAGTCTCACTCAATTTGGAAGTTAAAAAAGGAAAACAAGTTTAACAATAACTTAAAAAGGGTATCAAAGGTAGGGAGGTTACAAAGGGTGTAGGTAAGGAAGGATAACAAATGCAAATAGGTATGATTACAACCCAAGTTTGTGGTGGTGATGGTGCTGATGGCCACGTGTGTGTGGAGAGATGCAGTGTCCCAAGAGCAGCGTGAGTCCCAAGAGCGCAGTCCCAAGAGGGAGAGAACAGGAAGTCCCCCTGCTTTTAAGGGACAGGAAGGGGGAGTGGGCTAACCCTCACCTGGGGCTGTCCAGACCCACCCCTGAGGAGGGGTCAGGACCCCCCCTGAGGTCAGGTTTCAAGTTCAGGGACACTCCTCCTGGAGTGTTAACCGTATACATGTTTCTACACAGGTACAAGTCTGTTCACAGTCCATTTGTTCATTCAGACACCAATCAAACCTGACTTACAGTTTTCATAAAACCTGTGCTCATGAGCACCTGAGAACCAAAGTGAAACTTGATTTTCTATTTTCCTTATTTTTTTTTTAAGAGGATACAGATTTTTATCTTACAGCCCTTATAAGAGTGCTAACAAAATATTTGTTACAGCACTTCAAGGTACATATTTACCTTGAGGACAATTTCCTAGACAAATCACAGAAGGAATTGTCTTCTGGATGATGTTCTAGATAATTTCTAATCAGATCCCTCCAAATATTTTTAGACTTCAGTTAAAGACCCAGAATTAATCAAATCTTGATACAAACTGTGTCTCAAGTTTGCTCATTAACAATTATGGGCTTTGGGGCTTTGAAGAACAGCCATGCTCCAACTCAGAGCAGTAAGTTCACCTCCCAGATGTGTAGGCTGTCTGCAGAAGCAGCTGCCTCAGGTGCTTTGCAAACTTCTCCGTCTTGCAGAGGAAGGAAGTGCCTGATGTCAAGTTCAGAATTCCAGTCACTACCTTGGAGTTTGGTTGCTTTGCCTTGCCCTCATTATAGGTGAGCAATTGGTTTGGGTTTTGTTGTGTTTAGTTTTATTCTGGAAGGGATGGGGTTTGGGTTTTATTGTTTTGTTGGGTTTGGTTGATTGGGTTTTTTTTTTTGCTTGCCTGGGAGTTTGGGGGCAGGGGGAGGGTGTCTTTCTTTTTCTTTTGTTTTCTTTTCACACATACTTTTCATCTCAAAGAGAGTAGGAATGATATAGAAAACATCCAAGTACTCCTTTCTGAAATGCCTTTGGTTTTATTTCCTTTTTTTGTTTGTTTGTTTTGAAGTGCAGATTATTTTTCCATCCTTTTTTACAGTTGCTAGCTACTTTTTCATGACTAACTCGTTATCAAGGTTCAGTTATAATTTACCTCAGCTCTAAAAGAAAAATAATGTCTCAAAACTTAGCCAAAGAATGAATCAATGCACCTTGATTTTTTTTGTGTGAACAAAATGTTCTCAGTTGAACTTGGGTTATTTTTTATGAATTTTGTATTTTATTTAAACAAATTTAAGAATAATATGAATGTTTTCTTGGAAACTGTTTGCATTTTAACTCTTGTTTTTGTTAAGTTCAGCTGCTGACTGAAGAAGAGAGCTGGTTGCAGAATGGGTTCTTGACTATTGTGTGACTGTCTCAACTCAGATAACCTCTGAACTTGTTGCAAACAATGCTGCTGTTGAAGCATTGCAGAATCACTCAGCAAAACTTGCCTTCCAACTCCTGGCCCCAGTCAGATGATGGGTAAAACTAAAAGTAAGTAATAAATTGCTTAGGGTGGAAGTAGTTAATCAGTTAAATATAGGTCTTACTAGGACTGTGCCTCTTTCATCTTACACAAATGATTTTCAGTAAAGTAGGGATTTGCATTTCTAAAATTCCCTGGAATATAAGGGGCTGGTTGGTATCCCTGTTGATAAACTTCTGGGAGAAGCTTTCAACCATATTTGCTTCACTATATTTCAATAAGAGAAGGAACAACCCTCTTATGAATGGTGCTTCAAAAGTTAGGTCCAATAAGAGAAGGATCAACACTCTTGTGAAAGGTGCTGGTGAGATACCATCAAAACTGCAAGACACAACTCTAGTCATCTGTGCTCTGGAAAGATTAACTACATTGAAGCTTATGTCTCCTGTGAAGGGAGGGTAAACCCTTGGCTGTTCAGCACTTAGAAAGATAACTGATTTATGTGAGGCAGTGCTGGGGATTACAGGCAATGGAAAGAATTAGTTAAAACTAAGGAATACTTCTGGCCCATAGACAAATGATCTTGAACAACTCAAGAATAAATGAACCTTTCAGAGAAAGCTTAAGTACAGGGTCAGGAACAGTCTTGTAGTCAGGAGACATGAGTGAAACACTGACCTACTTTCAGATGGAGCATGGTTAGTTACAAAAGGAGCTTGTATAATGGAGTTATTGAGTGGCCCAGTTGAGGAGCCCAGGAGCCCCTCCCCAGCCTGTGGCCCTGTATTACAGGGAGCATGATCACAATAGCAGCATCTTAACAGAGATGTTGAGGGCTGCTGCTTTTCTCAATGTTTTTATTGCTTTTCATTTGTATCTTTAGTCTTCTTTGAACAAAGATACAAAATCCATGCACTTCAAAGATTTTTGACTCTGAAATACTTGAATTAGGAAGCAAGAAATAAAAATACCTGTTGAAAGAAGAAAAAACCTCAAACAGTAGGCGTCCCTTTCTTTTCCCTCTTAAGTTTTCAATTCCTTGTGCATGTTTATCACACCAAGACCCTGTGTTATGGCCAAGCAGTCTCAGTTTTTAGTAAGGTGAAGTAAAAGAAAAACAAGGAATCAAAGATATTTCCATGAACTACATTTTTTTTAGAGATCTTGATTTTTGAGAATGTGAAGTTAAAGTTTTCTACATTCATTATGATGACCAATAATCAAATTTGCATTTGGCATGACATCTATTATTGCAGGTGCATTCTGTCTAACAGTCCTAATCCACTCTTTCATTGAATAAATGGCAAGATCACAAATTCACTTATCTGCAAAATGCTAATTTGCACTCTTCAAAGCAATTTTAGCTGAAGGCAAGCATTATTTAGGCACAAGCAAGGATTAATAGGCACAACTTTTTGTCTGCAGTAATAATGTCATTCAGGGGAGATCAGAAGTACAGTAGATTAGTGTCTCCATTATGTGGTTGCCTCCTTTCTGAAAAAAAACTCTGGTCAAGGCAATAAAGCAGGCTTCAGTCCCCATCTCTGCTCTGCTGAAGGCCATGTCAGAGTGCATATATCAGTTCTCCAAAGCAGTAACAACACATTAGCTCATTAGTAGCTTCATACAAAACAGATCTGGAGTCCCTCAGTGAACAGTACATAGCTGCCTTTGTGTAGTTGGGATTTTGACAAAGCACTGCAGAATGTTTCTTAAGCTCTAAGGAGGAGTGAGACAGAGACAAAAAAGGAGACAATAAAACATGTGGCATATCCAGTTAGGTTATTGCCATAAAGCTTCTTCCCTAGTTAAAGCCCTAAAATATCCATCTCGCTTTTCTAATTCCCTTAGACACTAAGGGCAGGTTAATGAAATCCCATCAGTTTTCTGTGAGACTGAGGTTAAGTGTCACTATCCTTTTTCTTTACAAAAAGGGGTATTTAATGCAGTTAATTTAAAATAAATAGAAGTGAACATTGATTTCAGCCCCAAAACTTCACTTTGCTGCCCAGAGAAGGGAGAAACATTCAGATTAGGCAGGAAAAAAAGGATATTTTGCCTACTAGAAAATGTTTTTGAAATCATGGAGAGCTAGTGGATCCAGATTTTGAGGATGAAATTATAGGTTTATTCACTGAAAGGGTCAGAAATAGTGGGATTCTAATGAAACTGTCAGAGAAATAATTCTTATATGACTAGGCACTTAACAAAACCCTCAAACCTACTCAGGCATGTCTGCATTTTTAGAAAAGCTTCTAAACACCTTGAAAGGTAGCTCTGATATATTAAACATCTAATTCCCAGTTTCTGCTTCCATGAAAAGGTAGTATTAATTTTCTATATGAGCAGAAAGATAGATGCTTGCTTGCCAGATGCAGACAGCGGTGTGTACTTGCAGGCCAGAGGGCCAACCAGAGCCTGGGCTGCATCAGAAGTGTGGCCAGCAGGGCGAGGGAGGTGATTCTCCCCCTCTACTCCATTCTGCTGAGACCTCACCTGGAGTACTGCATCCAGTTCTGGAGCCCCCATCATAAGAAGGATGTGGACATGCTGGGGTGTGTCCAGAGAAGGGCCACTGGGATGATCAGAGGGCTGGAGCAGCTCTGCTGTGAGGACAGACTGAAAGAGTTGGGGCTGTGCAGTCTGGAGAAGAGAAGGTTCTGAGGTGACCTTCTTTTGGCCTTCCAGTATCTGAAGGGGGCCTACAGAAAATCTGGGGAAGGACTTTTCAGGATATCAGGGAGTGACAGGACTAGGGGGAATGGAGCAAAGCTGGAGATGGGTAGATTCAGGCTGGAGGTGAGGAGGAAGTTGTTGAGCATGAGAGTGGTGAGAGGCTGGAATGGGTTGCCCAGGGAGGTGGTTGAGGCCCCATGGCTGGAGGTGTTTAAGGCCAGGCTGGATGAGGCTGTGGCCAGCCTGCTCTAGGGTAGGGTGTCCCTGCTCATGGCAGGGGGGTTGGAACTGGATGATCCTTGTGGTCTCTTCCAACCCTGACTGCTTCTGTGATTCTATGATTCACTTTTCTCAGAAGGCTCGCCTAAATTTGGCACAAAGCACATTTGCTGCAAGAGTGCATTCAATGCTGCAAGCAAATGTAGCTCTTGCAAAATCTGTTAAAATAAAGCAACATCACTTTCATGCAAATCTGGCAGCTTGGCAGGAGTTTAGTTCTTAAATGCTGCTGGTAGAGAAAAATCTGTTTAGGTGATACATATTGTTAAGAAACCCACCTCATAGAGTACTCTCAAAATGTAAAAGCTGAGACTGATGAGGGTAATACAGCACTGTGGCTTCTCTTACAATAAAAAAGAAGTTTCAAGAGCATCATTCAGTTACTTTGGTTTGCCCTTGGATTTCTTTGCAGCTGTGCTTTTTAAGGCTAATGACTGAAAGGAATTAATTTACTGTGAACAGGTACAACGTTGACAGAAGATGGACTAATTAAAAACAAACAAAATGCATTCTTTATACAGAATTTCGTGTCCTTTCTGAAGACATTACAGCAGCACAGGGAGACAATTGAAGATATTCCAGCCCCCAGCTATGTGAATGAATTCCTACCATCATGGGACTGGATTAAGGTTTGGAATTTATTGTATCTTTTTTATTTATTTATTTATTGGCACAGGGTATTTTGAAAGTAAGTGGTGCTTGAAGCAACCACAGTCAGTCATCCAAAACCCAGAAGGTTTGCCACTGATTTCTCTCCCCTTCGTCAGTTTCTGTGAGCATGATGATTCCCAAGTATTTGTTTTCTCTGCAGTGCCAACTGTATGTCTCAGTTGAGCTCTTCATTGTGGACCTTTCCAGCTGGTTAAAGAGAATACCCAAACTCTATTTAATGAGTATCATTTTGAAATCTTTATGGAGTCCTCAGTTGTGAGAGGGAACTACACATAACTCATAGAACCTTAGAGGTTAGAAGGGATCTCCAGAGTCCATCTCTGGAGGTTAGAAGGGATCTCCAGACTCGATCTCTATCGAGTCCAACCTCCCTGCCAAGGCAGGATCCCCTAGGGTAGTTTGTACAGGAACACATCCAGGTGGGTTTTGAAAGTCTCCAGAGGAGGAGACTCTACAACCTCTCTGTTCCAGGGTTCTGTCACCCTCACTCTAAAGAAAGTTTGTCCTCATGTTGAAATGAAATCTTCTATGTTCAAGCTTGTACTTGTTGCTCTTTGTCTTACTTCTGTGGACCACAGAAAACAGATTGACCTCATTCATTTGACGCCCACCCCTGAGATATTTGTACACGTTGTTAGATCTCCTCTCAGTCTTCTCCAGACTAAACAGCCCCAGGGCTCTCAGTCTCTTTGCATAGGGGAGATGCACAAGCCCCCCAGTCATCTTCGTGGCTCTCCGCTGGACTCTCTCCAGCAGGTCCCTGCCTCTCCTGAAATGAGAAGGGGGGAAGGGTTCCAAAGTTGGACATAGCATTCCAGATGTGGTCTCACTAGGGCAGAGACTAGTTCATGTACTGTCATTCCTACTTTGGCCCAGTAGATGTGCTAACCTGTGGTCACCAGGAGACACTAAATGATTTTCACTGAAAAGCTTGGGTTTAAGGAGCTGTTTCTTTTCTTTCTCTTAATACCACTCTCATATGTGGTAGCTTTCAGCTGACCTTTGCTCAAAATTGTTTTGCCTTTTTTTTTTTCCCTACCATCATTAATCTGTTGAGTTTCACAACATGTGTGGAAGGTAGATGATATTATTATTGACAATTTGCAAACAAAGAGAATACAATACAGATGTTGCACCTCCTCTTGGGAAATACCAGTAACTTGGCTACAATTGCTGCTATTATCAAGGGAATTTGAGCAAAATTTTTGAGCAAATAAAAACACTCATTTGTCCATGAGTCACTGGAAGAACTAGATATTTAAACCAAGAATCCTTCTGGAGCTCCATGTACTAACTTCAGACAGTGCCTACCACCATACTTGCTTGATAAATTGCTCCAGTGAAATGATAGTTCCAGAACAAATATCATATGGCTTATTTGTAAGGGCTGCAGCAATCATTTTATTTCCTCCTACACAGAAATTTGAAAAACAAAGGATGCTGTCATTTCTTGTCTGAAATGGGATTTCAAGGCCAAGTGCAGGGTTCTACACTTTGCCCACAACAACCCCAAGCAGCATTACAGGATGGGGACAGAGTGGCTGGAGAGCAGCAAAGAAGAAAGGGGCCTGGGGGTGCTGGTAGATAGTAGCTGAACAGGAGCCAGCAGTGTGCCCAGGTGGCCAAGAGAGCCAATGGCATCCTGGCCTGCATCAGGAATGGTGTGGCCAGTAGGACAAGGGAGGTTATTCTTCCCCTGTACTCAGCACTGGTCAGGCTACACTTAAGTACTGTGTCCAATTCTGGGGCCCATAATTCAAGAGAGATGTTGAGGTGCTGGAATGTGTCCAGAGAAGGGCAACAAAGCTGGTGAGGGGTCTGGAGAACAGCCCTATGAGGAGAGGCTGAGGGAGCAGGGGATGTGCAGCCTGGAGAAGAGGAGGCTCAGGGGTGACCTCTTTGCTGTCTACAACTACCTGAAGGGAGGTTGTAGCCAGGTGGGGTTGGTCTCTTCTCTCAGGCAACCAGCAACAGAACAAGAGAACACAGTCTCAGGTAGTGCTGGGGAGGTCTAGGCTGGATGTTAGGAGGAAGTTCTTCCCAGAGGGAGTGATTGGCATTGGAATGGGCTGCCCAGGGAGGTGGTGGTGTTGCCATCCCTGGAGATGTTTAAGAAAAGCCTGGATGAGGCACTTAGTGCCATGGTCTAGTTGACTGGCTAGGGCTGGGTGCTAGGTTGGCCTGGCTGATCTTGGAGGTCTTTTCCAACCTGGTTGATTCTGTGATTATTCCCTGCAGCTGTGTTGTTTTGTAAAATAATCTTCCACACTGCAATTATTAGAACAGGAGATGATTGTTGGGAGGACCTGGGCAGCGATGGTAGGCATAGTTAGAGAGCTAGGAATCAAAGAATCATTGTGTGAGGAAGACCTCTACTTTTTTTTTGTAAGATAGTTACGCACTATTTGATTTGATTGGCAGGAGTTAAATAATCTGTTTATTTGACGTCACATTTTAAAAGACCTTTGAGAGTAGATCACTGAAGGAGTTGGATGGAGGCCACCCCTTGTCTCTAAGGCAGATGGATGGATGGGAGGAAATACATTTAAGACAAGTTTCCTGTGGCTCCGTTTGGGAGGGAGGAAGGAAGTCCCCAGTGGACACAGCTTTCAACTCCATGAGCATACTTTTGCCTAAGCAGGACAAATCTGAGCACAAGTCAATGAGAGTAGCAGGAGATTAATTGTAAGAAGCACGTGAATTCTTATTTGTTGGCCTTTTCTTTTTCCATTGTTCCACATTGACTTTCATTTTGTTAAAAGTTGGTGAAATTTTAAACAAAGACCAATTTTGCTTATCAAATACGAAATGTTTTCGTTCAAAAATGCAGGACAGAAATATATGAACTTGGAAAATAAATCATTAAAAAAAAAACAACCCAAACCAAAGTCCAAACCAGCCATACCAATTACCTAAAGCCAGAACAAAATAGTGGAAGGGACTTAGAATAGAATAGAATCAACTAGGTTGGAAAAGACCTCCAAGATCATCCAGTCCAACCTAGCATCCAGCCCTATCCAGTCAACCAGACCGTGGCACTAAGTGCCTCATCCAGTCTTTTCCTGAACACCTCCAGGGACAGTGACTCCACCACCTCCCTGGGCAAAGGTTGTCATATTGAACCCCTGCTTTCTTTCTGAAAATGGCTCTTGCAAAAGTCATCATCCAAACCTAAAGGAAAACTAAAGACTGCTTGTTTCACAGCAGCAGAGTGTCCTAATTTTCACACACCTACATGTACAAGTGAAGATCCTCTCACTCAGTTGATAGGTCTGTCAATGCCTTCCCATCCTCTGTCCTTTCAGAGAAGGGACCATCGCTTCATGGCAGTCACTTTCTATGCATTTGTCCAGGACTGAATCCTGATTCCTACCTAATTCCCCTTGTCAGGGATGGATCTGGATGGTCATTGCAAATGAATCCTTCTGTTTTCTGCACTGGAGTCATCCACAGGGGGATATATGACCTCATCCAACCATGTGTTCTGCTTTTCCATAAACCAAATATTTCACTCTGTGACAGAGAGGTTTTACTCTGCTATTTCAAATTGTAAGCTGTCTCCTTAACATCAGAGACAACTTATTATCTTACCAGTCACTGACCTCAGTTTCCAAAATGCAGATGTCCCTTTGAATAAAAGTTAGGTCATTGAAAAAAAAAAAAAAAAAAAAAAAAGGAGCTGAGGTTGCTTAACCTGGAGAAGAGGAGGCTCAGGGCTGACACCATTGCTGTCTACGACTACCTGAAGGGAGTTTGTAGCCAGATGGGGGTTGGTCTCTTCTGCCAGGCAACCAGCAACAGGACAAGGGGACACAGTCTCAAGTTGTGCTGGGGGAGGACTAGGCTGGATGATGGGAGGAAGTTCTTGCCAGAGAGAGTGATTGGCATTGGAATGGGCTGCCCAGGGAGGTGGTGGAGTCACCGTCCCTGGAGGCATTCAAGAAAAGCCTGGATGAGGCACTTAGTACCATGGTCTAATTGACTGGCTAGGGCTGGGTGCTAGGTTGGACTGGATGATCTTAGAGGTCTCTTCCAACCTGGTTGATTCCATGATTCTATGATTCTAAAAAGGAGCCTATTTTCATGGCTGGAATTTCCTCTGAAGGATCTCTGTAGCAATCTGGTAAAGCATCCCACTGGGAAGTTCTCACCTGCTATCACACAATACAGTACTCAGATGTATCACATTCACAAGCAAGTGCTTTTTCCTGCTTTACTTAAGGATAACCAAGTTGGAGTTTTCATTAATCACTTTTATGCAGCCTACCTGAGACAGTATTCTATTTGCTTAGTTGGAGAATTCCAAGAGCCTATAGATGCAAATCTACAGAAATATCTTCTAGCCTATAGTTGCTGCAAAACCCTAGGCTAGGAGAAGTTAAACTGCCTGGCACTCATTCAGGTTTGTCTTGCTCATTGAGTCGAGGTCTTTATTTGCATGGTTCATAGCTGGTTTTTTTCTGCCTTCCTGCTCCATCCTCCAAGTAGCTTCGACTGTGAGGGATCTGGTTTCTTTGAAATCTTCCTCTTCTAAATGTATCAGAGAGTCACTACATTGTCACAATGCCCTCTGGTAACGTACACTAATGACCTGGGAAACTGAAATAGGCCTCAGAACAGTTAAGGAGAATTTACAGGAATTCCTTCATGTAAGGCTGGGCACCCTAAAAGAAAAATGCTTTTGAGATCAAACTATTGTTTATTTTGGAGCATGTTTCTCTCTCTGCTTTCAATGGTGACCTAGGAATGAGCTCACCATTGGAAGCAAATCTGTCTTCTCTTTCCACTCCTAAGGATTACCTACTCTCTGAAGTGCATGGGGTTATTGATGGCCTTATACCAAAATTATGATTTGGAATTCTGTGGAAAAGAAATAAACACACACACACATACACACATACACACATACACACATACACGTGCTTGTGACACTGATGGATTTCAGTTAAAACACTTGCTGAAACATTACAATAAAAAGAGATTGGATTTGTAATAAATAGAAGACTTCCTATATTTGCAAATGTTCTGCTTTGTGCTTGTACAGGAAAATACCTAATCCAGCATGACTCTGCAGAGGAACAGCAAAACCATATTGTTTTGTCATGTGCATATGGGCTGTGTAGTGTTTGGCAGCATCTCAGACTGAGATCCAATTAACAAACAACCTCACTCTGCCTTTGTGTGAGGTTGTTCAGCATGATTTTCTACAGGTAGATCATATGAACTGGTGCTACTGGCACTCGATTAGTGTTTCAGCTGCAAGGCTGAAGACAAACCAAGCAGAAGCTGCCCAGGCCTTCACTCCATGTTGCTCTGCAGAAGACCATCACTGTAGGAGATAATTAACATCAAACACTAGAATCATAGAATCAGCCAGGTTGAAATAGACCTCCAGGATCATCAAGTCCAACCTACCACCCAGCCCTACCCAATCAACTAGACCATGGCACTGAGTGCCTCGTCCAGTATTGTCTTGTTCCTTGGGAGAAGAGGGAAACCCTCAATTTGGCTCCAGCCTGCCTTCAGGGAGTTGTAGAGAGTAGTGAGGTCTCCCCTCATCTTCCTTTTCTCCAGGTTAAACAATCCCAGCTCCCTCAGCTGTTCCTCACAGAACTTGCTCTCCAGATCCTTCACCAGCTTCACTACCCTTCTCTGAACACACTTCAGCACCTTAATGTCTTTCATGTAACAAGGACCCCAAAAGTGAGCAACGATTTCATTTATTATCAGATGCTAGTAAGATGTGTGTACCTGGTAACACAAGCTTGTCTAGGAAGATTTAAAGAGATAATGTGAACATTAAAGGTTACTTACCTCTCAGTGAGAGACTTGAGGCAATTTAACAAGAGTAGTAAATTATATTTTTACAGAGTGCATGTTGTACCTTTCACAATTAGGACAAAAGTCCCCTGTGCACAAAGGTGTTTAAACTGCAGAACGGCTGCAAGACCCTAAATAAGGTATTAGTACTGCTTTAGAGTTTAGTCCATGGGACTTCAAAGGCAAGTAGTCTGTACCTCCAGGGCCAGGACATAAGAAATGCACATGTGAAAGCACATGACAACCATCTAAGTTGTCCCTGCCAAGGATGCCCTCATCTTGATTTCATACCACCTCCTGCTCTTCTGACATTGTGCCTATGCACTCTTTTGAATCCCTTTCCATACAGTGACAGACAGGTCCAGGATCCACTCTGTAAATTCATTAGAGCTCTGATATTTGGTTCTCTGCATGGTAGTGTGGGGAGGAGTTTGAAGGCCAGTGAGTGACAACCAGTCCATCGACACTCACAAACAGAAACCTTTTTAACTTGAGTTTAAGAGGAGTGCCTTTATTTCTCCTGTTGCAGCAGGTAACTTATTAAATTGAGTGTTGACAAAAAGCCAGCTACAGTAGTGGCAGACATGATACAACACCATAAATACTAAAATAAAATAGAATAGAAAGACTAGGCTCTAGCATCTCTGGTTAACCTTTATGCTGCTTTGAAGTCACTTATTCTGACATTCCTGGGAAACTACCTGGCAGCTGATTTCTTCTGTTTGCTTTGATCTCTCCTCATAATCATGGAATCATAGAATCAGCTGGGTTGGAAGAGATCTCCAAAATCATCCAGTCCAACCTAGCACCCAGCCCTATCCAGCCAACTAGACCATGGCTCTAAGTGCCTCATCCAGGCTTTTCTTAAACATCTCCAGGGATGGCAACTCCACCACCTCCCTGGGCAGCCCATTCCAATGCCAGTCACTCTCTCTGGCAACAACTTCCTCCTGACATCCAGCCTAGACCTCCCCCCAGCACAACTTGAGACTGTGTCCTCTGGTTCTGTTGCCTGGCAGAAGAGACCAAACCCACCTGGCTACAGCCTCCCTTCAGTTAGTTGTAGACAGCAATGAGGTCACCCCTGAGCCTCCTCTTCTCCAGGCTAAACACCCTCAGCTCCCTCAGCCTCTCCTCACAGGGCTGTGCTCCAGGCCCCTCACCAGCTTTGTCACCCTCCTCTGGACACCTTTCAGTATCTCAACATCTCTCTTGAATTGAGGAGCCCAGAACTCGACACAACACTCAAGGTGTGGCCTGAACAGTGCTGAGTAGAGGGGAAGAATAACCTCTCTTGTCCTGCTGGCCACACTGTTCCTGATCCAGGCCAGGATGCCATTGGCTCTCCTGCCCACCTGGGCACACTGCTGGCTCATGTTCAGCCTACTAATACTAATATTGCAAATAATACTCCTTCTCCCTTTCCTGCCCTTTTGTCTCTGTCCTCCACACATTTCAGAAGGAAAGATTATTTGAAGAAAAACCCAAAACATAAAAACACAACATCATAAACCCCAAATCTACATATACAGGAGACTTCTCTTAAGTCATTCCTTCTCTTTTTTCACTGATCTATTCTCTCAAGAGTGATAATCATCTTTTTTTTTGAAATGCAGGTCTAAGATGGAAGGAATTTTTATCTGGAAGAGTAATATAAATTAGCTTTGACTGCCAGTTTCCACTGATTATTACTTTCCAGGCGGAATTCCTACAAATTCTTGAGGCATGACCTCTGATGAAAAAATAAACCCCTTTAAAACTTGTTTGAGAAATTCCAGATAACTTTCACAAGAGATTTAATTTTAGAGCATTAACACAATCTTGCTTGGAAAGATAAAACTACAATGCAGTTATGTGGTAGGAGTCATTACTGAACAGTGAAGTCATTTGAACTTATTTCACTGTTCTTATCTTTTTGCTGTCTCCCCCCTACTACTAACTAATGTTATTATGCATTACTCAGTGCACTCTGGATTCACCCTCATAAAGGATAAAGTATCTCAGCAGATATCCAGGCTTAGGCAGTCAGTTTGAGAGTAAACTCACAAGCCTTAGTTATCTACTCCAAACAGGCAGTGCACAGGGTATCATCTACATACTGTGGGTTAGTGTTCATTACCTTGTAAATCTTGGGCTTGGGAGGCTTAAGCAAAGGTAAAAGCTGCCACTTACAGAAAATAACTGTTTTAAATACCATTGCCAAGCGCTTACTAATGGCAAATGCATCTTCGAATCAGAATTCATCTCTCCTATGCAAATAAATGTAAAAGAATTGCACCAGCAAATCAAGCAAGCCACACTCCTGCACCTCTGTCTGATCCACATGGAGCACTCCTGGAAGATATTAGCTTATACTGCAGTCTTTTTCATGCTTCTTTTCAGACATTCATGGTTAGAGTCCCCAGTTCTTTACTTGCGAAGTAAATTGGTGCCCTGATTCTGAAGGCATGCAAGCTCATGCTCAAGGATCTGTGCCAGTGTTGTTCTGCAAAACCACCTGCCTGCTCGCACTCAAGAGTGTGAGCAGAGCTGCATGCAGTAGATGTCTGCCTTTATGTCTGCCACGGAAGAGTAGAGCAACACTACTCAACAAAGTGGTTCCGAAAACAGCTACTGCAAGGTCAGCGTGCCTGCCTCACAGCTACAAGAATTACAGGGCTGTAAAGACAACAAGATTCAAATATTTGAGGGCTTTAGGGGAAATTATTTCTACATCCTCACGTGTGACTTTAGTCCTTTCAACTGCATTATAGCTGGCTTAGACTTTCCAAAGCAGAACACAGAGATTGGGAACTGTTTCCCCCTCACTCTGAGCAGGCATCAGCTGCTGGCTCCAGTACCATGAAGAAGTCCAGCTGTATGCTCACCTGTATCTGAGGCTATGAATATTTATTTCTTCAGATCAACTTCTGTCTCCTAAAGTGCTTGTCTTCCCACACAAGGATTAACAGCTAGTACTCCTCAAGGCTTGCTGGGAGATGACACTATCTGCCTGCACACAGGCACCTGCCCAATATTAGCAGAGTGGTCTGTCTTATGTCTTTGTGGGAGTAGGCACCAACTGAGACTAGGAAATTGCATGGACCATTAGAAGCTCCTTTGATGTGTGAGGGCCAACTTAAAATAAAGCCAAACCTTTTCTTCCTGACAGTTGCTTACAATGCTCTAGTTCAGAAATTCTCTACCCTGAGTTAAAAGAGCATGATCACTTTTTTGGTTAGGAAAGTAGCTTCTGGGGAAATGTGTTTCCATTTTTGAAGAAATAATCCCTATTTTCCTGCAGAATCATTGAATTTAGCCCTCTCACATCCTCTTCATTTTCTCATTTCTCTAATTCCTTCTTTTCAACTAGCCAATACTTGTATCAGTCTTATAGCAAAACAGAAGGACACAGCAGGAGAAAAAGGTGGAAGGCTACTCAATTTCATAACCAAAAAATTCTTTCTCTATTTCTATTTACTTTTGTGTAGTCATCAATCATTCAGCTACACTTTCCTGCTTCTGGCTATGTCAGGGCAGAAGGATATTACACCTTGATCTCTTTTCAGTTCTCTGTCAGCAGTCACTGCATTATTTCTTTCCAAAACTCCATCCACAAAAATCTCCTTTCTCCCCCACCCCCTTTTTTTTTTATAGCTCATCCTCACCAGTAGCCTTTCAGCTAGCTGAACTGGTAGCAACGTAATTCTGGCTGAAGAAGAAAGAAAAATTAATGTTTGCTGGTTACATGGAGCAATATCAGCATCCAGCAACACCTTGACATACATGTAAGTGTGTGCTAGGTGCTTACATATAGATCTTTTCCCCCCTTCAGACTGTGCCCAGTTGCCACACCCAGATGTGTGCACACACTTCAAGGTGTGCCCAGTTGCCTCACCCAAATCACTTAGTTTCTCCCCTACCTTATCTTATGTACAACCTTAGAATCATAGAATCAACCAGGTTGGAAGAGACCTCCAAGATCATCCAGGCCAACCTAGCACCCAGCCCTATCCAATCATCTAGACAATGGCACTAAGTGCCTCATTCAGTCTTTTCTTGAACACCTCCAGGGATGGCAACTTCACCACCTCCCTGAGCAGCCCATTCCAATGGCAAATCACTCTCTCTGTGAAAAACTTCCTCCTAACATCCAGCCTATACTTCCCTCGGCACAACTTGAGACTGTGTCCCCTTGTTCTATTGCTGATTGCCTGGCAGAAGAGACCAACCCCCACCTGGTTACAGCCACTTTATTTGCAATGTAGAGAGTACAATAGCATGGCTGATAGCACAGCTCATTCATTTACCTGAAATAAACACTTAAAGAGCATAAATTAGAGGGTAGGTATGTCTGAGCCATGGCTTTCTCTGTTTTCTGAGTGTCTCCATATAGTACCTGCTGGAACAGGTCCATTCTTTACCTGACCAAACTCATTAGCCAGAGTTGCAATAAGGCTCACTCCTCTGAGAAATGTAGGCTTTTGTTCTTACTAAAACATGTGGATCAAATTAGTATGTAAATAAATAAATGACTTTCCAGAATCCCTGATAACACTTGCTGAGCAATGGGTCAGGCCAGATTTAATCTAAAAAAAAAAAACCCTCTTTCTTGTGCATGTAAATGATTATGTCATAGCATTTGTCTTTAATTACAAAACTATTTCCAAAGCCTTAACTCATGGCATGTTTCTCGGTTAACCACAAAAACTTGTACTACAAGATTTGCCATATAGATTCTGGGTTTTTTTTTTCCTACAGCATTGTTAAGCCCTGGCTCCTGAAAAAGGAATGCAACAATCTCCCAGAGATAGACACTTGATCTTTACAGTAGTGAGAGGGTTTTTTGTATATAAAGACAGGGGGAGGCAGGAGGAAGCACTTTGGACTCATATGGAACACTGCAACATCCTTAATATTGACAGCAAATCACAGAAGTGAAAGTGGTTCAATTACACCTATTTAAATACAAATCCAGGGGCCCTTCTAGAAATCCATGTGCAATGATTTCTGTTTAATGATGGCAAACCTTTGCCAGTGGCAGATATTTCAAGAAAGGTTCAGTTTCTCCTTGTTCTTAAATGTATAATATCTCTTGATAGCAGTGAACTATTTTCTATCTATGACTTGATGATAAGGTGAGGAGAATAAAGTGCAGTAGCTACTCTTTGAACTAATAGACCCACCTGGGAACAGAA
Source organism: Tricholaema leucomelas (assembly GCA_013400475.1). Taxonomy (NCBI): domain Eukaryota; kingdom Metazoa; phylum Chordata; class Aves; order Piciformes; family Lybiidae; genus Tricholaema lacrymosa; species Tricholaema leucomelas. The sequence goes on along the minus strand of WAAF01006867.1, from coordinate 88,641 downwards.
AGAATGTTTGATGAAGGGAAAAAAAGTAGGATCTCTTGTTGCTATTACAAAGAAAAAGTGAACCTGACCATCACATAGAGTCATAGAATCAGTCAGGGTTGGAAGGCACCACGAGGATCATCCAGTTCTGCCTTCCCTGCCATGGGCAGAGACCCTAGGTCAGGCTGGCCAGAGCCTCATCCAGCCTAGCCTTAAGCACCTCCAAGGATGGGGCCTCAACCATCTCTCTGGGCAACCCATTCCAGGCTCTCACCACTCTCATGGTGAAGAACTCCCTCCTCACGTGTCTAAGGAGGACAATGAACAACTGAGCTGGTGGACTTGTAGTTTACAGTGAAAGTCAGAAGAAAGTGATGGAATGAACAGAATCAATTTGTGTAGGTAAACTAGGAATTTAAAGCATCTCTTTGTAGCTGGAGTCTGATATAGGAAAAATACAGATATCAATGATGCAAGCTGATGGTATTTAAGCCAGAGTAGAAAGAGGCTCCTGCTGTCTTTCAAAGGGCAACACAACAGTTGCAAACTGCCAGGAAAGAAGCACATGTCTCCAGTAAATTTATAGGATGCTGCAAATTGCCTCCACAGGAATTGTCCTAACTTCCTACACTTTCGGCAAGCTCCTGGTAGAAGTGTAATACCTGCTCCTAAAGAGCACTGCCATTTCTTCACTTCGTCTGACTGCTGGCCTTACCACCTCAAGTCACAGGGCAGGAGCGCCCACACAGCACACAGCTTCTTGAAACCAGTTAACTTACCAGGACACACAAAAAGAGGCTTACACTGAACTTTGGAGGCTCAAATCACTAAGCAGAAATATCGAGGTAAAAACCTTCATTGAACAGTCACTAAGACAAGTATCATAGAATCATAGAATCATAGAATGGTTTAGGTTGGAAGGGACCTCAAGGATCATTCAGCTAACACCCCTGCCATAGGCAGGGACACCTCCCACTAGAGCAGGTTGCTCAAGGTCTCATCCAGCTAGCTGAGAATAGTAAACCAACCAACAAACTAACCAACCAAAACAAAACACTCAGCTATTGGAATTGCTAGGGTAAACTAAAAGCTGTTGGTGCTCTGCAATGCTCACCACAATTCAGAAGATTCTCTGAAAAAAGGAAAGGTGTCATCTGCTCTTTACAAGAAGCAGGGATTTTCATTGATTGTTCAGCTGTTGGCTACCTCTGGCGACATCAAGAAGGGGGTTTCATGTTATTAAAGGGTAGAGGAGGACCTGAGAAAAGCTCTTTTGTTGTAGATTTAGTACAGCTTGAGTAGTGTGTCCAGTTCTGGGCTCCTCAATTCAAGAGAGATGTTGATGTGCTGGAACGTGTCCAGTGAAGGCCAACAAGGCTGGTGAAGGGTCTGGAACTCAAACCCTATGAGGAGAGGCTGAGGGAGCTGGGGGTGTGCAGCCTGGAGAAGAGGAGGCTCAGGGCGGACCTCATTGCTGTCTACAACTACCTGAATGGAGGCTGTAACCAGGTGGGGGTTGGTCTCTTCTGCCAGGCAACCAGCAACAGAACAAGGGGACACAGCCTCAAGTTGTGCCGGGGGAAGTATAGGCTGGATGTTAGGAGGAAGTTGTTGGCAGAGAGAGTGATTGGCATTGGAATGGGCTGCCCAGGGAGGTGGGGGAGTCACCACCCTTGGAGGTGTTCAAGGAAGGACTGGATGAGGCATTTAGTGCCATGGTCTGGTTGACTGGCTAGGGCTGGGTGCTAGGTTGGACTGGATGATCTTGGAGGTCTCTTCCAACCTGATTGAGTCTATTCTGTTCTAGCTGAACGGAGCAGGTTTCAAGAAGGTAGTGTCAAAAGGCCCATAAGTTTCTAACTATACTAGTAAGGTAGCTGATGGCTGAATAGGGCAGTTTGTTTCTAAACACATATGGTAGGGAGAGAAATGCCAATTTATACACTCTGGACTATCTTCTGTTGCTAAAGTAAATAAAAGTTGTTCTCTATAAGAAGCAGCCAAAACTTGGACAGAAGAAGCAAAATGGAAGTCAGATAAGAGATGCAGATCAATTATCTGTTTGCTCTTGTCATAGCCCTGATAATGCAAGCTGTCACAGTTAATTCTGTTCGCTTCTCTATTTTTCATGTTTCCTGTGTGACTTGGGCTATTTTCTATCTTCCCTATCCCAAAGAACTATTCACTGTCTACAGTGACTGGAGCTTGCTGGGTGATGTTCTTACCTGGCCAGGCATTTCTGATGAAACTCGTTTTCTTTCTCTGAATTGCCTACTCCACCTCATCTGCTACCTGTTAAAGATCTCCCAATATAGCTATTCTCCTTGCTGTATCATGCAGTTGATTTCTGCTTACAGAATTATGATGTTTCTCTAATGCAAGTAGAGACTTGCACCTCTTATAAAAGTTCTGCATTTTAAGGGTTTGCATTTTGATTTTTTGCCCCCTTGTATTCTTATGCTCCCTTGCTATTCTTTTGTTCTGTTAATAGAGTGGTGCTGTTTGTCAGCAGTGCTACCTCATATTCTGCTCATCTGACTTATACTTTTTCCTTTTGATCAGCTTTTAGTGATCCTAAGATGCAAATAGAGAGTTTGGGTTTTGGAAAGATAAAGATACCTTTTTTACTTTGCACCTCCTCTTATAAAATAGGACTTGTGTGGAATATAAGGTAGTAATATACTGTGTGTTAAGATCCTTCAGACTAATATCAAATGTGAATTGTAATGTCTTGGGGCCAGACATTTAACTCTTGTGAATTGTCTGTCATCATTCTAAAGATATAAACTAACAAAAAATCCCCACAAAACTAGGATTAGCACAATACTTTCCTGACTCCTCATCCCCTACCTGCTCTTCCACCTTGCAAACACTGGCAAGGGAAGTAGTGTCCTGATTTGAAAGTGTTTCCAACTGAGTTCTTTGCGATGGAGGAAACTTACTGCTAGGACTGTTTTAGACTGTGATACTCTTTTAACCTACCTATCAAACTTACAAGGGCTCATAGCTCCAGCTAGAAACCACAGTCAATTCAAAGCTTTCTCCCAAAGGATTCTCTAACTTCAAGTGCAGTAGCTTGCTTTGTGACTCTGTGTTTTAATCCTCCCTAAAAGAATCCATGTACCAAAGCAAAGCAGAGTAATTAATCACTTCTATGGAGTGAGAGAGTAACTTTTTTTCCCTTTCAGAATTGTTAGAGAGAGATCTGTTTGAGCCTTCCTTAGCATGAACAGTCTAAATAATGAAATGGAAAGTTCTGGAAGGGAACTTTTATTATTTCTGCTCATTTTCACATTCTCTAAACCTTTCCTATTCCAAGAGTTTTAGTGAAACCACACCAAGACACAATTTTCCATTTCTGTGACATTTTCTGGAGTCTTGCACCAATGTCACCTGCAAAGTAAGGATGACACTTCAGAGACAATATCATGCATTCATTACAGAAAAGGAGTTTCTACCTCTGGGCAAGGATGCAACTAAGATAATGATTACTATGAAGAAAGAGATACTATCTGCACTGGAGATGTTTCCCTGGGAAAGGAGAGTGGTTTGGGCTGCCCTTCTCTAGCAGCAGAATATTGCTGTAGTTCAGAATGTGAGGAGCTGGTCATAAAGAGGTTTGGTTGGTATCTTGCCTTCCTTTTAGTTAAATGGTTAAACTAAGTTGTCTTTCCTTAGCCTCCACTCACTGCCAGGTGATTGCCCAATAGAAGAGAAATATTCTGGCCTTAATCTGAGGTATACATTAAATATCTTGAAGCTGCTGAACATCTACTGTAACTTGTGGACTGCATTTTCTCATTCATTGTATATGTGAGCTGAATAAACTTGGCTTGGACTCAAGTGGAATCTGGCATGGGGCAGTGGCCTGCTGGCCTAGAGGACTTTCACAAGAATGTGATTCCACATTTTATGTGGCTATGTACTGGTGAATGGAATGTTTAAATAAATAGAAAATGGAGTCACTTAGCCCTGAAACAACAAATACAGTGTCCCAAAAGGGATTCCCCACAATTTATAGCCATATCTTGCTGAAGATTCATATTCAGCTCATTTCAAGAGGCTCAGAGTTGAAGCCTAGCAAGATGGAAGACAAACTCCTACCAAATCTATACAGCAGAGCATGTTGCTGCTGCATACAACATTCAGAGAGCTCTGATCTAGGACAGCTTCACCTGGACATACATAGATATAGGTAGACAGATGCTCATATGTGTTTATGACAGGAGTTTGTATTTGTAGTTGTCTCTCCTTCTTTTACTTTCCTCCAGAAAGAGAATGCACTTTTAATAATCAAAAATAATGTGTCCTCTGTGCAGCAGGTTGGATCATGAGTAACAGATTCATAATTGGCTTAGAAAAATATTCTCTTGAAACATTTTGGTGTATTAAGAAAATAATAAAGAGGGGATGAAAGGAAGGCAGAAAGAAAGTTTAGGGAAGAACAAGATATCACCATAAATTTCCTGTATAACAGAGCAATTTAAAACATTGTTCAGTCTTTGTTCTTCATATAATGTATCTGCCTGTACATTGAGGACAAGGCCTCAACATTTTCTTCAACTGTCCACCTATTTTAGAAACAAAAGGATGAGCTGTTTCTGACAGGAATATGACCCTTGTCCCACTGGAAATTTTGCAAAGGTTGTNAGACAGCAATGAGGTCAGCCCTGAGCCTCCTCTTCTGCAGGCTGCACACCCCCAGCTCCCTCAGCCTCTCCTCACAGGGTTTGTGCTTCAGGCCCCACATCATCTTTGTTGCCCTTCTCTGGACATGTTCCAGTATCTCAACATCTCTCTTGAACTGATTAGCCTAGAACTCAACACAGTACTCAAGGTGTGGCCTGAGCAGTGTTGAGTACAGGGGCAGAATAACCTCCCTTATTCTACTGGCCACACTGTTCCTGATCCAGGCCAGGATGCCATTGGCTCTTCTGCCCACCCGGGCACACTGCTGGCTCCTGTTCAGCTACTATCTACCAGCACCTCCAGGTCCCTTTATTCCTGGCTGCTCTTCAGCCACTCTGTCCCCAGCCTGTAGTTTCTTTGAGATGTAAAAAAAACCAGCCACTAAACAATCCATAACTCAAATAGCTGTAAAAGGTACTTTCCTTTCTGTGATTGAAGTTCATGACCATTTGTCATCACACCAAGTCAATTCATCTTTTAAAAGAAGCTTTCCAGAAAAAGGAAAGAAAAGAAAAGGAAAGGGAAAAAAAAATGACTTCTGAATTAGGACACTAAGAACTTTTATTGCTGCCAAAGTTAGTCAAGAGGCAGTTCAAATGTTCATATGCCATCTCCTCCATGATGTGCCTCTGCCCAGCTGTCAGTCAGTACACAAATACAATTGGAACCCCCTATGAAAATCCAGTTTCTGGAAAGCTGAGGGTTTTCATAGGAGCAAACAAATATGAATAATTAACTGTGGTGGTCTGGAGCTGAAACACTTCCGTTGCTCTCATTAGCCTGAACCTCAGCTCCCCTGAAACACCGTTTCTCATTCCCAGTGAAAAAAAAAACAAGATAGGAGCAGGGTGTTATGTGCTGAGCTTTTAATGCCAACTATGAATTTGCAGAGCAAGTATTTCTATTGATTTGAAGCAAACCAGCAAACAAACATTTAAATGTCCATCAGATGGCAACCTAGATGGATCTTGTAAAGCGGTAGTAGCTATTCATGGCTGGAAGAGGAATTAAGACACTTCGACCTGTGATGGTTTGGGTGTTCCCTGCCCCCTCACACTTTGGAAATCACCCAGACTAGACTCAGCCACCTCTGGGAATTGAATGAAGCTATATTTACAGTTTAGCACAATAGACAAGCAGATATTTACAGTATATACAGTTATAGACAGAAATATACAAGGTAAAAGATAATACAGAAACACAACAGCCCTCTCAGAAACCTGAGTCCCCAGGAAGGGCTCCCAACTGCCACTTCACCCTCCCCTTACCCCTCTCAACCTTACTGCCGTCCCAAGGAAGAATGGAGGTTCAGCCAGGGGGTTAGGAAACAAAGTGGATTAGTCAAAGAGGCTAGAGAGAGATGCAGCTCAGAGCTCCCCAGCAGAAGTGCCTTTATGTTCTGATTCTTCTTCTTGTACCTCTCAGAAAGCCTGTGAGTGAAGTAGACATCACCCTTGTTTTCCTTCCACAGCCTGTAATCTAGTTCTTCTCACCAAAACATTCTAGCTAGCTTCAAACTAGCACAGTATCACAGTATCACAGTATCATCAGGGTTGGAAGAGACCTCACAGATCATCAAGTCCAACCCCTTACCACAGAGCTCAAGGCAGTACTGTAACCCAAAGCAGCAATGACAATGCAGCACCTACTTAAGCATCTGAATCTCTTATGTTGTAGTAAGGCAGAAAGGAGAACATATATATGAGCAACATCCATGTTCTAGTCAGTTGAGATGATCTTTTTATTCCTGGCTATGTCAAACCTTTCATAGCTCCCCAGGAAAATGCATGTTGTGTTTGTGACAAATCTAACCACCACACTGCCTATGTGTTGGGGAAACATCTATCCCATGAGTGTTACCCTTTCACAAATACCTTACCTTATCACTGTCACTTCTCCTTCCCTTTCTCAGTTAAAAGCCTCTTAGTCATTCTTGTGTGTTATATTCTTATATAGACTTCTATCTTGCCTTTCATTTTTTTCTTTCTTAATCTTGTGAAACAGTCCCCCCACAGTTTGAACTTCTTACCTCTTTCTGGTTGAAAGGATTTATTAAGAATTACTCTAGATTATGTCAACCCACTTTAACAAAAATGGCTTTTGATTTCATATCAGCTCAGATGCTGACTAGTGCTTGTGGGTTTTTTTTCCCTTTATTGGATTTGACATAAACATCCACACTGTGATCCTTGCCAGTGTTTGTTTTCCCTTTTGTGCAAAATGAAGAATACAATCATTCTGCCAGTAGATTTTGTGATCAGCAAAGTATTTGCATAACCTAGTTTATTTTCTTTAAACAAAGGAGGTGGGCCTTGAGTGATTCAGGGAACCACTGAATCACTACACCCTCCCTAGTACTCCTAGTATTCCTGCAATCTCAAACAGCCTCAGTCCCACCTGGAGGACCCATCACCAAGAGGGGTAGGCTGCGTAGGTACACAGAGGTGTATTTGGTATTGGTTGGGTTTAGGGTTAAGGAGTTAGGGTTAGGGTTAGTCACCTGTTAGGGTTTAGGATTAGGGTTGGAGTTAAGGTTAGGGTTTAGGGTTAGGGTTGGAGTTAGGGTTAACCAGTTAGGATTAAGGTTAGTCACCTGTTAGGGTTTAGGGTTAGGGTTGGAGTTAGGGTTAGGTTTAGAGTATGCCCCTCATTGGATATTTATTTCACATGAGATTCAGGGCTCCACATTAGTGCTCAACTTAAAAACCTCCAGCCCTGTGAATTTCCCTTAAATAAAATGTGTCCTTTGGCAGAGACCATCCTTTTTTTTCCCACAGAAAAGGGAGAAGAAGATTTTCTTATTGCACTGCTGGGAGACATACCACTCTCCAGGGAAGTGCTCTGGAGTGAAGGAGGAGTGATGAGAGTCAGCAAGTGAAATATCCCTGTTAGGCCAGAGTGCAAGTGAAGGGTCATGATGTGCCCCTGGGCCCTGTCCAAGCTAGGGTGAGCAGCTGTGGTGGCTGCTCAAGAATAGCACGAGCTTTGCATTGCTGTAACACATGCCTGAGCGTCACAAAGGTGGGTGACTGCTGGAGGCAGCTCGCTTCCCAGAGCTCCTTTAAAGACACAGCTGGTTCCACACCTGCTAATGGTAGGTATGAGAAGCCATGTGGTTGGGCATGGTGCTAGCCCACTTTGACCTTCCTCTGCTGCATACAAGCTCTGTGGATGGCAGGAGCTGACACAGCACTTCTCCTGTTTGTGGACTTGAGTGGCTGAAGCAGCAGCACAAGGAAATGAAGCAGTACCTGCACACCTCTTCTCTGTAGAAAAGCACTAATCCTGATATGAAAGCCAGATCATCCTTCTTAATGTTTACCTCCATTTGGCTTTGAGGGCCAAGATAAGGCCTCTGAAAAGGGAAGGAAGGTCAAGGCCAGGGCTTCTGGTTCACCTCCCAAAAGATCATGCAGCTGGCAAAGTTTGGGGCATGAGTGAGATGATTATTAAGCTTCCTGACAAGGAAGGAAATCTGAAGAAACAAATTGGCCACTAGCCCTCAGATGGCCAGATTTTGCTGCCTTTTTTCCAGGACATGTGGCAAACCCACAATCTTGGCTCTGCTAACCTTACCTAGAGCTAAATCCAAGGACAGCCTTCTACTTTGAGGACACAAGTTCAGCCTTGTGCAGTGGCATGTTTCACATGCACAGACAAGTGCAGTCATAGAAATCTGTCTTGCAGAGCAGATTCCTTGTAATTATTACAATCATCCCCATCCAACTGATAAACTGCCACAGCTTCTAAAACAATAGAAATTTGCCTCTAGAAGAGCTGGATTTGGAAATTTCTATTGCTAATAATCTCAATAACCTACTGCAGTACTTAGCTGTGCTAGTTTGAGCCTAGCTGGGATATTTTAGTGAGAGGAATTGGATTAGAGACTGTGAAAAGGAAACAATGGTGATGTTTACTGCACTCATAGGCTTGCTGAGATGTATAAAAACAAGAATATAAATATAGATAATGGAGTTGCTCTCTGGTTTTGGCTGCCTCCCTTCTCTCTCTGACCTGCTGTCTAACTAATCTGTCTGCTTCCTAATCCCTTTGGCAAAATCTCCAAACTCACCTTGAATGTAAGGCAAAATCTGGGATAAGGTGGGGGAGTGGAGTGGAGGTAGAAGGGTGGTTGGGAGCCCCTCCCGGGGACTCTGGTTTCTGGGAGGGGTATTGTGTTTCTGTATTACTTTTTAACTTGTATATTTCTGTATCTAGCTGCATATATTGTAAATTCCTGCATGTATATTGTGCTAAGCTGTAAATATAAAGCTTCATTCTTTAATTTCCAGCTTGACTGAGTTTAGTCTGGGTGATTTCATAAGATTAGGGGGCAGCTAACACCCAAACCATCACATTTCCAAAGTCCTGCATTTAGTATTAGAAAGATTTTCTGTCCCAGCCTTTCAACACAAGATCATGGTTCATGGTAACCCAGCAGGAACTGCTGACTCACCACCTTTTATCAAAACCAAAAAACCATAAACAATTGAATTTTTTTAAATGATTACACTCTCTGTAACAAAAGTAGCAATGCTTCTGTCTTGCAGTTTTCCTTAGCGCTTAGCAACAGGATTCCTCGGCTCTATGATATGGAGAACTGTCTTCCTGATATATACTCAGAAGAAAAAGCAATTGAAGTAAACTCTGATTTCTCTGAGCTTCAGTCTCTGAAGTCTAAGTAAAGACACTCCTTACAGAAGGTCTGAAAGAAGTCCTCTTCCCAAGCTCTGTAAGAAGTACAGTATAATGTTACTGCTCGACATCTTTCAAATACTTTTATTATACCATCTCAGGCTTTTCCTCACACTGGATTACTCTTACAGGCTGAGCCTCTGGACTCTTCATCCCTCTTTCTTGATCTTGTTTCTCTGAAAAGCCATCCCTTTCTTCAGCTAACACAGCTAGCCCTGCACCCTGGTGAGCAAAGTTCACTTGTGGAACTAGCGCCACTTCCCTGGTTTTGGAAGAGTATTGCAACCCCTTTTGTGTTTGACACTTTCAGCTGTCTCGCAAAACTAGACTCAAGCTGGCCATGGAACAAGGTATGACTGAGGTAGGCAATTGCTGGCTCTCTGCTCAGCAATGCATGGGAAGTAAGCAGTTGCTTATGTTTTCCCTCTGGCTTTCTCAAGGAATTTCAAACAGAGGTACTTAAGAGTTTATCCATTTGGATGAGTCAATAGAGCTCCATGAGCAGGGCCATCAGTGTGCAACAGCAGCACATTCAGACTATATACTGCCTGCAGGCAGCACAGGAAGAATTGTGTCAAAGAGGGGTTACTTCTGAGCACAACAGCCACTGAAGTCACACACTGAGAATTTTGTTTATAAAGTAAATTCCGTAGGTGCAAGTCATCAGCAGAAGAAAAAGCCCCATGGATACTATTATATAATCCAGATAAATTTACTAATAGGGGATTTTCCAGTGGAAGAAACCTTACATCATGTTCAAGCAAGTAAAAATAAACCTGGCACTTGCATTTGTTCTAAACACAAAAGGAGTCTTGATGAACTACTAGTTATGTTTTTTGGCTAATTATTAGTCATGCTGAGCATTGTGATGTTGGTTTCAAGTTTATTCCATAACTGCATCTTAACCTCAATACTTAAGTAGCACAGGCTTTCAAAATCAGTGTCTTTGTAAGGCTCACTCTTTCCAGAGAACAATACACTTTGCTTTCCTAATTATTGCTGATGTTTTAGCCATTATTGAAGCTCTTATGACCTTCTTCAGAGAAGAAAATAGCACAGGGATTTGAAAACAAACAATTTACTTGTGAAGTAAAATGAATCAAAAAGTAAGGTTTTTATAGCAACCTCTCCATATGTCGCATACATTTAAAAGATCTTTCCTGCAGTTGGAAAAATAATTAGTTTCATTGTGTTTTGCATCTGAATATCACTAGTGAGAGATTATGTGGTTTGGTTACGCCATGCAGAGATACAGGCTGGGGTCGGAGTGGCTGGAGAGCAGCCAGACAGAAAGGGATCTGGGGGTGCTGATGGATACCCACCTGAACATGAGCCAGCAGTGTGCCCAGGTGGCCAAGAGAGCCAATGGCATCCTGGCCTGCATCAGGAATGGTGTGGCCAGCAGGAGCAGGGAGGTCATTCTGCCCCTGGACTCTCCACAGGTTAGACCACACCTTGAGTACTGTGTCCAGTTCTGGGCCCCCCAGTTTAAGAGGGACATTGAGATGCTTGAACGTGTCCAGAGAAGGGCAACGAGGCTGGGGAGAGGCCTCGAGCACAGCCCTACGAGGAGAGGCTGAGGGAGCTGGGATTGTTTAGCCTGGAGAAGAGGAGGCTCAGGGCAGACCTTATTGCTGTCTACAACTACCTGAGGGGTGGTTGTGGCCAGGAGGAGGTTGCTCTCTTCTCTCAGGCAGCCAGTGCCAGAACAAGAGGACACAGCCTCAAGCTACGCCAGGGGAAATTTAGGCTTGAGGTGAGGAGAAAGTTCTTCAGTGAGAGAGTCATTGGCTACTGGAATGGGCTGCCCAGGGAGGTGGTGGAGTCGCCGTCCCTGGAGCTGTTGAAGGCAGGATTGGACATGGCACTTGGTGCCATGGTCTAGCCTTGAGCTCTGTGGTAACAGGTTGGACTTTATGATCTATGAGGTCTCTTCCAACCTTGGTCAGATTGTGATACTGTGGTCATAATGGCCTTCTTTAAATAGTGCAGAAAAGGTAAAAAAATATATATACTGTGTTTATGACAGAATAAAAAGAAAAAGGGAGGGAAAAAAAAGAAGAAAAAAGATGTGAAAAGAATCTGAAGTGTGGCTGAAAAGATGTACCACGGACTTAAGAACAAAGCAAAACACATAAGATGCAAAACCATGTCCCTTGCCTGGAAACAAAGCTTTCATTTATTGAGAAAAATAAGAACAGTTTCTGTTACATTTGGTTAAAAAATGCACATTAAAGCAGACCAGCTGAATCTCGTGATACACAGCATGCCACTATTTATGAATGAGATGTGAGATGAGGTGTTCCCAGCTTCCCATCACTGAACAGTAGGATCAAAGAATCATAGAAACATTTGGGCTGGAAAAGACCCTTAGGATCATCAAGTCCAATCAATAACCCTACTCTACAAAGTTCACTCCTAAACCACATCCCAGATCACCACATCTAAATGGCACACCCAGGGTTGGTGACTCAACCACCTCCCTGGGTAGCCCATTCTAATGTCTCACCACTCTTTCTGTGGAAAAAACATTTCCTAATGTCCAGTCAAAACCTGCTCTGTTGCAGCTCAAGGCCATTCCCTCTTGCTTTGTTGCTAATTACCTGTGAGAAGAGACGAGCACTAACCTCTCCATGGGGTCCTTTCAGGCAGTTGTAGAGAGAGATGAGGTCTACCCCTCATCCTCCATTTCTTTTTTTTTAATCCAGAGGAAAGTGTGTTTGAGTTTGGCAAGGCCTCACTGGCAATTTTTTTTTTCACAAAACCTTAAAATCAGGTCCAAAATAACCAAACCAAAGTTAGTGGTAGGAAGGTGTCATTCGGATGCAAATGGAAATCTTCTCAACTTCTGCTCCACAGAGAGACAAAACCAAGGTGGGTTCACTTGAATGCCAATTGCAGCTTCTATGTGCTGATCTTACACTCAAGATAAGTTACAATAGCTTTAAAGCAACTGGCTATAAGTCCCAAAGGGCAAAATAAGAATGAAGGAAGCACAGATGTTCCTTCTCCTTCACACAACTTTTGCTGGAGGTGGACAGTGGATCATATAGAAATTGGCCAGTACTCATTGCATCTGTCTAAGTTTGGCCATTCTCTTTCCCTCCTCCCCCACCTCCTCTTCTTTCTGAGTAGCAAATGGAACGTTTCAAGGAAACAGCTGACCTGCAAAGTCCACATCAGGTGCAGAGGTTTCCTACTGAGGCTGCTCATTCCTCTACCTCCTTCACCTTTGCCAAAGACATTTGCCAAAGGAAATAATTCCTGTCACGTGAATTTCTCTTCCTGTGTTGAATCTTGGCATCACTTTGCCTCTTAACCACTTATTTCAGCTGTGTAAGAATCAGTCCAGCTTCTGTAATTCACAGGCTTACTCCAGCTCTCTTGAAAAACTAGCTGTTGTTTATGCCTCTATTTCCAAGCAAAGAGAGACAGTAAAAGCTATCCACTGAGGTCACTCTAGATATTAAACTAGTTTGGAAATGGAAATAGCAAACTCAGTTGTGTCATGCTCCTGTCAGGTCCCATCTGGCAGCAAGAAGGACTGAAGACAACTGCAGTACTCTTCACTAACACGTCATCTCAGTACACCTAAGAAAGCCAGAGAAGCCACATCAGCTGGCAGACATCCTCAGAGGAAGACACCTTCCATGCACTGAGATGAGCCAAATAGCTTTGAGAAAGAGTTTTCTCTGAAAGGAGCTAAATGCAGATCTAACTACCAGAAAGTCTTTAATGTCTCTCTGCAGTTTCCTACGGCCCACAAATTGGTGTTGATAATCTTTTCTTGGCTGCACCTTTCTATCAAACTCCACAAGTGTTCCACTGCAAAAGATGCTTCTGGTAAGAGGAGTCTCATCACAGCTGGAATTCCTCTGAATGTGATTTCTGAGCATGAATTTTATTTCTTCTTCTATCAAAGGTGGCTGTACTGGTATAGGCAGAGCCTATATAGGGTGATGTAAAGAGTGAACCATGAGCTCCATAGCCTCTGTTAGTCAATGTTAGGCATAAGGAGACAAGAGACTTTCAATACTTTCTTTAAACCTAGCCTGTGTTTTCTGAGCTACCCCCTAGGGAAAACCAGACCAAAAACCAACCAACCAAACAGAAAAACCTCACCAGCATTACAATGTAAAGACTTCAAATATCAAATGGAAGCACAATAGAATAGAATCAACCAGGTTGGAAGAGACCTCCAAGATCATCCAGTCCAACCTGGCACCCAGCCCTAGCCAATCAACCAGACCATGGCACTAAGTGCCTCATCCAGGCTTTTCCTGAACACCCCCAGGGACGGTGACTCCACCACCTCCCTGGGCAGCCCATTCCAATGCCAATCACTCTCTCTGGCAA